>QLTV01000867.1:969990-982528 GCA_003457575.1 Thermophis baileyi
GGCAAAAAGGAGGGCATTTTTTAGCCGCTTTCTTGGACTGAAAAGTTGAGGGGACCCAAGCAGGGATGGGTTCTAACTTACCTCGCTGCCAGTTTGCTTCCTCCAGCATCGCGTGGGGGTGCCTCGTGGGCGCGCGCATGTGCAGTGCCAAAAAAATCCAAATAATAATAATAATAATAATAATAATAATAAAGCTGAAAACAAGATGGCGACCGCATGCACAGTGCCGGAAACTCGGCTTCTGCACATGCTCAGAAGAAGAAAAAAATTTAAAAAATTAAAAAATAAAATTCAAAAAATTTCAAAAAGAAAAGAAAAGAAAAAGAAAGCCAAAAACAAGATGGCGACTGCATGCACAGTGCCAGAAACTTTGCTTCCTCCAGCATCGCGTGGGGGTGCCTCGTGGGCGCGCGCATGTGCAGTGCCAAAAAAATCCAAATAATAATAATAATAATAATAATAATAATAAAGCTGAAAACAAGATGGCGACCGCATGCACAGTGCCGGAAACTCGGCTTCTGCACATGCTCAGAAGAAGAAAAAAATTTAAAAAATTAAAAAATAAAATTCAAAAAATTTCAAAAAGAAAAGAAAAGAAAAAGAAAGCCAAAAACAAGATGGCGACTGCATGCACAGTGCCAGAAACTCAGCTTCTGCACATGCTCAGAAGAAATTTTTTTAAAAAAAATTCAAAAAAATTCAAAAAAAGTTAAAAAAAAAATAAAAAAAATGGCGGCCCCCACAGACCGACACCGACTGATCCGATTCGGTGACATCATCGTGACATCACCAGCGGGCCGCTACCGGTTCGGGAGAACCGATCCGAACCGGGAGGAACCCACCCCTGCTACAAAGTCCCTTCCAACTCTGTTATTCTAAGTTATTCTTGCTCCTTCTTCTTGTTCCACTAAACATTCCTAGCATCATCTTCTCCAATGAATTTGAACACATGACATGGCCAAAGTAAATCAGATGTAGTCTTATGATTTTAGCTTCAAGTGATGTCTCTGGTTTTATACGATTTAACACTTCTCTGTTAGTTACTCTGGCTCAGGGGTGAAATCCAAAATTTTCCCCTACCGGTTCTGTGAGCGTGGCTTGGTGGGCGTGGCAAGTGAAGGATATTGCAAAATCTCCATTCCCACCCCACTCCAGGGGAAGGATATTGCAAAATCTCCATTCCCACCCCACTCTGGGGCCAGCCAGAGGTGGTATTTGCTGGTTCGCTGAACTACTCAAAATTTCCGCTACCGGTTCTCCAGAACCTGTTAGAACCTACTGGATTTCACCCCTGCTCTGGCTGTTTATGGTATATGCAATAATTTACACCAGCACCACAATTCAAAGGCATCAATTCTTCAATCAACCATTCATAGTGTCCAACTCTATCAAAACTATAGCACTATAGTTTTCTGGTGGATATAAATCCTTTTAAGTTGGAGATACTCCTAAAGCTGGAGATACTGTGTTGTGCCCCAACTCTTGGAAAATTGACTTGAAGAATTGATATTATTAAAAAAAAAAGTTTTAACTAAAATGGGCTTCCATTAAACAATGGGATATTTTAATAGATCTCCAGTGCTATAATCATCTCCTGGGGCTTTGCCTGAGGGTAAGACCAAAATCAAAGATTCAACTTGTTATGCTCAGATAGAAGGCCAAGGTACTGTGTCCTGAAGTTCTAAACCGAATGCAAAATTGGATGGATAGGAGTGGGAAGCAAGTGAACCAATATAGTAATTTCTACTGATGCTGTGAGTAGCCCAGCTGTCGGCAAGGAGGAGAGCCAGCTCATACAGGATCTCTTCCTCATACCAGCACATGACTACACAAGCAGCCATTTCCCCCACAGTGAGGTGCTGGGGAGGTGAACACCATGAAGATGTTCAATGTAAGGGAGGGACAATAGCACCTACTGAAACAGAAGAGCAAAGAACAAAGCAGCATCAAAAACTCAGAAAAATACAATACAGGTAGCCCTCGACTTACAACCACAATTGAGCCCAAAATTTCTGTTGTTCAGTGAGACATTTGTTAAGTGAGTTTTGCCCCATTTTACGACTTTTCTTGTCACAATTGTTAAGTGAATCACTGCAGTTGATAAGCTAGTAACCTGGTTGTTAAGTGAATCTGGCTTCCCTATTGACTTTGCTCGTCAGAAGGTCGGAAAAGGCAATCGCATGACTTTGGGACACAGCAATGATCATAAATATGAACTAGTTGCCAAGCATCTGAATTTTGATCACATGATCATGGGGATATTGCAAAGGTCATAACTATGAAAATGATCATAAGTCACATTTTTCAGTACGGTTTTAACTTCGAACAGTCACTAAACAAACTGTTGTAAGTTGAGGACTACCTGTAGTTTATCCTTCATGTCTTTTTCCTCAGACGTTCTGTCAAGTTTCAATATGATTGCTATCCATTTAATTATATCAGAAATGACATCTGGGTAGCAATATATGGGGATGAGAATTTTGTACTATTTTCACTGATGGTTTGTTTGGTTTGTTTGTTATTTCAGCCCATGTTCCTAACTATTTTCACATATTTATATACAGCAGAGGTCTCCAACCTCTGGGCCATGGTCCACTACCTGGCCATGGCCTATTTGCAACTGGGCTGTAGGCCGGCACACACGCACACGCACACACAGCCCAACTTGCAGTTGAACTATGTGTGCATGCACATGCGCACCGGCTTGCCACATGCAAGCATGCTGGCCTGCCGCTTGTGTGGCCTGATTCCCTCTCCCCCCTAACTGGGCCGCCAAGTCACAAAGGTTGGGGACTGCTGATGTTTATGTTTATTTGCATTGATATACATTATATTCAGTTTTCTTTATGATTTGCAAGCTATCCTAGCATTTTACTATAAGGGCACGATATCAATCCGTCAGCAGCAGCAACAAAACAAATCAATACCTCATCATCTGTGCTACATTGCACAATTAGGGTTGTGGAATGTTTCAGATTCTGTTCGTAACAGGTGCTTTGGAGAGCATGTCATTGCAACTATGGTGTCCCTGCAGCTCTGAAGAGCACCTTTTAAACAATTTTTGGAACTGACTTTGAAGTAGTACATAGCCTTCTATGCTTTTTGTCTTAATGCCAATGTTGTGGAAGAGCCTCGGTATGGAGATCAGGCTAGTTCCTTCTTTGCTTGCTTTTTTGGAAGTGCTTGGAGACTCAGATCCTTTCAGAAAAGCTTTCCCTGATTTGATGTGGCCATCTTTCTTTCTTCTGTATTGTTCATTTGCTAGTGTGATTTTATCATTTATACAGTGTCTGCTTTAAATTGCTTTTTTTTTCTATGTAAGATGCCAATAGTCATTGTGATTGCAGCAACATAGAAATATGTTTAATAAATAAATGGTGTACAGTGAAGTTTGTATGAATGCATAGGGAGTTTTAGGGTGACTTTGCTTTGCCAAGAGTGATCTGAATCTTGAAAAATCTCTTTTTTAACATTCTAAAGAAATACGGTAAGTCATTTTGCATTCTCATCTCTTTAAAGCACCAGAGAACTCTGTATCACACTTTAATGGTTACATTTAGGAGGGCCATGTAGCAAGTTCATTTTATCTGGAGATTTATTTGTTTGTTTGCCAACCAACAGTCTTGGGCATCTATCAGTGATTTTTAAATAAACTCTTGGCTAGGGTATATAGCACAATTAAGGTATTTCCATAGTAGTTAATGGGGCTATGCCTGTGAACATTTGAAAAGGTGCTTTGTAACATATGCAAATGAGCATTTCTCTTAACTTTGCTAAAGCCTTTTCCAAACTTTTAGTGGCTGCTTTGAAAGCTGCTTCTGGATAAATGTATTGGATAACCAGCAAAGCAAAATAGCTAGGTGTGATGTGCACATAACAGCCACAATTACAGTTTGAAAATGGCAAATATTATGAACTTTGTGAGAACGTTAGGCCAGGCTACAAGCACAAAGCAAACCTAGGTACATTGGGGACTGAAGGCTGATTCAAGGGAAACGTATTGCCTCCTGGAACTGATTTTTCAAGAGCAGCCAGAAACTTGCATCTAGATTTCAGCTGCCATCAAGTATCACTTATATATTTCTATAAATGGATTTATTCTAATAAATAGAATAGAATAGAATAGAATTTTTTATTGGCCAAGTGTGATTGGACACACAAGGAATTTGTCTTGGTGCATATGCTCTCAGTGTACATAAAAGAAAAGATAAGTTCGTCAAGAAGTGCAATTTTAAGAGAAATGCTTCATTTACTCTAATGTGTTACAAACCATCTTTTGTGTTACAGAACATATGTTGGCTGAAGAATTTGGGGTGTTGAAGGCTACACATCTTAAAGTTCTTGAGGTTGAGAAACACTGATTGAAAGAGCTGTAACTCAAAAATTTGGTCTGATGACTATGGCTCTGATTCCCGAGAATAGACCAGCCAAAAAGGAACACATGTTGCAAAATGGGCCATAACCGGGGATAAAGAAATCTGAGGATGACGAACTTTCATTAAATGGAATCTGAGGAGCCTGCATATTTTTATATAATTTTTTTTATTCAAAAGTTAAAATACAACTCAACCCCCCCCCAAGAACAGAACAAAACTAAATGGGACAAAAAACAAACAAAGTTCATTAAAGAAAGAAGAAAAAAAGAAAAAAATACACATATATTGTCCCTCCTAGTTGAATATTGATAAATATATTTCAACTATAGTTTTCCTCTCTTGTGAAATAGATCTATATAAGCTTCTACAACTCCATTTATTCAAGCAATTTGACCTACCATCTAACTACAGTAAAAAAAAAGCCATTAACAAGTAAGCTCAACAACAAAAACTAACTTCAAAACCTTCTGTTAACAATTTGTTATTATATTTAACCTGCAGAAAGTTTGCAACAGCTTCAGTTTCAGGATTCAGTCTTGATAATAAAATTTTTCCTTAAAATTATAACTAGTGTTATTGAAGAAAGTTAGCACCCCGCCCCTCCTAGAAGAATGAAATATTTTAGGAAATATTAAAAAAGGCAGAATAGTAGATTTCCCTGGATGAGAAATGGAGAAACATGTTTTTTTAAGAGGGAGAAAGCAGCACCCACCTTTCTTAATAGCTCTCAGCGGATGTCAGCACTGAAGAGATAAAGAGCTTATTGAAAGAAGCCAAGTATCTAGGTAGCTCTATTCATAGGCAAAGCAAATACTGCAGGCAGAGATCCATTCAAGACAGGATATTTTGAAATTCCCTGCAGCAAGGTCTGAACAAAGGTAGGATTAACCCTCAGCCACAATAGGAATTGCCCAACACCCCTTCATTGCATCATCTCAGTTGCACCACTCCCAGCAGTTCAAACTTCAACCAAACTTAGCTCAGACACACTCCTATGGTCATTTCTTTTAACACTTTGGCACCCAAAGATAGGACTCCAAGCTAACCTGACCAATTGACCTGGCCCAGGTAAGCCTCCCTTGCCAGCACAGACCCATTGAGTCTGTTGGTGAGTTTTCCTGAACCTTGGCCATTTGGAACAAAGGTTTTAAAGGGGTTTTGAGTGTTGAGCTCAAAGGCTGCTTGGAAAGAGGGTGAGTACCTCTCAATTTTAATTTTATAGTCCAGAAAAGCATGGAAAATGTGTGTATGCCTGTGTGTGTGTGAGTGAGGGTATCCTTCTCCCAATCACAGCTGGATCTTGCTTCCTCTGTGTGTTCTACTAAGAGAGCCTTGAAAGTATAGGAGGTCAAGCCAGAGCACAGGACCTCCTGTTAGGGAAAGGAGAAAGAGTGTGTGGAAATGGAATGGAATAGTGAATGAGAGAGTTAAACTTGGACAACCAGCAGGGAAGTCACTGAGCAAAAGCCCTGTGAGAGGAAGGGGCCCTTACCTCTGGAAGCAAGCAGAGGTCCTTCTGGACTCTCCTGAGTCCGAAAACTGTGAGTGAGGGAAAAGCTGGGGACAGGAGACATCCGTGGTCTAGGACAGTGATGGCGATCCTTTTTTTCCTTGGGTGCCAAAAGTGCGTGTGTGTGCACACCCATAATTCAATACCCCCCTGCACTGCCCCACCCCTCATGCATGCGTGCATGACCCCCCTCCCCCATTTCCCAACTTCCGGTGGGCCCGATAGGCCCGTTTTTCGCTCTCCCCAGGCTCCAGAGGCTTCCTTGGAGCCTGGGGAGGGCGAAAATGCCCCCCCCCCGGGAGGCCCTCTGGAAACTGAAAATGCCCTCCAAGAGCCTTCGCGCAAGCCAAAAATCAGCTGGCCAGAGCACGCATGCGCGCTGGAGCTGAGCTAGGGCAACGGCTTGCGTGCCAGCAGATATGGCTCCGCGTGCCACCTGTGGCACGTGTGCCATAGGTTTGCCATCACGGGTCTAGGAAGCCAAAGTTCTGTTGATCACACCAGTTTTTAAGCCAGTGGTTTGTTTCTAAAATCCTTTGCTCCTTCATTGGATGTTGGCCATTTGTTGGATAAATCAGGGCAATCCTTGTTTGGGAGCAGACACAGCAGAGATAGACAGACAGCAAATCTTTGACATTGTTTTGTGCTGGTTCTGATCAAGGAGGATGGATTATGTTTGAAATTAGTACAAGTACAATAGTTCTCAACTTACAACCATTCATTCAGCAATCATTCAAAATTACGACAACACTGAGCAAGGGGAATTTATGACTGATCAATAAAGTTGTGGCTGTTGCAGTTTCACATTGTCACATTGTTGTGACTTGGGTACTCAGCTTTTGATTACAACATCACAGGAAGCCATCATTTACTACTCCTAATTTTACTTCATTTGGCAGAAACAACTCATTGTCTTAAAAAAAGATGGAAGATTTTCCATAAATGTAATATATTAAAATCGGTTAACCAGCTCAGTATACAAAGACTGCCAGCAACTGTAAACCATGCAATATTTTGAGGCATTTGAGAGAACACATTATCACCATGTTCCAATATTCCCTCTGTCAGAGTTTGCCAAGAGTTATGCATCTTGCAGAGGCTCTTTTCCTTGAGATATAAATTTGGAGGCAGCCACTGCCCTCTGGGTAGTTGCCAAATCCTTCAAGGCTACCAAAGCTTCCACATTAGGACTCCGCAGTTCTTTGTGTTCCAAGGGCAGGGGGGCTTTGGAGTGTGCAGATAAATAAATAAATAAATAAATAAATAAATAAATAGATAGATAGATAGATAGATAGATAGATAGATAGATAGATAGATAGATAGATAGATAGATAGATAGATAGATAGATAGATAGATAGATAGATAGATAGATAGATAGATGAATGAATGAATGAATGAATGAATGAATGAATGAATGAATGAATGAATGAATGAATGAATGAATGAATGAATAAATAAATAAATAAATAAATAAATAAATAAATAATAAATGCTTGTAGCATCTGTTGATCTTCCTTAAGCCAAATATGTCCTTTACTTGGGTTCTTAAGGTGCTAGTAAGCAAATATAAGCACAAAAAATACAGGTAGTCCTCAACATACGACCACAATTGAGCCCAAAATTTCTGTTATTTAAGTGAGAAATTTGTTGTTAGTTTTGCTCAATTTTACAACTTTTCTTGCCACATTTGTTAAGTGAAACACTGCAGTTATTAAATTAGTAACATGGTTGTTAAGTGAATTTAGCTTCCCCATTGACTTTGCTTGTCAGAAGGTCAGATAAGGCGATCACATGACCCCGAGACACTGCAACCATAATAAATATGAACCAGTTGTCAAGCATCCGAATGTAAATCACATGGCCATGGGGATGCTGCAACAGTCATTAGTGTGAAAAATGGTCATAAATAACTTTTTTCAGTGCCATTGTAACTTTTAATGGTCACTAACTGAACTGTTGTAAGTGGAGGATGACCTGTATGTACTGGGGAAAAAAAGCGTTTTACTTCATACGTAAAGCATGGCAAAGCCTTGCATTAGGGTGCGCAGTTTTCAACCTATTTATTTATTTCTATTTTTAGCCTCTTCTTGAGGGAATAAACAGAAGGGAAGGAGGAAAAGAAAGAAACACTGTAAATGATTAGGAAAAGGATGCTTAGAAAATGATAAGAAAAAAAGATGCTTAGCCTGTGTGATAAAACAAGAAGCATGAATCTGGCTATGTAAAGATATGGTGTTGGAGAAGACTCATGAGACTATCATGGACAGCCGAGAGAACAAACAAATGGATCATCAAACAAATTAACCATGATTTTCATTCAAGGCACAAATGATGAGGCAGAAATTATCCTATCTCAGACACATTATGCAAAGACCTAGCTATCTGAAGAAGGCTCTAATCCTGGGAAAGGTGGAAGGAAAGAGAAGAGGATGATCAGCAGCAAGATGGATGGACTCAGTTACAGTGGCAATGGGATAAGAGCTGAAGAACCAGATTAGGGACATTTAATCTATCTATGTGGGCACTAAAAGTCAATAATGACTTGATGACACATAGAAGAACAGTGTTGGAAGGGACCTTGGAGGTCTTCTAATCCAAATCCCCCTATGAGCAGAAGACCCTACATCACTTTGGACAAATATAGATCTTTCAATGTTCTTAGTAATGAATAGCAAATGTCACAATCTCCTGTGAACTGGTTTGATTCTCAGTTGCTGTTTACCATGTGGCATCTAGCAACTGTAAACATTCCACTTGAAACTGAATAAAATAATGAAATGAACGTATTATTTTTAATTACAGTTTATCTGGTTGAAATACAAATGTATTAAAAAAAACAGAAAATAATGCAATAAAATCAGTAAAAAATTAAACAACTGAGAGCACAAGCACAATAATGTTTTAAAAGCCCAAATCTGAGAATAGGCAGGCACTTAAAATTGAAAACCAAACTGTCTGTGATCAAACAAGAATCTGTCTGCAATTCCTAAAAATCTGTTGGAAGAAAATAGAACAGCTGCTTTTTATATGATACATGCCCATGGTGACATCTACAGTCCAGATGTTCTTCTCCAGAACTAGTGTTCACAAATATTTTCAGTAATTACAGAATGCTCTGCCCACTTGTCAGCTCTCCTGGGTTAACTAAACAGGAAACACAATAGATGAGCTAAATCTACTTTATGGGAGGTTAAATTAACAGAGTCTTGCAATTTATTGGAATACTGCCACTTTTAAGGGTCTGATCAATTAGGGCAAGTCCTTCCTAAGTTTCTCTCTCTGATTGCTAAGCCACTTGGGGCTCCTGTCTCTCTTGTCTGATTGTTTCCTAGACAGCATCCCTTCCCCTTGTCCCCCAAGGTCATCTACACATTCCATTACATCTCTCCATGCTCCACTTGCTAAGGCTGCCCCTTTATGCGGGCTTCTCCCACTGAGGTTTATTTCAAACGCCTTAGGGCCTGCTTTCTCCTGGTGGTGCTCTTTCAAGCAGAATTGCATAATTCTCTTTCTTTTGATGGAAAATCCTGATCATGTCTTCTTATCTGGGGATATGTACAGATTAGGTGATCTGAGCAAGGGGACCACTGGAAATGCACTCACCTCATTTGATTTAGCTGTTAACCTTCTCTTCAGGACTGGATTTGAGGGAAGTCCATTTTATTTTTATTTGGTTTTTAATCATATGTCCATTCCCTTCTCCTTTGGACCCCAAGTCCAAAATCCTATATCTGATGGGATTTTAAGGGAGATGTGTAACAATCACTGATTTTCTTCTGCAAATCTTTTGTATTTTTTTTTAAAAACACTGTCTTATAAAGCTTAAGGGCAATGTTAACAGCATCCATCCCAAATAGATGTTTGACTAAATTTAAGCTAGATTGATTTTCCTACATGTCACACAACAATGCAAACTCAGATACTCAGATAAAAAACTCAGAGTATAATTTTTAAGGGGAAAATAGTTGATGTAAAAACAGTAAAATAGTAACTAGAAGCAATTTTAATATTTTATAAATAATTTGATGTAATCACCATTTGGGTACAATGGAAACAAATCTATAACTTAATATTAGTTTTGCTGATTATTTTTAGCATTTAAAGTTTTTTATTACTATTATTTTCTTTTTCATAAGATCATGAGTATTTACTTTAGATAATAAATGTTGATATTAATATAAATATTAACATTTGGTGTTTCACAGTGATTTACTATTCTCATATCAATTCTCAAATTAATATGTTTAGATTTACATATTCAATCAATTATTCAACCAAATAATGATTTTTAAATTTTATGACAATTGTAATTTCTATTTATTACTAATATTTTGCTTCCATCTCTATGACTTTTCTTATTTTCTTCTCTTTTCTTTTGTCTGGTTATATATTTTATTTTCTAAATATTTTAAAAATAAATTTATAAACAGAAAGGAAACAACAGGCACACACACACAAAAGAACTTAAGGGAGGAGGAAGTCCTCAACATTTTAACATGATGGAAGAGAAAGTATTAGACACATGATTGGCAAATAATTATAGCAGCCAATCAGAGTCAAGATAGATTGAGGTAGCCTTTACATTTTATAAATACATATTTTGTAGTAATTACTGTAAATGCATAAACAAATACATGAACTAAAATTTCATTTTTTTTTGTCCTGGCCCACAGCAATCTATGGAAATGGCATATGTCACTCTTAATCCAGAAAAAGCTACATGTCTGTTTTAAAATAAAATGTTCATGATCAGAGAAGCTACCTTTGAAATGACAGGAGATAGGATGAACTGTAAATTAGTTTAGCTATCAAGACATAGTCCTAGAGTGGACAGGATCCTACAAGGCTTCTGCTTTTAAATGTCTATATGGAACTGCTAAGAGAGTTTGTAAGAAAATATATGTAGCTCTATTAATTCAAGCTATTTAGATGGCAGTCTATTCTGTAATGGTCTGGATGAGGGGCAAAACCCTGAATTGAATCCTGACAAGACAGTGACTTTGTGGCTCAAGTAGTAGTCTTAAATTGAAGGAAACAATAAAAAATTGTAAATTAGACTTCTCCATTTTCATCATTTTTTTATATTGCACTTTTATAAAAATAAATAAACATTACACTATTAGCAAATATTTAGTAAATATTTAGTAAATATTTACTAAATGCTTAATTTTGTCTCTCAGTATTAGGGCAAAGAAAAGTTCCTCTTTTATGAATAACTGCTGTAGCAGCTTTTCAGGAAATCTGCATTCTAGTGTGCATCCAGAGGTGGGTTCCTACCGGTTCTAACTGGTTCTTTAGAACCGTTAGTAACTCGGTGATGATGTCACAGAGCCAGTTCTGTCGGTGTCTCCGTGGGCGCCGCCATCTTGGATTTTTTTTGCTTTTTTTTTTTTTCTAATTTTTTGATTGCTGCGGGCGCGGGTGCGAGGGAGCTGCTCCAGACGAGCCATTCCCCCCCTTGCCATGCCTGAACATACAGCCGCCGTGCCTGCCTCTCGCCTGCCCTGCTCCCTTGCACCCAGGGGCAGCAGGGACAAGCCGCGGGCTCAGCTGCAGGGGAGCAGCTCCAGACGAGCCATTCCCCCCCGTCGCCCTGCCTGAACATACAGTCGCTGTGCCTGCCTCTCGCCTGTCACGGCTCCAATGGTGGGAGATGCGGGCTCATCTGGAGCTGCACCCCTGAAGCTGAGCCCGCGGCTTGTCCCTGCTGCCCCCGGGTGCGAGGGAGCGGGACAGGCGAGAGGCGGGCATGGTGGCTGTATGTTCAGGCAGGGCGAGGGGGGGAATGGCTCATCTGGAGCTGCTCCCCTGCAGCTGAGCCCGCGGCTTGTCCCTGCTGCCCCTGGGTGCGAGGGAGCTGCTCCAGACAAGCCATTCCCCCCCTCGCCGTTGGAGCCGTGACAGGCAAGAGGCGGGCGCAGTGGCTGTATGTTCAGGCAGGGCGAGGGGGGGAATGGCCCCGGCTCCGGTCAACCGTGCCAGCAAAGAAGCACGGAAGTTCCAGCCCATCTGCCCCACGAGCGAAGCGGGCGGCGTGAAGAAGACCGCTCGGCAGCAGCAGGTTGCGTGGAGGAGGGGCACCAGGGACGGGGGACCCCCTGCCCTCCCCTCGCCTGCCCTCCGCGCACAAAGACAAACCACCTCCTGCCTTGAACTCCTCACTGCTCCTGCACTAACGCCCCGGCCACGCTCAACCACGCTTCTTTGCTGGTCCCGGAGCCGAAGCCAGGAAAGCGAGAGGGGCGGTGGTGGCAGCAACGGCGCTCCAGGATAAGAAGACCGCTCGGCAGCAGCAGGTTGCGTGGAGGAGGGGCACCAGGGACGGGGGACCCCCTGCCCTCCCCTCGCCTGCCCTCCGCGCACAAAGACAAACCACCTCCTGCCTTGAACTCCTCACTGCTCCTGCACTAACGCCCCGGCCACGCTCAACCACGCTTCTTTGCTGGTCCCGGAGCCGAAGCCAGGAAAGCGAGAGGGGCGGTGGTGGCAGCAACGGCGCTCCAGGATGGCACATGACAGGGGACGCACCACTGCCGGGCCGGGCCGCCCGTCCTCCCAGTCCCAGAGCACTTTCTTCTTTCTCCCACCGCCGAGAAGAGAGAAAGAGAAAGAAAGAAAGAAAGAAAGAAAGATAGAAAGAAAGAAAGAAAG
>QLTV01000867.1:995041-1008387 GCA_003457575.1 Thermophis baileyi
GGAAGGAAGGAAGGAAGGAAGGAAGGAAGGAAGGAAGGAAGGAAGGAAGAAAGAAAACTTATGACCACAATTGAGCCCAAAATTTTGGTTGCTAAGCAAGAGCATTGTTAAGTGAGTTTCACCACATTTTACAAGTTGGCCATGTCCACCCAGTCACATGACCACCAAGCCACGCCCACCAAGCCACGCCCACAGAACCAGTAGAGGAAATTTTTAGATTTCACCACTGGGGGGAAGGAACCCCTGAACTGGTGCTGGGTGGTGGGAATCTGACGTCCAGAGGCCGATGAGCCCAGGAGCAGCTTGCCGAAGACCAGCTGGCCGGCAGGGAGGCGGGGCATCACAACACCGGCGGCTCTGCAGGAAAAGTGCAGGAAAAGCAACTGACATCCGGGAGGCGAGAGCGAGCCGAGTGGGGCAGGGTCGCATTGTGGCTCTGTGTCATAATGGGCTCCAGGAGGAGGGGACCCCGCCTCCCCCATTGTGAAGCACACTAAATTTCACTGTGCTGCGCAAGGTGCTGCGAGAAGCGGCAACAGCAAATGTACGTGATGAAGGCACGCAAAGCAGTGGTGAAATCCAAATTTTTTTACTACCGGTTCTGTGGGCGTGGCTTGGTGGGCATGGTGTGACTTGGTGGGTGTGGCAGGGGAAGAATACTGCAAAATCTCCATTCCCACCCCACTCCAGGGGAAGGATACTGCAAAATCTCCATTCCCTCCTCACTCCTGGGGGAAGGATATTGCAAAATCTCAATTCCCACCCCACTCTGGGGCTAGCCAGAGGTGGTATTTGCTGGTTCTCCAAACTACTCAAAATTTCCGCTACCGGTTCTCCAGAACCTGTCAGAACCTGCTGGATTTCACCCCTGGCGCAAAGGCAAGTGCAGGGGCACTTCGCTCCCGCACTAAGGCTCCAGCCATCGCCACCGCTGTGACAGGGTGACAGCTCTTTCATCCCTCTGCCGCGACAGGGTGACAGGGAGCCACAGCAGAGGGATGAAAGAGCTGCATGCAGCTCTGGAGCCACGGATTGCCGACACCCACCTTAAGGAGATACATCTGGTGAACCCAGAAGAAGGGCCTTCTCTGTAGTTGCTCCCTCTCTCTGGAACATCCTCGCCCCAGAGATTAGACTGGCCCCCACTCTAACACTCTTTCGGAAGGCCCTGAAGACATGGTTCTGTCAGCGGGCCTGGGGAACCCAGAGCAGGATGGAGCCCATAAAATGGGTAGTATGAATGTATGTTGTTGCCAGGGTGGGGGGTGGGGTTATTATTTTATTATTTTTCTTTTTATTATTTTTCTTTTTTTTACATGCTGTTTTTATATCCTTGTAAGCTGCCTTGAGTCACCATGTGTGAGTAGGCAGCAATATAAATTTTCTAAATAAATAAAATAAATAAATAATTGCCAGTCTTAGCTCATTCTGGGCCTTAGCTTTCCTGACTCCCTCTTTGCAAATTCTGCAAGATTTTGTGCCACATGTGTATTTGAAAAATATTTTCTTTATCTGTTCATCCAAATAATTAATAAAAATATTGAAGTCTAAAAGGCAAGGACTAAATGTTGTGGCATTGTGCTCAATATCTTATAAAGAACTGTTTATATTTCTCGGGTTTTGCCATCAGCTAGGACCTTCAGTGCCCTAGGATGCATTTCATTTTGGCCTGGAGATTTAATTGTGCTCTTTTCACATACTTCCTTGTCACAGAAGTCTGATCCAATATAGAAATTAAGTGACTCTGCCTTTTCTTTGCTTACCTGTTAGCAGTTTGTTGTCTTCATTGAGAAGCTGATACTTTACCTTTTATCTACAAAAGTATACAAACTGAAGAAGCTTTAGCATCCTTTGTCAACTTCAGTTCATTTTGAGCTTTCTCTTTCCTGTCACCATCACCATCACCATCTGTGCCAATTGTCTATATTCTTTCTTGTTAGATGGTCATTCCTTCGATCTCCTTTGTGTATCCTTGAATGTTTTCAGATTGTTATTTATTTATTTATTTATTTATTTATTTATTTAGGTATATTTACATTGGCTTCAACTGCTATTTTGAACCGTGGTGGCACAGTGGTTAGAATGCAGTACTGCAGGCTACTTCTGCTAACTGCCAGCTGCCAGCGATTCGGCAGTTTGATCCCCACTGGCTCAAGGTTGACTCAGCCTTCCATCCTTTCAAGGTCGGTAAAATGAGAACCCAGATTGTTGGGGACAATATGCTGACTCTGTAAACTGCTTAGAGAGGACTGTGAAGTGGTATATAAGTCTAAGTGCTATTGCTATACCCTGCTCCCATTTGAAAAAGAAAGTTGTCAGGAAGTCAGAGGAGCTTATTTTGGCAGAATATGGGGCATATAATATTGGGGCAATTTAATTCCTCATCAGTATTATCTGACTTTCAGAAACAATGTTTCATCTGAATTCTATACAGCTAACAATTTTGGTAAGTTCTGGCTTTCTAAACACCATATGCTTCTGATATGTAGAGGGATTATGTTCATCCTGAATTAACAATAGCAACATAATCATGACACCATTCATACCATTAGGCATGTATATAGAATTGAGGGAGAAATTATGTTTGTGAATATGAGCAGAAATAAATTGACATTTTTGAACCACATAGGCCACTTTTTTTAAAATTTCTTACCAAAATGCCCATAATTAATGAAAATTATGCACAAAACTGAATTAGGGAAAATGTTCTCAAAAATTATACATTAAGAAAAACTTAAATAAAGATGTACATGTATACTTATATGATGCTATACTTTTGTGGTCTTCTTTTTTCCAAAAATTCTCAACTATTATAAAAATAGAGCAATGCATACTTTAAAACAGAAAAGAAACATACAGAAGAAAAGCCAAGTGGAGAGATTCACCTCTCCTTCCATCTGACTCAGGATAATAATGCAGGGGGTGGACTAACCTTTGCCCTACCTCCTGCCCCTAGGATCCAGATTAGGGTCCCCAAATCTATTATTCATATAAAAATGGAATTTCTTATTGGTGATTTGTAATTGTTCTTAACAAATGTCATGCATTTGCTGGTTGCGTTAAAGATGTATCATTGGCCCTAAAATTAAAAGAGAACTAACTAAGGGTGCAGAGAGAAAAATGAACACTTTACCTAAATAGTCATTATTTCATTAAAAAAAGCTTCAAAATATAATGAATATATGTTCATGCCATTTTTATTACGTTTTTAAGGAACGTTGCTCCTTAACTGAGGATTATGCATATCAGTTAAGTATTGAAACTCAGTGTTCCTGATTGCTTCAAAGAGAACAAAACTCTGATTGTTCTTACCATAACATTGCTCTTTCTGAGTTTATCAGGATGTACAGTAACTCTTCTGCTTGCATCCATCTTAGGTATGCTTTGCCTAATATTCCAACACAGACTTTCCTTGCCTTCGTTTATCTGTTCATCCTGCCTTTCCTCTTTCTCTCCTCTCCCCAACCTTGCTTCATGATCCCTGTTTCTCTCCCCCACTCTGTCTCTGGAGACAGACCTACTGGCCTGGCTGCCATCTGCTGCCTCTTGTGGGTGTGTGCTTGCATGTGTGTGTTTTTTATGAGATTGAGATCAGATGGTATCTAATCGATCGTCATGGTCGCTATGACTACCGGCATGACAGAATAGTTGGGAGAAAGACACATGCTCCATGCCCGGGGCTGTCAGATGATTCCTGAGAGAAAGGCAGGGAAATCAAACCTGCTCCATCACATTTTACACATTTACAACTCCTTTAAAGCTTCAAAACAAAGATACACAGCTATGAGCTAAAGATATATCATAAAATAATGTTTTTCTTGATATCCTTAGGCTTGTTTTTGAAAAAGCAGAAGGCACACAGAGTGTTGAGAAAAGAATCTGTTTCTGATCACTTCGGATATTTTGCGAAAGGTTTATATTCACAGTAACATTTTGCATCGCTCTAGAAAAAGAGATATTCATATAATCCAGATATGACTAGAAGGAAAGTACAGTAGAACCTCTGGTCACGAACGCTTCTGACCACGACCAAATCAGGTGCCGACCAAAAAATTCTCAATTTTTTTTTTCGTGGACGATTTCCCCTTCCACGCCTTTTTTTTTTTTTTTTTTTTCTCCCAATTTTCTAAATTTTTTTTGGGTTTTGAATTGGGTTGGGACAAAAGTTATGGAACGAATTATGGTCGTGACCAGAGGTTCTACTGTATTAGCCCTAGAAAGGAACATTTAAACTGTTCACAGGACAGAAGAGAAGAACATGTGCAAGTGTGGATTCCCTAATCACACCGTTTCCAGCTTCCCCAACAGAAGAATGCTCTGTGCTCCAACAATGTAGCACCGTAACATATAATCTGCCAATACTGCTTAGGAAAGTTTGGACAGAAGTAAGGATTTGCAAGAGTAGGAATTTAAGATCAGAAAAAGCCCACATCACTACTGGAATAGTAAAGGGAGTAGGGACATTAGATATAAGTTAAGAAGTCTTGCTTGAGATATTTGACTTTTAAAGTCAACTTTTAAAGTCTATTCAATAAAAAAATAGACTTTTAAAATGCATTCAAGAATAGATTGGACAAGCATTTGACTGGGATGGTGCTCCTGCCTTGAGCAGGGGGTGGGGACTGGAAGACCTCTGAGTTCCCTTCTGGCCCTTTGATTCTATGTTGTATGTTCTAAGCATCATCATTAAGCCGAGCAAGTCTTTTCCAATGTGCACCTTTTCTGAGTTCCCAGCTCCAAACCCAAGTTCTGGTTTTTAAGAGATATCTTTCAAGTGACAAGTAATCTATGGTTCTCCAAGGGTCAATGGAACGATCTATTATTGCTGTTGTTATGGTTGTTATAAAATAGCATTTATTAAAGTATTTTCAGATTTTGATGGACAATCTGAAATTTCCTGAAAGGGCGGGTGAATTGAAGAGTGTGGGAACCCCTGCCCTAATCAGATAGTAGAGGAAATTTCAGAATGGCCACATTCCACCCTCAAATCCACTTGATTTTTTTTCAAAGTGACATTTAACTGGGTTTTTAGTCAAATAAATGAGCAGTTCTGGAGAAAACATTGAACACAATAGCCTTATTTTGCCTTTAAAAGTTATATACAACAAAAGTCACAAAACCTCATGTACTGTCCCTATTTTCTCTACTTTGAAACTCCCCAATCTTGCAACTGAGTTGAATTAAGCCCAACAGGATTCTTGATTGCTGAAGCATTGTGGCACCAGACCAATGCATATGAGGACTGCAGCAACATAAAAGCAGCTCCAAGATCACTGTGATCTTCTGACCAAATCTGAATTCACTGACTGAACCACTTTATTTCTAGTTCAGCTATGGCAAAACCTTTTTGCAATGGTGGAGTTCTGCAGAGCTTATAACCAGTTTGTCCTGGAGGGAACTCCATCATTTCAATTCCTAACTTCCAGACAAAATATGGATCTGTTCCCCCCTTCTTTGTAAATTTCCAATTTTTAAAGAAATTTCCCATTTCTATAAAACAGTGGGGGGATTTAGTCAATTCAGTACAACAGAAATGATGGCATTGTGGAAGTAAATTTATGAGTCTAAAATATGTATGTTTTATTTTCTTCACTTCAAATATTTTCAGCTAAAATCATTCTAAATTTATAATCATTAATCAATGAGGATATTGGTCTGCAATTTCTTGCTGAAGTGAAACCTTGTACCTCTGTAGCTATTAATGTTATATTAGCCCCTTTCTGGATCTCTGGCATCCTTCCTCTCTGTAGAACAGAATTCATCCTGTTTTGTAAAGGTTGTAAAAGTTAATCCTCAAAGCACTTATAATACAAACTTGACAGTCCATCTGGTCCAGGCACATTCCCTGGGTTGTTTTTTGTAACCATCATTTTTAAACATACTTGTATTTGCTGCAAAAGCAATTTGAAGCTTTTATCTTTTCTTTTTGCATCTTTGTCCTTTCCTTTCTTTCTCCTTTTATACTTTGTATTAGTTTTTACCTTCTTTTTAAAACTTTCAATAAAATTTATTTTTTTAAAATGAGATGGAGTGACAGAAGAAATGATTGGAGTGATGTGGATAGAGAAAACCAAGAACAAATCAAATCAAATCAAATCAAATCAAAACCAAGAACAACCAAATGTTGTATGGTGGTCCTATTTAAAATGGTCCAAATTATTTGGGGGAATTATGGGCCAGAAGAACTTCTGGCAGGAGGCTCTGATATATCATTTCCCAAGATTAGGATCTATCTCTGTTAATATGCAGGAGGGCAACCTTTAGGGAATAAATATGCTTATTATTTCTAAGCTACAACTCTGTTACTTGATGAGATTTTAGGAGATGGTTTGTATTCATTTTTTTCTTTTGGGCTATTGTTTATTAATCAGCTGTTTGGTTGGTTGTTATTTTGTTGTGGTTGTTTTATTGTGTTAGTTATAAGCTGCTTAGAATGTTTGTAAATCAATAAATGAAATTAAACTACATTTTGTTGTCTTCATGCAATGTAAAAGGCTAGTCATTTAAAAAGTCTAAGCAATATTCTCATTTATCTCGGCATCAAACAAGTTAGATAAATCAGAAGACCACAAGAATAATTGCAATCCAAAGAAACAGAATGTACATGGGCAAATTAGGCCTGAGCCATAATTGGTTTGCAATGAATTGTGATAAATATATTGGGGGGGGGAAATCTGGGCCCAAATGTCTTATAAAAAACATATGTCACTGTGTCTGGAAGTTTATGGTGGAACAGTCCAAATATTACATGGGCAGCTGGCAACAATGCTTTAAACAGAGGGTTGTTTCTGCTTCTTCAATTCCATTCCAGATTGCAAACCATGAGCTCTGCTCCATAGTTGCAGGAGTTACCACTAAATACAACCCTGACAAGCATCTAGATAGATCTGCCTCAGTGGTGGATTTCAATTTTTTTTACTACTGGTTCTGTGGGTGTGGCTTGGTGTGCATTGCGTGGCTTGGTGGGTGTGGCTTGATGGGCGTGGCAGGGGAAGGATACTGCAAAATCTCCATTCCTTCCCCACTCCAGGGGAAGGATACTGCAAAATCCCCATTTCCTCCTGATCAGCTGAGACTCGGGAGGCAGAGAATAGATGGGGGCGGAGCCAGTCAGAGGTGGTATTTACCTGTTCTCCGAACTACTCAAAATTTCCGCTACCAGTTCTCAGAACTACTCAAAATTTCCGCTACCGGTTCTCCAGAACTGGTCAGAACCTGCTGAAACCCACCTCTGATCTGCCTCTTTATTTACAACATCCCATCATGTGGTCTCTTTCTTAAGGAGTGTGTCAGAGAGAAAAAATTAAAAGCACTGAGCTTCTGTTAATGATCCTCCTTCTTTGTCCTAAACCAGGGATTCACTTTTTTGGGGGCAGAGGGCCACACACATCTTTCAGTGTTCATCACTAAACACCAAACACTGGGTAAAGCTAGGATAAAGAAGTGGATGGTCACTACTACTACTACTACTACTAATAATAATAATAACAATGATAATAATAATAACGATAATAATAATAATGGAAAAAGACTGGTTCATTGATATTGCAATTCCAGGTGATGTATGTATTGAAGAGAAACAATCAGAAAAAATAACAAAATACCGATATCTGCAAATTGAATTTGAGCGATTGTGGAGGAAGAAATCAATGGTTGCACCAATAATAATAGGAGCCCTTGGAACACTACCCAAAGGATTGCCTAGATCAGGGGTGGGCTTCAAAATTTTTAGCAAGGGGTTCTCTGCCCGGTTGCTGGGTGGGTGTGGCCATGGTGGGTGTCGCCTAGTCGACCTCCTGCACCATGGTGGGGGGGGGCATTTTTGCCCTCCCCGGGCTCCGGAGGCTTTCCTCGAGCCTCCGGGAGGGCAAAAATGGCCTCCCCAGGCTCCGGAGGCCCTCTGGAAACAAGCCCGTTTCCGGCCTTCCCAAACTTCCGTTAGGCCCATTTTTCACCCTCCTGAGGCTCTGCGTGCACCCTGCACTTACCTGCATCCAAAACGGGCTGCGTGGGGACTCCTGGGAGGGGCGGGGTGGGCGGGGCCAGCCAGGAGTGGGATTTGGGGGTTCTCCAAACTGCACAGAATCTTAGCTAGAGGTTCTCCCGACCCCCTGTGAACCAGCGGTGGGTTGCTCCCGGTTCGGCCCGGTTCTGTGAACTGGTAAAAGCGGCAGGAGGCTCCACCCACCCGCCTGGGATGCTCTGCCCACCTGCCCGGGACGCTTCTGCGCATGCGTAGAAGTGTCAGATGCACGCACGAGCGCGAGCGTAAACCGGTAGCAACAGGTTTTAGAACCCACTACTGCTGCGAACCCCCAGCAGCCCACCCCTGGCCTAGATACATGGACATTTCGAACTTATCAGACCTGAATATTCTGACTTTGAAAAAAACAACAACCTTATTTGGAACTGCCTATATCAGTGATGGAGAACCTGTTTTTGCTCGGGTGCCAAAAGGGCGTGCTCGCGCGTGTGCCCACACCCATAATGCAATGCCCTCCCCCCCTGCATGTGCGCGCAACCACCACCACCCCATGCTGCCCCCCCCCGCGCATGCGCGCAGGCCTCACTGAAGCCTCCGGACTTCTGGTAGGCCCGTTAGGACGTTTTTCGCTCTCCCCAGGCTTCAGGAGGCTTTCCTGAAGCCTGAGGAGGGCGAAAAACGGCCCAACGGGACAACCGGAAGTCCGGACACTTCAGTGAGGCATGCGCTGGGGGGCAGCACAGGGGTGTTGTGTGCATGCGTGGTGGGGGGCAGGGCGGGGGTTCGTTTCTGAACTTCCGGTAGGCCCGTTGGGTCCATTTTTCACCATTTACAGGCTCCAGAGGCTTTCCTGAAGCCTGGGGAGGGCAAAAATGGCCTCCCCCACCCTCTAGAAGGCCAAAAATCAGCTGGCCAGCGCGCGCATGCGTGCTGGAGCTGACATAGGGCAACGCCTCGTGTGCTCCCAGATATGGCTCCGCATGCCACCTGTGGCACGCGTGCCATAGGTTCGCCATCACGGGCCTATATACTCAGATGTTACCTTAACAGCTTTTAGGTTCTTGGTTAACACTTGAACTGTTAAGTTTTTATCAGTCCCAGACTGTGAATCAAATTGAAGATTAAATTAATAACAACAACAACAACAATAGTAATCACCACCACCATCACAGATGCAGAATTGAAAGAATGGCAAAGGTCTACACAGGGCAAAGAAATCAAAGCCTTGCCAGACAGCAGTGGCAAACCAGGGGGAGTTGGCAGTAGAGAAAGCCAGCTTGGTTATTGAACTGTTTTCATTCCAAAATCAGGTGCTCTCTCATCTGCCGCCTCCTCAGAAAGAATAAAGCTCTCTAACTAAAGTTGAAGAATTGCAACAAAGAGTAACTGAGCATCTAAACAGCACAAAAACAACAGAATACGGTTGCCTGCATTGAAGTTTTCTCCAAAGAAACAGCTAACACAAGCACTAAAAGATGCCAATATTGTAATATTAAACGTAAGCACCAGCTCACTGCAAGAAACATCCAATATACAGCATAGCTGCAGTTATAACTGAATACCTGGGATGCAAAATCAAAACTAAATACCTGCAACACCAAAATGGAAGCTGAGGCTAGAAAAAAAGATCAACAGGCTAAGATCAGATGCAAACAAGCTAGACCAGCTGAAAGAAAAGAAGCCCAAGAGTTCAGCAGTCCTGTGCAAAATTCAATGTCATAACAGCATATACAGTTGCTGATAAATGGTGATACACTGGTAAAAGTTAATATCAAGAAAGGAAAGTTTCAAGAGCCTCACTATCACCACTACTATTTGTCATTGTGCTGATTCCTCTGTCAACAATACTGAATAACTTTGTCCATGTCTATGAAACATCAAAAACATTGGCACACTGAAGTCACTAAAAAGGTTAGAAGTGAATACATCAAGAGAGTAAAGAAGATCTTAAAGTCCAAACTCAGTGGAGTAAATACTATCAAGGTAATTAACATCTGGGCAATTTGAGTCATTAGAAACACAGTTGGAATAGTGGACTGGACTCAATAAGAACTAAAGGCTCTGGATAGGAAGATCAGAAAAATAATGACAATGAATCAAGCCCTTCATCCACACAGTGATGTTGACAGACTGTACTTACCAAGGAAAATAGGTGGGCTGAAATGTTGCAAGCACACTAGACAGTTGAAGAAGAAAAAAGGACATTGGAAGAATATCTAAAGGATAGTGAAGAAGATGCACTGAAGCTAGTACCGTGAAGGCTTACTAAGTTCTAAAGAAACCAAATGAAGAAAGAAAGACCAAATGAAGAATAGAAAAAAGATATAGCAAGGCAAAGTATTACATGATCAGAAATAAAAAAGAAGAAGCAGGCAAATTTGATAATAACAAGACATGGCAATGGCTGAGAACAGGAAAACTGAAAGAACAGAGAGGCTAATTCTGGCTGCACAAGACCAAGCCTTAAAAACAAATGCACACAGAACCATAATTGAGAGGACAGCAACAGATAGCAAGTGCCTCCTCTGCAAGAAGCTGAAGAAACAGTGGACCACTTAGTTAGCTGTTACAAAAAGATTGCACAGACCGACTACAAACAACAGCATGACCAAGTAACAACAATGGCGCGTTGGAATATCTGCAGGAAATACCTTTTGCCTGCAACAAGAACTGCTGGGACCACAGAATAGAGAAGTAATAGAAAATGAAGAAGCTAAATTGGTCTAGCACTTTAGAATTTAAACAGACAGGGTCCTGCCAAATAATTTTAACAATTGTTGGTAAAAAAAGACAGAAACGTTTGGATAGTGGACACTCCAGTGGACCTGGAGACAGCAGAATAGAAGAGAAGGGACTAGAGAACATCACAAAAATAAAAAACCTGCAAATTGAAATAGAACGACTGTGGTAGAAAAAACAAAAACAAACATAGTGTCAATAGTAATAGGGGCTTTGGGTGCAATCCCAAAACATCTGGAGCACCACTTGAACACTACTGGCATTGCCAAAATCTCTTGCACAAACACAACTTTATTTAGAACAGTTTACATCCTATGATGATACCTTTAACACCAACACCATCAAACAACATCTGCGTATCCCAGGTCCTCAGGAAGAACTCTATAGGTGTATAAAAATGCCAAATCCAGTCTAAACATCTGGCTGATTGCAACCATCCACAATAATATACATTTAATTTAATTCTGAAAAGCCATTCTCAATTTATTTTGATTCCTCATGATCACACACACGTATTCATGTAGCTTTCTTGGCAATAATATACAAGTGGCTGCCTCTGCCTTTTTCTTGATGTGTTTTTACTTTCTATTTTTGCCTACCTCTCTGGCATTTCAGTGTCTCCTCCGGAAGTCCTAGTTATGTGCCACCCTGTTTAGATTTTCAGAAGTGGTTTGCCACTGCCATCTTCCTAGGGCTGAGAGAGGGAGACTGGTCCAAGATCACCCACCTGACTTTTTGTCTAAGGTGAGGCCAAAAGTCACAGTCCCCCAGTTTCTAGCCTGATGCCTTAACTACTACACCAAACTGTATCTTTTATGACTATTTTATATTAATTATTTTTATTTCCTCCTCTCTCATACTGAAAATTATAGCTTGATATTTCAACCATTCCTCATTTAGCAACGCCTCAGCTATCATTTGCAAATACAACAGTAATAAACAATAATAATTTATTTTCCAGCCAATGTGTGCATTTATGAGCAAATTTCTGCATGACAAAATCATATGCCGGAGTGAGAGTAACATTGTATTGCTGTATGAGATAAACTTATCCAAATAAGATGGCAGCAACCAGCCTCTCTCTCTGTGTCTCATGTGTTCACTTAGTACCATTTTGCTTAATGGCCTGATCACTGGAATGGAACTTGGTTGCTAAATGAGAAGCGAGTGTAATATCTGGAAGTACTCTGGAACTATAAATGTTTTTAGAGGATGAAAGGTAACCATGAAACCTCAAATTATACACCTGTAGTAATAAAGAGTTACTGTTTTAATATTTATGGAAGATTACAGACCGAGGAATAGAATATGTGTAAATTAATGTGTGTGTGGTGTGTGTGTGTGTGTGTGTGAGTGTGTGTGTGTGTGTGTGTGTGTGTGTGTGTGTGTGTAGCGATAGCAATAGCACTTAGACATATATATCGCTTCACAGTGCTTTACAGCCCTCTCTAAGCGGTTCACAGAATCAGCATATTGCCCCCAACAATCTGGGTCCTCATTTTACCCACCTCGAAAGGATGGAAGGCTGAGTCAACCTTGAGCCGGTGAGATTTGAACTGTCGAACTGCAGCTAGCAGTCAGCTGAAGTAGCCTGCAGTACTGCACTCTAACCACTGCGCCACCTCGACTCATGTACACACACACACACACACACACAACACAGTACATACACAAACAAGATTTACCGGTATGTATATGCCATTAATAGTGGTTTTGAACAAATTGGGCTGTAATCAGTACCTTACATTCTCTGCCTTCTAATTCCATTACAGGTGGGTTTATCCAAGGCAGGTCAATCTGAGACCATTTGTCCATGTCATTCTGGAGGGGAACACATTGCCATGGCTCCTTCTGCCTCTTGCAAGTTGAGTTTGTCACTGCTCAGCAACAGAAGCAGATACAATGCTGCTTGATGCCTGCCTCTCCTGGGAGAAGCAAACTAGTGTAAGCTACTTCATAATAGGATCAAGAAACAAAGGAGCATGAATGAAGAGCTAATTGCATTCATAAAGACATTAACAAAGGAGGTGAAGGGGCTTCTGGACTCTCTTCCTCTGGATATCTAGAAACAAATACGAATTATGAGTCAGTGAAGGTTAACATTTTTAGGATAGTTTGTGGCAATACCTTGCATTAGGATTTGAAAGATTAAAAAAATGCCAGTTTCTGGATTTTCTACTTCACGTTCTTTACTTTTTAAAACCATGAAGATAGCTTTTGTTCCTTAGATAATCCCCAAGGATTGACTCTCTTTGTCTGCTTGTCCAGGCATCCATCTATCCAGCCTCATTAGACACACCAAAACAACACAAATTCACTCACTGCTGACTGGGAAATTGTTGTGTTCCGACTTAACAAGCAGGTATTTGCATACCCGCCGCTGATTGGGTTAAATCAGTGGCGGGGAGTTTGAAGCGTTGTCACTGGCCAAGCTGGCTGCGGGGAGCTCCATAAAGGCGGCTTCCCTGCCGCCAGCCGCCAGTCTGCTGTAGTTAATGCTAGCCGTTATTAAAGTGCTGAACGGGTCTTTTCGTCTTGGCTGTTATTCCCGCGCCTATCCAACACTGGCGACGAAGGCAGTGGGAGAAGACGACTGAACAAAGGCACCTCGTGGCATCCATCG
>QLTV01000867.1:1012105-1027407 GCA_003457575.1 Thermophis baileyi
AAAGACTCCAGAGAGAATGAATTGCGCAGGCCCAGTAGGACCTTATGGCGGCCCGCCTACTTGCGCGACTACGTCACCCACACTAATACCGGATTGGACAATTGCTGAACTAAGAGGGGAGGGGTGTTGTGTTCCGACTTAACAAGCAGGTATTTGCATACCCGCCGCTGATTGGGTTAAATCAGTGGCGGGGAGTTTGAAGCGTTGTCACTGGCCAAGCTGGCTGCGGGGAGCTCCATAAAGGCGGCTTCCCTGCCGCCAGCCGCCAGTCTGCTGTAGTTAATGCTAGCCGTTATTAAAGTGCTGAACGGGTCTTTTCGTCTTGGCTGTTATTCCCGCGCCTATCCAACAGAAATAAGAACAGATAACTTTTTAACTGTTAAATCAACACCAAATATGATCATACACTGCAAGGTCCTTGGATTACTTTACATCCTTCACCAGTCCTTAGATGGTCACTAGGTCAGAAATATATATATGCATTAGGAGAATGAAAACCTAAGCAAGAAAAGGTGGAAAGGCCATTTTCTCTCAAGCTAAAGGGACTATATGCTGAATCCTTAGTTTATTGATTCTATTATAGCAGAAGAGTTAATCTACTCAGTAAACTAAAATGCATTTGATAATTTGGTAGCTTTTATATCACTTCCTGCATTTATCAGCTTTTCTCCCTATCACTGCATTGAGCCTGCATGTGACAAATTGGAGATGCCTCACCTAGAGGTTTGATTCCAGTGGAATAAAATATGTCTCTCTGTCTAGTCAGCTGAGAGAAACCTTTTCTGCCAACAGAGAAAGAGAGCAGGTGCTGCTAATTCATTTCCATTTTCCAGCTTTGCAAGTTTAGTAACCTATTTAATGCCAGTAGTACACTATCTGCAGCAAATCGTGATTTCTGGTAGAGGTGAAGGGAGTTTTCCATTCCATAACAGCCCAGTTCCAGATGTATTTTTTTTAAAACCATAAAGAGGTATTAAACAAAACATTTAAATGGTCCATCACCAATTTTTCTCTGTTTTTCTTTACTTTTTAAAAATTGAATTGTTATCGTTTTATAATAAAAACAGGATTAAACAAAAGAATTATCCCTAATTCCTATGTATTTACCACATATTTATAATATGGCAACCCTCAAATGCCAAGAATTACTTTTCAGAGACAAGATTAATTCATTTGTGATTTATGATTAACATAAGTGCTATACGAAAGCAACAAGATCCTGTTGCCTTTTAGTTTTATATGTAAACTTCCTCTGAAAATGCTGCAACTTGATCTAGTGCAATGCATGAAACATGCTCATTTAATGAAAAGCAGCACAGTGCTGGATTCACACATGACAAGAAGCTTTAATGCAGATATGCAAACCAAGCTATTATCATCTACTATATATGTGAATCAGACAATTACCTGATAAAGCAGAGTTAAAAGGCCAAAGGCCCCCACTCTTTGGAACACCTAGCTGCAGAAGATGAGGTTTTGCCCCCACCCTTCTGGCCTTCAGAAAATGCCTTAAACTTGGCTATGCGGGTTGGCATGGGGCCCTGAAGGAGAAGCTGTTGGCTGGAGGTAGCTAGTGTAGTAACCGAGAAGCCACCAGCACCTCTCCACTCTAAACCCGTGGGGTTTTTAAGTTTGTTTTAATCTTTTGTAATTTTAATGTTTTTACACTTACAATTGTTTTTATATCCATGTGTATTATTATTATGTTGTAAGCTGCTCAGACTCGCCTTGAACTACGAGATGAGCAGCAGATAAATTTGATGAATAAATAATTTTGATAAATAAATGAAATAAAACTTGCTATGTGTAATGTGTGAACCATTCACATTTGGAAAATCTTCTCTAGACTTGTCTTTGCAAATACACTAATGAGATTCTGACTATTCAGCTAATATGTGATGGAAAGTGAGCATTCCAGGCCAGCCAGCCAAGAGGCTCTGCAGAACATGAATTCCCTGTACAGGTTCATCAGTATCATTTTTCATTCTGGTAAGTAGGCAGACAGATAGATGATGGCAAGAAAATATGTGTCCAAATGTTCTTTTCGAATTATCGTAACAATAGAAATGTCTTTATATATCTCTAAGTATACTTAAGTCTGTAATTTTTGCAGCTCTATGTTGTCTGCCTTACTGAATTACTTTTAATTTGAACTTGGAAGCGGCTAACTCTATTAGATTCTGTATCTCTTGCCAAAAAAATAAAATTGCTTTCTGTCAGTTCTAGTTTCTGTTGAAAAATGACTTTTTACTTCCCTCAGAATCCCTTTCCTTCTCCTCTATTAAGAAACACGTATTTTCCAACTACTGGCTACTATACATGCTATACATGCTGATATTTAGCATTACTAAAACCTGTTTTGTAAACTTTTTACAAACTCTTTAAATTCATGATTAATATGAAAAGCTCCCCATTTGCATATTAATCAGTCCCTCTGTCTTGCTAATTAACACAAGGGTTGTTTATCTAAACATTTTCTGGAATCCAGTTTTTTATGACTGTTACTGCACCTGCTTTTGATACTTTCAACTATGAATTCTAAGGAAAAAACAAGTGATGAAGTTTGAGTCCTGTACTGATTAAGTTGGGGCTAAATGTTTGGTTAATGGAGATTATGATATGCTGATAACAATACATTTGTAAGTGTTATACTTCAGAATTGGAGATATGTTATATCCCTTCCCAACCTCATCCTAGTTGATGAGTGTGTATCTTTAATTTTCATTGTTCAAAGGTAAGTGCTATTAAGTAGACAACATGGCACTTCCATGTGCAAAAAGGAGATATTGATAAAACCCAATGATTTGCAAAAATATATTTAAAAATTTAAATCCTGTAAATTCAGAATGTTGAGTGATAAGGGAAAGTAGAATAAGTATCCAGAATGTAACACTATACACTGCTATTATTAGCAGTATTATCTTCCTTGTAAAAAATCCTAATAATGATGGAACAATCTGCAAAATGCCACAGTGATGCTTGATGCATAGTGGTGATCACAGAAATTTCCAGTTAGAGAACTACCAGTAATGTAATTGTCCATGTATACAAAACAGTGAAATATCAGAATTGAAAAGGGCTTCCTAGATGGCAGAACCCTATTAAAAGTTTGCTTCAGAGGTGCTGGAGATGGGGTGGGAAGCAGACAACTTCACTGTTACAACAGGGAAGCAGAAATCAAAGATGTTAGTTTTGAATCCAAAGGCATACAGTATATACTGATCTTCCACCACTGTGCACCAAATTAAGCCTGCAATGGCTTTGGTCAATCAAGTAGTATTTTGAAGATATGCTCTCCTCTGCCCCATCCCATCCCTGGAATGTGTCATATAGTTTTAATATTTTTGGCCACTGTTTTTAATCTTGGGTACCCTTTTAACATAAAGGGTGACTCCCAATATTTTAAGAGTTTAAATGATTGGATACCTTGTCTCATTTGTAAGAATCATTCATCATGTAAAGAAGTCAAATCAAATATTGGCAGGAGAACAAATAAAGATTCAGAATTTTTAGAAATAAACTGCACTGAAACAAACAATAAGTGCTATTTTAAATACCATAGAAGAAAGAGAATGAATGTACCAAACCTCCATTGGGAAGGTTCTCTATATCTTCATATTACCGAATACAAATTAATGATTTGTACATAAAACACTTGGCATGACAGAGAGACACTAACATTTTTCTGTTAGATTTTTAGGTGGCGGCTTTAAAAAAAGTAGAATTTTGAGCTCTCAAGCAACCCAAAATGCAATTTGAAAGTGCACAATCCAGTCCCACTGCACTGTCTTGTCTGTTATTTAAGTGTTTTTAGAACTAGATAGCAAGATATTGTTTCAGTTCAACACAGTGCTCCCTCACCACACAGTCTGATTTCACTGATTTACCTGAGACTAAGATGAGGACATAGTGGCCCAAATGTGAGATTCTTTATCATAGCAAATCCTTATCATAGCAAATCCTCAAACACTGCAGTATTTCTCTCTTTTCTATTCAAGTTGCGAGATCTCCCTTCCAACCTAACAACAATTTCTGACTTTTGTTTTGCAGCCTTTCCTTCTAGCATATCTCATCTCCTTTCTTAAAGAAGTTGGTTCTGGGTTCCTGCAGAAGTTCCTACCAATTTCTATAACTAGCACCTGCTTGGCACTTAGGTCAAATGCTTCTTAAGCACTTGCTCTACATGGCTGCTATGTTTCTGAAAGAATTCTTTTTTCCCTAGCTTTCCATCTGTCCATATCTGGCCTGGAGTACTGAGGATTTAGTTCCTCTTCCTTTTTTTACCCCATGCATCTGTCTTTACATACCTTGCCAGCTGATTAATATTTTGAAAAGAGAAATAAATTTATTATTGACAAACTCTGAATGGCTGTTTTTACAAAGCAACATACAATTTTACATGTTCCAGAATTCAAATTAAGAACCTGCAGAACTCTAAGTATTATATACATGTGTCTGCTTGAGCCTTGAAGCTATTGTAATTAGCTGGCAACATGAAACCATTGCAGAAGAGAAGTCTGGCTGTCTCAGTCAGGAAGCTAAAGGGCAGGCAACAAAAATGAATTCTTGTAGCCCAATAGGGAGGAAACACCCCTCCCCCTCAATACTTTACATCTGATATTGGGGATTAATTTTATTCCAGCTTGATGGATCTAATTATTAGAATATTTAGGATTAGGAGAAATTAAGCAAAAATGTTTGAAGTTGTGTGATCAGAATTAAGGGTGGCACAGGTGTTATCCACTCTGAACAGGCTGTTCCCACCTCAGTTCTGTTTACAAATCTCACCTGCCATCCTCCACCATCTGCTACTACTGGAAAAAAGAGCATTGCACGGTCAATCTCAGCCTGTTGGTGCATCTCTATTTTACATTGTCAGAGGAAGGAATAGATGACTAATGGGCCAACTTGTTCTTCCAGGGAGTTGCCTCCCAAAATGAGTTCCCTTCCCACTCACCCCCACCACTTGGAGATAGAGAGAATGCCATCTTTTGAGCAGTCTTTCAAAGACTGTCACTAGTATTTGAAGGTATTCAAGCATTCAGAGGACCGAAGTCATGTCTGGAATCTGCTGTTGCTCATTCTTCTTATTTTAACAATATTTTAATTAAAGTTTTAAAATACAAAAATAATAAACTAATACAAGCTAAGAAAATATAAATAGAAAAAGTGCAGAAAAAAAAAGATATGTAAAAAATTGCTTTCCCCTTCATCAGCACAAGGAGCCAAAATTTCACTAATTTATTACCTTCTCTAACATTTCAGTAGAACAGCTGTCCCCAACCTTGTGGCTTGGCAGCCTGGGTGAGTGGTGGAGAGGGAACAGGGTTGCGTGAGTGGTGGGCTGATGTGCATGCGCGTGTGCATGCAGCTCAATTCATGCGAGCGGCAAGCTGGCACACACACACATGCACTCGCAGCTCGACTGCGAGATGAGCTGTGCGTGCACATGTGCATATGCATCGGCCCACCACTAGTGCAAGTCGAGGTGCTCTCGTGTGCGTGTGCACCAACTCGGGGCTGGTTGCGAATAGGCCCATGGCCCAGTCCCCGGGGGTTGGGGACTCCCGCAGTAGATCTCTTCTTTCCATATGTCATCTTTTATCTAGCAACATATTATAAAGCCTTAGCATTCAGTCCTCATCAGCAAAAGTCCATTAAGAGTTACCAGAAATAACAGCTTATATATGTTAACTTAAATCAAATAAATGAGTTTAGTATTTGTTTCCTTTAGAGTAGGAACTTACAGTAACTTACCATTTTACCTAAAAATACAACAAAAATATCTTCTTTTCTTATCTCTTATCTATAAGCAAATTATTAAAGTCTTATCATTTAGACCAAGGATGTCAAACTCAAGGCCCGTGGGCTGGATGATGAGGTCAGATCTGGCGCGTGTGGCCATCCTGGAAACTTTAAGGGGCTGGCCCGCATCGCTTTGGCCCAGCCTATGCCATCCCGGCGGGCAGGCGTGTGCACAGGAGGCGTCCACACATGCGCACAGGCCCAGTTCGCTGCCGGGCAACAAAATGCAGGGCAACAAAAGTAGTCTGTGGGACAACAGTAAAAAAAATAATTCAGACCTTCCAACTTTGCGAGATATTTTTTTTTCGGGAGAAGTTGGAAGGTGAACTATTTTTTTACCGTAGTCCCACAGACTACTTTTGTTGGTCTGCACGCGGCGGCAGCAGCGAACGGAGCTGGAAAGCAGGTTAGTGAAGGGATATGGCTGCCCTGGGATGTGTGTGAAGGTTTGGCATGGGTGGCCTGGCTGAAGGGCCCTCAGGTAAGAAAGTGCAGGGTGGGTGGGGCAGCTCCGCACCCCCTGTCTTGCTTCGTCCTCCCCCCTCACACCGTCTTGCTTCATTCTTAGCCACTTCTTCTCCTTGCTTGCCGCCGTAATGGAGCAGGACACTGAGCAACGCACTGGTGCGGCGGCCACAAAGCAAGGCAGTGGGGGTGGGGGTGGAGGTGGAGAACAAAGAAAGGTGGGGTGAGAGAGCAAGAGAACAATCTGATCAAACCTCTGTGTGTGAGAGAGAGAGCTGCTTTTGGCGCCGCTTGGTTCCCCAACCCACCCCCATCAGGCTGGTCTGGTCTGGTGGGGAAGATTGCCTTCCGCCTTCTCCACCGTGCCACGAACGGGGATTGACCCAAGCTCCGCCGCTGTCAAAGTAAATCCCGGGCACTGCACTGCAATGGAGGAGGAGGAGCAGGGGGAAGAAAGAGGGAAAGCGGCTGAGTGAGAAGTGCCCCGCCGGCCAGGCACTGAAGCACACTGCCGCCAGCCCTGGTATAACTCTCAGAAGTTGGATTGGATCACTCTCTTTTACACACACACACATACACACAAAACAGAGGTTGGATTGGATCACTGTCTTGCTCCCTCTCTCTCTGTGTCTGTCTTGCTGCAGTGGCAGTGGTGGCGTGTGCTTCAGTGCCTGGCCAGCGAGGTGCTTCTAACTCAGCCACTTTCCCTCTTTCTTCTCCCTGCTCCTCCTTCAGACAAAAGCTGCGCTTTTCATCTGTCCATTGCAGCGCAGCATCCGGGATTTACTTTGACAGCAGCGGGACTTGTTGTTATTGTTGTTGTTAGTTGCGAAGTCATGTTCGACCCATTGCGACCCTATGGACAATGTTCCTCCAGGCCTTCCTGTCCTCTACCATCCTCTGGAGTCCATTTAAGCTCACACCTACTGCTTCAGTGACTCCATCCAGTCACCTCATTCTCTGTCATCCCCTTCTTCTTTTGCCCTCAATTGTTCCCAGCATTAGGCTCTTCTCCAGTGAGTCCTTCCTTCTCATTTGGTGGCCAAAGTATTTGAGTTTCATCTTCAGGATCTGGCCTTCTATACTGCACGAGTCAAAAAGAAAGCTGTGAAAATATTTACAGACCCCTCACATCCTGGACATAGACTGTTTCAACTCCTACCCTCAAAACGACGCTATAGAGCACTGCACACCAGAACAACTAGACACAAAATGATAGTCAATAGCTAATGACTGTATGACTGTAACTTTATTGCTTGTATCCTTACGATTTATATTTATTGTTTCCTAATATGATTTGATTGCTTATTTGTACCTGGACTATCATTAAGTGTTGTACCTTATGATTCTTGATGAACGTATCTTTTCTTTTATGCACACTGAGAGCATATGTACCAAGACAAATTCCTTGTGTGTCCAATCACACTTGGCCAATAAAAAATTCTATTCCATTCCATTCCATTCCATTCCATTCTATTCTAAAGAGCAGTCAGGGTTGATCTCCTCTAGGACTGACCTCTAAGACTACAGCAGGGCTTGGGGATGGTCAATTCCCGTTCGTGGCATGGCAGGGAAGTTGGAAGGCAATTCCCCCCACCAGACCACACCAGCCTGGCGGAGGTGGGTTGGGAAACTGATAGCAGCTGAAGGCACAACGGCTGTAGCTGCCCTGCCCCCTGCCTTGACTCACCACATTCCATGGGATGAGCCTCCCACCCCCCTGCCCCACCCACTGGAGACCCCTGGATTCCCTCCACAACCCTGCCCTGTCCCCACAGGCACCACCCATACGAGCGACATCAAGCTGGCCATGCCCCCTGGCCACGCCCAGTCGGCCTTGACCACCCAGGCCACGTCCCTCCTCCCCCCGGCCCATGGAGGACAACCACAATGCTGATCTGGTCCTCAATGAAATTGAGTTTGACACCCCTGATTTAGACCTAATTTAAAAAATTCATTAACATATACTAGAAACAATAACATATTAAAAATAAATCTTTAATCCCTTCAAATAGGTTGATTTCTTATCATTTTCTCTTTGACTCCTGCCATAATTTTTTTCACATGCTTAACTCATATCAGAAATAACATTTATATTTTAATCATAGTAAAAAAAAACCCAGCTTTGTAATCTTTTTATTTCAACACTATAGCTTACCACCTTATCTATAGACAAATCTTTAAAACCTTATAATTCAGTCCTGATTAAGAAAAATCCATTAAGAACTAGTAAAAAAACCCACTATATATATTTATCCTAGATCAAATAAGCCAACTTTATATTCTTTCTTTTTGCTTTAAAAATATTGATGTGTCCCAAAAGCTGATTTCTTTTCATTTTCTCTTTGCCTTTTCTCAGGAAAGCCTTCATGAGTGTAACACATAACTTTCGTAAATCCAAAATAACAAAGTTGCCCAAGTCACTCTTCTAATTTATTATTTATGCATCCCTTTTAGTTATTAATACATCAGCTGGTTTCATTTGTAAATCCAATGTATCATCCTTTTCCAAATCATTCCTGTAACTCGTCATTTTTAAATTTAAATCCAAAACAGCCTGATTCTCAGTTGTATCCTCTTCTATGTCCTCTTGATAGAAAAAAAATCCTCTGGTTTGTTCCCTCCAGCCAGGACAATGCAATAGGCGCTGATGGAAGAAATAAGAAGTTGAGAAGCAAGCTCTAGGAAAGGAGGTTTATTTCGGAAGCCAGAGATTCTTCAGTGACAACAGCAATGGGTTCAGGGTCTGCTGGCAAATTAGTCTGGTCAGTACAGAGATTTTTATACCTTTTACATTCTTTCACAATTTTGAGGCTTGCATTTGTGTGCTTTTATTATTTGATTGGTTCTATTTGCTTTGTAAAAGCTCATGATTAGACTTAAGTATCAGCTTCCCCTGGTCCTAATCCTGTAAAGCATGTGTAATTGATTTTATCCTGGTATTTTTGTCTGTCTATTGCCTCTAGCATGCCTCTTTTAATAAACTGGCAGGCTTGAGTCATTGTTTCCGCTTTTCTCAAGAACCGGGGTTACTCAAGTTCATGAGTGAAACATTGTTTCAATTCACAGCTTGAGCTCGCTCCTGACTGTTTGCCTGTGGCTATTTTCTATTAGGAGAGAAAAGAGAGGGGGAAAAACCTGGAGATGGTGTCTTTTTACTCTTAGCGGTTTCTTTTCCCAGATTTGATTTTATCCCTTGTGATTTGGGGCAAAAGTCAAGGGGGACCTTTTGAGGGGGGGGGGTTATTATTTTTTCCTAGTCTTTTAAACCCATTTTTATTGTAGCAGACAATTTTAAGATGAATTTTAAGTACATTGTTCTCAAATATCCTTGAATTCTTCCAAAGTTAAAATACTTTTCTCTAATCTGTATTTTTTTCTTTAATTATAATTTTAGTTCTTTCTGGTTGCTGTAGTATCCTGCCTTCAAAGTCTTTTCTTATCATGTTTTTCTCTAATACACAACATTTTCCCATGGGAAATGTCTTACACTTACATTCAAAATCTTCATGTATATTTTAATAGCAATTTTTTAAAAATCCTGCAGATAGATTCCTATAATTAATTTTAAAATCTTATTCCTAATCTATCTGGCCTCTTAAGCTGTTTATTACTTTCCAAAATAAATGTTTTTGCTCTTTATTTCAGAATAATTTTATTTTAAGTTCTTATACTTATATGAAGCTTCTTTCACTGAGCATTGATAGAGAATCACCTAGAGTGATGAAACTTGTCATTCTGAAGGTTGCTAATATCCAAAAACTACATAAGCAATTTCCAGAAGTGATTAAGGAATGAAGTGAGTGAACCCAGTGTCTGTTTGAAGCAGAGATGGCTTGGGCAAAAGTGACTTTCTCTTGGCTGCCAGAACTCTAAAACTTGCCGGGGAGACCACTGCTTTTATGTTCTCCTCACAGAGAACTTCCGTATGGAGTGCTAATGGGCAATTCCATAATCCCTCCCTTTTATCTGGACTGTTGAGGTGCTAATCTATTTGTTGTCTCCTTGTTCCATTGTGATCATCAACTCTGCTTTGTTGAAAATCTAGCATTGTTTCCCCAGGCATTTCACTCATCCAACTTTTCTCAGGAACTTTTATACATGATACTTGCCAGCTTGGATAAATTTTCTGTACCAGACTGACAACACAAAAATGGAATTAATGAGGGATAATCTGAGAAGTAGGAATCCATACCATTCTGTTGTTTATAATAATATTTATAAGATTTTCAAGAGGTGATGCAAATCCTATCTTTTGTACAGGAGCTTACAGTAGCATTTATATTATAATGCTTTATCTTCCTCTTCTTCCCTATGGAGTGGGCTGAAAAGGTGAGTAGCCCCAAGTCACTAAGTATGTTTCCTTTACAGATGACAGATTTGAACAAGGGTCTATCTGTTCCTAATCCAACCCTTTAACTTCTACCCATACTGGCTTTCAAGGAACAAAATTGCTAGAAACATTATTAGATTGTGGGATGTATTCGTCATAATACTATTATGCTACTGAATCACTTGGCCCATATGCATATCCTTTACAGCAGAGGTCCCCAACCCCCGGTCCACAGCCTGCTACTGGGCCATGGTCTATTCACAACCGGGCCACACGAGTGGCAGGCTAGCACGCATGCACACATGCACAGCTCAACTTGCACAAGCAGCAGGCTGGCATGCATGCATATGCACATGCAGCTCAACTTGCACAAGTTGAGTTGCACGTACATGTACGTGCAAAGTGGTCGCCACTCATGCAAGTTGAGCTGCACACACACGTGCCAGCCTGCCATTCACATGGCTTGGTTCCCTTCTCCCCCCTGCCGGGCTGTCAAGCCGCAAAGGTTGGGGACTGCTGCTTTACAGCTTACTCTCCCAATTGCTAATACAAAATAGGAAAATGAACTGAACATTACGTTTAATCATAGCTTTCTTAACAACATTACATAAACTATAATTGGCTGGCTCACATAATACTTTAAGTCATAAAGCATGATTAACATTGGAGTTAAACATATATGAAGACAAACCTAATCCATAAGATCATAAGAAGACTGTTAGAAAAATTAACTTACATTAGATAGGGATAATATACGTAGAGATAAAAATAGTTTCATTGTTGGAACTCTTTTAATCCCATCCCGTTCATCTAAACACATTTTGTCAAATAGATTTCTATGAGAATTTTGCTTTGAAAAGAATCACATTTCCATTTTTAAAAGTAGTCAAAGAGCCTGATAAATCAATTGATAGTCTTAAGATGTTAGGGTTAGGGTTAAAACTAAACTGAGAGTGACTTCTGTATTTTAGTTTAGGGGATTTCTTTGTATTGGTTTTGGGATATATTTAGGATTAGGATTAGACTTCATTGAAGTTTATGATTAAATTTAGTGTGACGGTAACCATTTCAATGAAATTTTATGGGATAGAGTTGTCTTAAGTTTATGCTATTCCTGACACTCAAGAATCCTCAAGGTATGGGTCAGGGCATTAATCATTTTGCTTGCCTCCCAGAGTTGTGGGTGCTCCATCGTGGTTTTCAAGAAAACATTGAACATTCACTTGTCCGAGAGACTGCTCTCTTGGGTATGGGGTTGGACTAGAAGACCTTCAAGGTCCTTTCCAGCCCTATAATTCCAAATATTCCCCTTGTGATTAACTAGGGTTTCAGTATCTCTGCCATGCTGAGGACTAGATTTCAGGGCAACTGACATTGCATACATACACATTAAAGACTCAGCATTACCAGTATTGTCAGCAAAGATGGTGATGTTCTTTCATTATATAGTTACACTACATTCATACCTACAGGGGATTTTTTGTCTTCTGAGCTGCCACAGTACATGAATAGTTGCATTGTGAGCATTAACCATTTTCTTTTGGCACTCTAAGAATTTGTTTCCTATTTTGGCCTTGCAGTCATCCAAAGGCCAAGTTTAGCACATTAGTTACCAACCTCAAGGGAGCTCAGCTGTATTCCTTCACACCTCTGTTTTTTTTTCATCTCTCCTATAGCTTCTTTCGCCTCATCAACACAATTCCATCTAATAAATGCTACCATTAAAGGCATTGTAAATGTACTCTCTAAAACTCTTGCTTTCACAGAGCCTCAGGTGCTAAGCTCAGTGAAGCAGTTTGAAATGCCAAATCCTTTTAGAATGTCAGGCCCTGAATTTATATCCTACAGCAAATTTATGACAGTGACAGGAGTGGGGCATGTTAATATTACTGAAGCATGCAGGTTTACTCAGTGCACAAAACTCGACTGATGTCTGTTCTGTGCTCATAAGAAATCAGAGACTGATTCTGAACATGTAGCAGATATGTGGAGTGTTACTCTTCAGAGAAAATATTCTGCTTTTTTTTATATGAGGTGTATAAACTGGTTTAAGCACAAGCTTCTTTGAGTGTTTCATGTTTGAAACAAAACATCTGTGTTTTGAGAAGTTTGATTAAAGCATGGAATGAAATACAGGTAGTTCTCGACTTATGAGAATTAATTGTTCTAACTGTCAGGAAATTTTCCTTAGTTCTAAGTTGATTCTCTGCTTGATTAGTTTCCATCCATTGCTTCTTGTCCTGCCTTAGGTGCTTTGGAGAATGGGTTGACCCCCCCCCTCCTCTTTGGGACAGCCCCTTAGATATTGGAAGACTTCTATAACTCTTGCTTAGCAACCAAAATTTTGGGCTCAATTGTGGTCATAAGTTTTCTTTCTTTCTTTCTTTCTTTCTTTCTTTCTTTCTTTCTTTCTTTCTTTCTTTCTTTCTTTCTTTCTTTCTTTCTTTCTTTCTTTCTTTCTTTCTTTCTTTCTTTCTTTCTTTTCTTTCCTTCCTTCCTTCCTTCCTTCCTTCCTTCCTTCCTTGTCTGTCTCTTTCCCTTCCTCTTTCTTTCTCTTTCTCTTTCTTTCTCTTTCTTTCTTTGTCTCTCTCTCTCTTTTCTTTTCTCTCTCTCCCCCCACTCTGTATCTGTGTGTGTGTGTGTGTGTGTGTGTGTGTGTGTGTGTGTACCTGTGTCTGTCTGTCATTCTCATGCGCGTGTGCACAGGGCAACTGGCCGCTCGCTTAAGGAGGGTTTTAACAGAACGCAAAAGGTGCGGCTTAGTGCGGCTTCTCTCCTGCACTAAGGCTCCAGCCATCACCTTGCTATGTCCCCTCCACACACGAGAAGAGAAAGAGGGGGAGGAGGAAGAGGGTCGCCGGAGCCTTAGTGCAGGAGAGAAGCCACGTCCTTTTGCATCCTGTTAAAACCCTCCTTAAGCGAGCGGCCGGCTTCGTTCCTGCACTAAGGCTCTGGGCTGGCCATCGCCTTGCTATGTCCCCACCCCCCGTACGAGAAGAGAAGGAGGGGGAGGAGGGGTAGGGTCGCCGGAGCCTTAGTGCAGGAGCGAAGTGGCCCTGTACCTTCGCACCACATTTGCGTGTAAGACAACCTTCCCTTCCTGCCACTTCGGGCTGGAGCTGCCTGCCCTCCCGAAGCAACCCCGTCGCCATTCATTTTCGTTTCGCGGCGGGAGAAGGAAGAAAGCGAACAGTGCCGCCACGGTGGTACTCCAGGAGGGCAGGCTGGCGCAGGCAGACGTGTGTAGCCAGGCGGGGAGGGAGAGCGGCGGCGGCAGCCCCTTCCAAGTGCAGCGCATGGAAGCAAAGCGGGCAAGGCGGCCCCGGTGCGCCTGTTGCTGCAGAGGTGCGGCGATCGCTTGGCCAGGATGGCCTCAGCGGGGGCTGCATCAGCCTCTCCGCCTGCACCATGTCCTACTCCAGCCAGCCGCGCGACTACAAGTGCGGTGACCTGGTCTTCGGCAAGATGAAGGGCTACCCGCACTGGCCCGCCCAGGCCGAAGGGAAAGCACCGTGGGCTCCGACGTAGCTGGGCCTGGCCATCTCCCTGTGCGGGGGGCTGCCAGCCCGGCAGCCGCTTCCGTACCTCTCGCTCTGCTTCTTCGCTGGCGGGAAGTGGCACTGTGGCTGAGCCTCCTTCCCCCGGAGCGCCGAACTCCACAGGCTGAGTTCCCGGAGTGGCGGCAGTGGTCAAAAAGAGCAGGCAGGTGGCCGGGTGGGAAGCCAGTGGGCTGCTTCGGAGGGTTGGAAGGGTTCCGGGTAGAAGGCGGCCTTTTCTGCAGCATCCCCCTCCCCTCTTTGGATTGCCCTGCAGGGGGGGCTCTGCCTTTGCAGAAATGGGGCAGGGCAGGGGGAGTGAGTGGTGACCGGGGGACCGGTTCGGGGGCGTGGCCAGCCAGCCGTCGCTACTGGTTCAGCAAACCAGGCCACATGTCCGCTAACAGTTCTCCCGAATCTGTCCGAACTGGTAGCATTTCACCCCTGGCTTGATCCCTCTTCTTTGTGGCAGCCCCTCAAATATTGGAACACTGCTATCATGTCATCCCTAGTTCTTCTTTTCACTAGACTAGACATACCCAATTCCTGCAATCGTTCTTTATAAGTTTTAGCCTCCAGTCCCCTAATCATCTTTGTTGTTCTTCTCTGTACTCTTTCTACAGTCTCAACAGCTTTTTTACATTGTGGTGACCAAAACTGGATGCAGTATTCAAAGTGTGGTCTTACCAAGGCATTATAAAGTGATATTAACACTTCACGTAGAGATGTGAAGGCCCGGAAAAAAACCGGAAAAATTCAGAAAAAAACTGTTTTTTTCCCGTTTTTTCCCTGAAGGCTTTTTTGTTTTTTTCCAAAAAATTGGAAAAATTGAAAAAAGAAAAAAAAACATTGTGGAATATTTTATTTTAACATGATGAATAAAATATTTTAAGACAGGATGTTCAAATATTTTCCAAATCATTTCTAAAAAAAATGTATGATATCAGATTATTCTAATTTCGGTGCACTGAGTGAGGACAAGCAAGTCCTAGGTAACAAACTGAACCCTCCACTGCAAGAACAGTATGCATTTCTTCCTTTAGGAGGTGCTGCTATTGTAACAAGAAAAAAGTTTCAGTTTTGCTTTTGCATGTTCGTGGGTGTGTTTGGTTTGTTCTGTCCTCTTCAATAGGCCTAAAAAGCATTGGAAGAAAATACAGTGC
>QLTV01000867.1:1027894-1041656 GCA_003457575.1 Thermophis baileyi
GATAGGAAATATGAAAAATTGTTACTTTTGTTTTTGTAAATTGTTTTGTGGAGGCTTTTTGGCTGTTCCACATAAACTAGTAAGTAGTTCAGGAGATTGTTGCTCCCTTTGTTACAATAAATATTATAAAAAAGTAAATTCTGTTTGTGATCATTGTTTGGCTACACTATATTTTTAATATGCTAGTTGTGATAATTTTATGCCAAGTCAAATTGTCCATAGTCATATTTTATGTTCCTAAAGTAACAGAATGACTTTCAATCTTAAAAAGACAAAAAAGTGCTAATGTAGCATTTTTTTCAATTTTTCCAAAAATTTCCGTTTCCCCCCCCAAAAAAACCCGGAAAAAAACCGGGGTTTTTTCCGAGCTTCAAAATTTCCGGAAATTTTACATCTCTAACTTCACGTGATCTTGATTCTATCCCTCTGTTAATGCAGCCTAGAACTGTATTGGCTTTTTTGGCAGCTGCAGCACATCTGGGGTAATACCATCCCATCCAGAACTAAAGATGTTAAAGTCTAGATCTTGAAGCTCCATGCACCCAAAGCCACTCGGTCTTGCCAGGGTTCAGCTGAAGTCTGTTGTCCCCATCCAGGCCCCCATAGTCTCCAGGCATTGTGAGAAGGCAACCACAGAATCATTTGGATCACCAGGGGAGGAGATATAAAGCTGAGTATCATCAGTGTATTGATGATACCTCAACCCATGTCACAGATGATCTTACCCGATGGCTTAATACCATCTTCATGTAGATCCTTAACATAATAATAGAGTTGGAAGGGACTTGGAGGTTTAACAGATTAACAGAGTTGGAATGGCTCTTGTAGGTCATCTAGTCCAACCCCCAGTCCAAGCAGGAGACCCTACACCATTTCTGACAAATGTCAGTCCAATCTCTTCTTTAAAGCCTCCAGTGACGAGGCTCCCACAACTTCCAAAGGCAAGCTGTTCCATTGGTTGATTGTTCTCACTGTCAGAAAATTTTTCCTTATTTCTAGGTTGAATCTCTCCTTGATCAGTTTCCATCCACTATTCCTTGTCTGGCCTTCAGGTGCCTTGGAAAACAGCCTGACCCCCTCCTCTCTGTGGCAGCCCCTCAAATATTGGAACACTGCTATCATGTCTCCCCTGGTCCTTCCCTAGATTAGCCATGCCCAGTTCCTGCAACCATTCATGTCGCCCCTAGTCCTTCTTTTCACTAGACTAGACATACCCAATTCCTTCAACCATTCTTCATATGTTTTAGCCTCCAGTCCCCTAATCATCTTGGTTGCTCTTCTCTGCACTCTTTCCAGAGTCTCAACATCTTTTTTGTATTGTTGTGACCAAAATTGGATACAGTATTCCAAGTGTGATCTTACCAAGGTGACACTAACATTTAACATGACCTTGATTCTATTCCTGTTAATGCAACCTAGGATTACACTGGCTTTTTTGGCTGTTGCATCACACTGCTGGTTAGGTGATTGTCCATTAGGACTCCAAGATCCCTCTCACAATACTGCTATTGAGCCACGTTTCACCTAATCTGTACCTGTACATTTGGTTTTTCATGCCTCAGTGTAAAACCTTACTTTTTTCTGCACTGAATTTCATTTTGTTAGATAAGACCCAGTGTTCAAGTCTGTCGTGATCCATCCAGAACTTAAGCCTATCTTCCAGAGTGTTGGCTATTCCTGCCAGCTTGTTGTTGTCTGCAAATTTGATGAGTTCCCCTTCTATTCCCACATCTAAATCGTTTATGAGGATGTTGAAGAGTACTGGGCCTAAGACGGAATCTTGGGGTACCCCACTGTTTACTTCCCTCTGTGTAGATGTAGTTCCATTAAGAACTACACATTGAGTGTGGTTTGTTAGCCAGCTACAAATCCATCTGGTGGTGATGTTGTCTATCCTACATTTTAAGAGAGCCGAGGTGGCGCAGTGGTTAGAGTGCAGTACTACAGGCTACTTCAGCTGACTGCTAGCTGCAGTTCAGCAGTTCAAATCTCACCGGCTCAAGGTTGACTCAGCCTTCCATCCTTCCGAGGTGGGTAAAATGAGGACCCAGATTGTTGGGGGCAATATGCTGACTCTGTGAACCGCTTAGAGAGGGCTGTAGAGCACTGTAAAGCGGTATATAAGTCTAAGTGCTATTGCTATTGCTATTTTTCTAGCTTCCCAAAAAGTAGGTTGTGGTCTACTTTGTCATATGCCTTACTGAAATCCAAGTATACTTATGTTGATATCATTTCGCTGGTCCACTAATTTTATTTGTTAAAGAGGGAGAGAATACCAAGCTCTGCAGCACCCCACAAAATAACTGCCTGCTTCTCCCACAGTGGTGATATCTTATCACTAATTCACTAAGTGAATGTAGCTGAAGCAGAACCAAGTGCTGAGGAGGGGCTCTTCCACACCACAAAGCAGTACTGACTCTTCATTATGTTGGCCTATACTTCTCCATTAGCAACTGAGAGCCTTTAGTGAATGTCAGGAGGGTTCATCACCCTTCTGAATTTGAGTAACCAGCTGTTGTTAGTGGCAATGGAAAAGAACTTACAAGCTCATCACTCCCAAAGTAGGGATAACAAGCACTCAAGGTAAGTCTAAACTGAATCAGAAAACTGATTTGCATTAGGTACATTCACATATTTAGATATTTGATTCAATCATTTTAAGAAGAACCAAATCTCTAAATTGGAATTAAATCATTAAAATGCTGAACAGAATGGACTCTTGTCACTTCTTCCAAATAGTATGAATCTGACAATGGGCTGGTTTGAATCCTACTCCCGCGTAATAAAGCATGGCTGCATTTATGCAATCACTTTAATTGGGTTGAAGAAACTTGGGTGATAACTGTCAGGAGAGCAATCTGAATTCTTTCTCCGGGCCTCGGTTAATAGTGCCCTGCCTTATTAGCCGTGCTGCACGGTTTCCCGGGCCTCTAGGTCGACTTCATTTGCTTAGTTTTCAAACCACGTTGCATCCTGAACCTTACTTTTCATACGACGAAGGTGCAGTTTTAAGGAGAATTTGAAGGAGCGGAGACGAGCGCCCCCTAACGCCCAACCTCAGCTACACCTTCTCAAATGAGCACCTATCCCGCCGGACAAAGGCGACGTCCGACACAACCCGGAAATCTCTTACCCAGCTGAATGGTTTTCCTAGAGCGGAAGTCGGAATTCCTTTCTGCGCATACGTACTTCTGCTCTCTGCTTCTTGGGTGCTGATTCTTCTGTTAGCGCTGCTTCGCTTTGGCTCCGGAAAAGAGAGTTCTGGGGAAGGGGATGCGCGACCCGAGAGGAGGAAGAAGGCCGCCACCTCGCGAGTATCACCATGGAGGTGGAAGAGGCCTTCTCTCTGGTGGGCCAGATGGGCCCCTTCCAGGTGTGGCTTTGCGTCTTGCTGGCCGCGCTGCTCCAGGTGAGAAAGACTCCTGAGGGGCATCTCTTGTCGTGAGGGGCGGGGTGCTCGTATGACCCATCAGGAAAGGACCGCTTTTGGTCCTGGGTAGGGCAGGGTTCGCATAGCGCAGTGCCATTTACTTCAGGAAAGAACTTCTCTCCTGGTGGCGTGAGGTCCACGTACAAAACCCGCAAGAAGAATGCAGGGAATGTAAGGGGCGATTAAGAGAGCAAGACGGTGGTGAAAAGGTGTGCTGTCTGTTTTAAACGAGACGCCTTAGCCCTGTTATCTATAAACTGCAAGGAGAAATTAGACAAGACTACACAAGTTGTCTAATGGCAAAGGGCATGACTGAAAATATTAAGTCATATTTTGTGTGCAAATCAGTTGAAGGAAGTTTGAGATGTAGAAAGTGCATGGTTTAAAATGTGTCATTTGTTGGTTAACGTTGTGTGTTTATTGAGTAAAGACTTTACAACTATACATTGAATCATTTTGTCAATTCACTGTTGTTTTTATAGTTCAAGTAGACCAGGAATTATCAGATTTTTCTATTTCACTCAAACTGAGAAGCTATGATTAATGAAAGGCTTCCTTGTTTGGTCAGATTTTATAACGGTTTCATGGGCAGGCAAAGACTCAGTCATATCTTAGTGTGAACAAGTTGTAACTGAAGTATCCAAAGAGTTTGATTTGGTAGTATTTGAAGTCCAGTATAATCCAAGAGATAAAAAAGATCACCCTTTTCACTTTTAAGAAATTTGTTATTTGAAATTTATTTGTTTGGTTTTTTTGTTTATTTATTTCCTGCCTTTATTAAAACTCACTTTTTACGAACTTGCAATCCCTTAATTTGGGGTAGAATTGGGACAACTGGATGAAGCTGAGCATTTACTTGCCGGATGCCCTGAAGCCATGTGGAGTTTGCAGCAGATATTTTTTTCTTTGCGCCCTAGGTGAGAAATATCTTCCACTACCTAGGCTTGAATTCTCAAACTTTCAAGTGGGAGATGAGGATCTTTACCACTAGGCCACCATGCTGCTCGTATCCTGTCTTTATTATGTTTATAAATAACTCAAGGTAATGAACATATCCAACACACCATCTTCCTATTTTCCCCACAACAACCCTGTGAGGTGGGTTGGGCTGAGAGAGAGTGATTGGCCCAAAGTCACCCACCTGGTTTTCATGACTAAGGCAGGATTTGAACTCATGATCTTCTCCTTTCAAGCCTGGTACCTTAACTGCTAGACCAAACTGGCTCTTCAATTTTTGAATGCTTTGAATGTTGTCTGTTTATCTGGCATTGATCTTGATGTTGTTGTTTTTCTTGTTTCAGCTCTATGTAGCCAGTGAAGCAGTCCTCATTGCACTAGTAGGAGCAATACCACCTTATCACTGGGATCTTGAAGGAATACTAGCCAATCATAGCCATAGTAATGACACAACTATTGAAGAAAACAACTTTAGAAAGTGGCTCCTAACAGCCAATTGGAATGACCTTCATAAATACATACATTTTAACAGGAATTTTACATCAATAGCCTCTGAGGTATGAAGCATAATAATTTCTGTGGAAAAGTTGAATATTATAACTTTAGTATTAGAACTTGGAAGTCATAAGCAGCAATGTTGAGCTTTTGGACAAAATTCAAATTAAATAGTAATATGAACCTTGTTTTAGAGGCAGCTAAAATGTCCTAGAATAGCGACTGAGCTGTTATTATAATGAAAATATAAGAAAGCATAAATAAATGCAACTATAAAAATTACTTTATTCACTGAAAAACATCAACTCGTAATCTCTTTTATGGAGAGTTTATTCATTTAATTTGATGGTTTCTGGATAATCTGATTATTTACAGTCAATTCTAGAAAATTGAAAAGACTGCCCTAAAATCTAGGAAATTTAACCACCAACCTAAAAGGCAATCATGTTTTTTGTCAATCTCTTTTTCTGGAAAGAATAAGAGTTATTTCAGTGATTACTTGTCATGGCTGCCTCTCTCCCATCTAAGCTTCATAAGCTGACAGCCTGACATTAGCGGCGGGGGTGGGGGCAGAAGGGAAAGACAGTTTGAGTGGGACGGTTGACACTACTGTTCTCTTCAGTCTCCAACCCTACTCAGATCTCTCTGGAAATAAATTTGTGTTAAGTATTGTATAACTATATTCCAGACAGCCCTGCCTGCAATTTCAACAGTTGTAGTAATGGCAGTGGTTAATTTGTTTTCCGGGGGATCTGATAGCCAATACAGTTCTAAACATGTATTAAGCATTCTTCCTGAAACCTTAAGAAGGACCTTTAGGATTTTTCCTAGCCCTAGATTCATATGAATCTGACTCTCAAGTTTGCAGGCTAAGTGTTTAAAAGGATGTTTGCTGTCTTAGTGGCTCTGTGGTTGAACATAAGAATGCAAGTGAGGATACTGAATGAAACTTGATGTGATAAATAATTCAGATCCTTTTCAGTTTGCATCAGGAATGTCAATCTGCTCTTTTCTGTTGTTCTTAGATAGCCATCTGCCAAATAGAATATCTGAAAAATGAAAGATGGAATATTAGTTTTGAATGTGGTTTAGTTTTCCTCTTGTTGAATAAGAATAAGTAATTCTTATAAGTTCCATTAGAGTCTACCTAACATTCTCTTTTCTTATCCATAGTGGTTTTTAATTGGCAATTCTTCATATAAGATCAGTGTTGCCAGTTCATGTTTCTTTGGTGGTGTGTTTGTTGGAGTAATTACTTTTGGACAACTATCAGATCATTTTGGGAGGAAAAAAGTCTTTCTTATAGGTAAGTTGTAGTAGAATTTAGTAGAAAATGTTAGTCTTCTCTGTTTAATCCTTGGAAAATATGATGACCAAGAAAGCTGAGTAAATCCTAAGGTAGCCTCGGCTTGTTGCAGGATTTACTATTCTTTATTCTACCTTCTTGCACATGGAAGGGAAGGAACTTTTCTCTGATATGTGTGTTTGTGGAAGAAGCAATAAGTGTAGCAATTGAGAGTCCCTTTGGTTGACTATTCCCTCCAATTGATAACTAATTTCTCCAGCCATCACAGAAAATCAGTTGCTGCCTCAGAATGAGAAAGCACATGGGAATGTCCTACTGAGTAATGTACCTAGTAATACCTACACCTAGAAATGAGGTATCCTAGTGGACCACACTTTAGTATGAGCCAGCAGTGTGCTACAGCTACCAAAAAAAGCCAATGCAGTCCCAGGCTGCATGAACAGAAGAATAGCATGAAGATCACAAGACATGATAGTACTACTTTATGCCGTACTAGTATAGCCACACTTAGAATACTATGTCCAATTCTGGTCACCATGCTATAAAAAAGATGCTGCGATCCTAGAAAGAATGCAGAGAAGAGCAACTAAGGGGGTCTGTGGGATAAATCGTACAAGGAATGATTAAGGGAACTAGGTCTGTCCAGCTGAATTAGGGGTGACATGATAGCTGTCTTCCTGTACATGAAGGACTGCCACAGAGGAGGGGGGGGGGTCGACTTATTCTCCGAAGTACCTAAGGGTAGGGTAGGACAAGAAGCAATGGGTGGAAGCTTGTTAAAGAGAGATTCAAACTGGGTCTAAGGATAAACTTCCTCACAGTGAGAACAATTAACCAATGGAACATCTGGTCTCCCAGAGTTGTGGGTGCACCATCCCTGGAGGTCTTCAAGAAAAGATTGAACAGCTATTTGTTCAGGGTGATATAAGATCTCCTGCCTTGGGCAGGGGACTGAACTTGAAAACCTCCAAGATCCCTTCCAGCCCTATGATTCTGTAAATATTGTTTTTTTAAAAAAATACTTTTTATTCAACATTTTTAACCTTTAAAATCACAATTACACTATTACATATTCTATAAATATTGTTACTCGAGTAGCCAGATCAGATCGAATGAGTGGTTTCCAATGTGTAGAAATGGAAATCACTCTACATAGTCCTTGGTTTATGACCATTCAAAATTATAGTGACTCTGAATAAAGAGATTTATGACTGGTCCTTGAAAATATGGCTTTGCAGCACTTCCATTGTTCAGATGATCAACATTCAGCCACTTGGCAGCCCATCCACACTACAACCGCAGAAGTGCTACACCTTTCCCCACCTGCTTATATTCACATCTATACCTTTTTGGTCACCTTGCACAGTGGCACTCCTTGGCATCAGTGTTAGGTTTGGGGCTGAAGTTGAGGCCTGGGTCCTTCACCAGTCTTGTCTGGCTGCCACTGCCCCCAAACCTCTATTACAACCCCATTGCCACCACTGCCACTGAGAAATGCTGCCTCAGGCCCCACGCTGTAAGCAGCTATCTCAACTCCACCAGCACAAAGCTGCATGGTTCTGCGGCTCTTGCCATCCTACAAGGCAGGGTGCAAGGTGACCAAAAGGACAGAGATGGGGGGAATAGACAATTGGGGAGAGTTGAAGGGGAGTCAATCTCTTACCTTAGAAAAGCCAAGGCTTTGACCGGGCGGAACCTAGCCAGGGATGGCTTTGATTGCGGTGAGTCCTCACCTAATGACCAGTAGAATTTGTTTAACGATGGTAACGAGGAGTGCCGGGATTGCTGTTGCTGTGTGATGTGGTAATGTGATGTCACATTTTACAACTGCATTAGCAACAGATATTACGGTCCCAAATGTGGTAAGTCAAGGATTACCTGTATAAGACAGGCGATAAATATTGATTGTATAATTATATTTGGCTTCATACCAGTAGTTCAATCAAAAGGTACTTAAAGCACTTCCAAACATCAAGCATTTTTAGTTTTAATCAAATGTGGTCTTTAAGGTTTTTTTCTTCTTTTTCCACAAAGTGGGTCATGTGAATTTTCTTAAAAGTTAATCTGAAACAATATACTTTCATTCTTAACTGAGATTAGTAACTAGTGTCTACTGTTTTTGAGTAACTCAGTGCATTTTAAAAAAGAATTTTGTTTTATAAGCATGCTTGATTTTGGGGGGGGAAACCAATAAAATCAGCATTAAACACTATCAAATAGTTCTAAAGGATTTTTTTTCCTTTCTCTTCTAGGTTTTGGCCTTGACATTGTATTTGCTGTTGCTAATGGATTTTCTCCTACATATGAGTTTTTTGCAGTTTCTCGTTTCTTGGTTGGAGTAATGAATGGTGGAATGTCACTGGTTGCTTTTGTCCTGTTGAATGAATGTTTGGGAACTGCTTATTGGGCATTGGCAGGTACAGATTTAATGGTTAGATCTTTCAGATTTACTCTTGTAGCAAATACTCAAGATAATTCACTAATAATTAAAAGCTACCGTATTTTTCGGAGTATAAGAGGCACTGGAGTATAAGACACACCTTAGTTTTGGGGGAGGAAAATAGGGGGGGGGAAATCTGCCTACCAGGTATTTATCTGGCTAGCGTCCTTAGTCTGGTCAGCTTCAGCACATTATTTTATCCCCTGGTTAGGGCTTAAAAAAACCTTCGGAGGGAGTAGCAATGAAAAAAGTCTGCAAGCTGGGAAGAGCTGGGAAGATCGTTAGCACCTCGTTAGGGCTGAAAAAAACCTTCTTCGGGACGGAGTAGCAATGAAAAAAGAAAAGGAAGATCGCTTAGCTAGCAAAGAAAGGAAGATTGCTTCAGATCGCTTCACCTCGTTAGGGCTGAAAAAAGGCTTCTAAAGCACAGAAGCTCAGCTGATTGTCGGAGGAAGCAGCAATGAAAAAAACAGGCAAAGGGAAGATCACTTAGCTAGCAAAGCACAGAAGATCGCTTCAGTTAGGGCTGAAAAAAAGCTTAGTAAAAGCTACATTCGGAGTATAAGACGCACCCAAATTTTCAGCCTCTTTTAGGGGGGAAAAAGGTGTGTCTTATACTCCGAAAAATACGGTACTTCACATATTAAGAAATTAGCAAGTAGTTTGTCTATGCATGTATAATGTTAATTTCATAATGTGTCATCATGATGTTTGATTCTGTGCCGATGGATATCCTCACCCAGAAGCTTCATATAGATATTAAATAAGAGCTGGGAGTGAGTTTGAGCCTGTGGTACTCTCCAAAGCAGAGGCCTATGACTGGATCTTTGTCTTCCTCCTACACTGACTGGGATCCACAAAAGAGGAGAACCACTGGAGAACCATGATTCCCTGCTCCCAGCTCCCTGAATTGATCCAACTTCCATGATCAATGCTATTAAAAGCCACTGAGGTATCAGGATGACCAGAATGGATACGCTGCTCCATTCAGGGTCTTCCAGAGGTTATCCATGAAGGTGTTGTATGCCATCTTAGTTCTTATCTTGATGTGAAATCTGACTGCAGTGGTTCCCGATAATTCCCTTCCTCCAGAGCCCTTAGAGCTGCAAGTATACCACCTTCTCGGCAACCTTCCCCAGAAAGGGAAGTTGGAGACTGGATGGAAATTGTTTGGTACTGTATTGCTGGGCCCAGGAATGACCTGTGTAGCATATGATTAGCTTTAGCTTCTCTCAGTCTGTAAATAGTTTGTGAATTATTTTTTTTAAAAAAATCCTTACAAATATACATGTAGTTTAGTCAGGTGCCATCGAGTCAAGCTCAATTCCTGGTAACAATATAGATAATGCTTCTGTTCATCCTATTCTGAGTGATAATCTGCAGCTCATCAGTGATATCTCTGATCCTATCTATCTACCTGAACCACCGTTGTCCCCATCTTCTAATCTCAAATTTGCCAAACTTTTTTCTAGTACACCAGCTGTTTACATGACACACTCAAAGTATGTGAGTTTATGCTTGCTAATCATTGCCTTCAGAAGAATAGTCAGTACCTCTTCAGAACAGATTAGTTGGGCTCCGTATTTGTTGGACCTGAGCAGATAGCACTTTAATTGGCTCCTTCTTGAAGTTTTAAACAGTTCAATGGGCATTTAATTTATACCTGGCTGGCACTTCCCTTTTTGACAGCTGGTTTGTCACCTTACTATCTAGTGGAGTTGGTTTCTGAATAGATTTTCTCTTCAGATGGTCTTGTTGTTCTTTAATCCTGCTTGTAAAAGGTTTCAGTATAGTATTTCCATTTGCCTTTGTTATAGATGTGTGATTGTTCTTGTATTCATACCTTAGCTATAACTTTTTTCTTTGATTTTTCTGATCTTAAAAATGTATCTCATTTTCCATATTTTACTCTACTTCTTGGAGTTCTTGATTGAGAGCTCTTTCCTTTCCTATTGAATACTCTGTGTCTCTATAGAGTCTGGCTGTGTTCTTCTTACTGCCCAAGTCTTTTATCCTCTTGCCAATGGGGGTGATCCAATCTAGAAGCTTATGTTTCTGTCACCATCACTTTCATTAGAGAGCTCCCTCACCATGCCAAGGTGGTAATGCCCTCTGAGATGTATATCGTCCACCTAAACGTACCATTTAGTAACAGACATTTTGGCAGTTCTGGTTGTGGTCATTAAGTGAGGTGCATGTGGGTCATTAAGCAAGAACTTCATTTGACTTTGCTTGTGGGAAGCCAGTAGGGAAAATCGCAAATTGCAATCACATAAACGTGGCGTGCTGTGTTTGCCAAAACTCTGAGAGCTATCTCTTATTCAGTGCTGTCGTAAATTTCAACAATTGCTGAATCAGTGGTCATTAAACAAGGACCCCATGTAATATCTGCATGTAATAAATATGATTCTACCCATCACTATAGCAGATTTGCCAAAGTGCTATTTGGGAATGGCAGATTTGGTTTAAATTAAATGTAGTAAAGTTCTATGTGACCTTTCTGTTTTCATTTTCTCTGAATGTGCATGTTCCTTCCCATCTCTTGGACTTGTTTCTGCTTCTGTCTTAACTTGTACCCACTGCTGTTCTCATTGCATTTTTCACACCTGCCTTTAATTTAATTTAATTTAATTTAATTTAATTAATTGTATTTCTATGCCGCCCAACTCTGGGCGGCTCACAACAACTTCCCTTTTTGATCTTAATCTTTGATCTTGACTTTAAGCTATCTGCAGTTCTTTTCATAATTGTCTTCTATTTTCTTTCTTCCTCCTGTCCCCTAGTATTTTAATCCTAGGAGCCTGAGCCCTGCTTTTTTGAAGGATCCCATATGAGCTCAGTTTATAATAAATGTTTGCGGTAATGTGTTTGGAAGAATCAGATAGGTTGTATCTTATTTATTTTGAGATTGTGTTTTATTTATTTTTTGAGAAATGGGATTTTTTTGTTTTTTTGTTTTTTAAATTCTTGTTATTAGAAGTCCACCTTTTGCCCTTAGTCTAATTTCAGTGTGGCAAAATTTTATCTATACAATAATAAATTCTTAGAAATGACTACAGTTATGTTTCTCCTAAAATATATTTTTATAATGTAATTTTTTGACTATTTTCAATTAAAATATTTTAATTTAATTGTTTTTTAAATAAAATATATTAATGATGTTACATGTCTAATAAGTCTGCAATGAAACTATAATATATTACATTCACTTTTCTAATAGATTTATCTTAAATCCTGTGTGTTCCCTCCTAATTCTTACTTCTCAAGAGATGTTTGAATGTTCAGAACATGTCAGGCATCAGTTTGGTGTAAAATTGTAATTGTACCCAGTGTTTCTGCCTGTTAATGGCAAATTATTCTTAATTCTTGGGGTATACAAGCAAATGTCTATAATCATGGTTTAAGTGTTTATCTTATTTAATTAGTTCATTCTGGTTGCCCTCTATGCCAACATATCTGTGGATACTATAATGTTATCTGCCCTCCTACGTAATAAGTTGCTTGAATTTTTGAATTTTGAAAAATTCAAATTTTAAATTTAAAAAAATTACCAAAAATGTTTGTACAGTACTGTTCCTCTTCCTGCTAGTTGGGCCTTCAGTGCAGCTGGCTGTTTCCATTCTGATTGAATAACAAGTGTTTTGTTGCTTGGGGAAAAAAGAGGATCAGTACTTGCTTGTTTGTTTCTATCTCTGTTGAAACAAATATGAAAAAGATAGAAAATAGAGTGGGTTGGGCCATGACCATGTAAGGAATGGATGGGGAAGAGAAGGTCAGGATCATGACAGAAAAGTGGGGAGATTGAGAATGTGGGTAGGAAGGGAGTTGGAACAATGAGGGATTGAGACTGATTTACAGAGAGATTGAAGAAGAAAGGTGCTCTAAGTTGCTTGTATATTCTATACCATGGGTATAAAACTCGATCATGTCACGTGACGTATCGTGATGTATCGTGATGTTTTTTGCCTATGCGGAGCCAGAGTGGGTGTGGCCTGTGTGTGACGCATCCAGCCTGCAGGCGGCCAAATTTGACAAGCCTGCTCTATACAGATGGGTTGGGGATGAAACAGGTCTCTCAAAATGAGAGATTTGGGAGAGAGTTGAATTAACTGACACAGTAAAGAGACATTTGGAATTGACTTGATTGGCATACCTTCTATGGATTGAAAATTCTATTGGAGCTAAAGCTAATTCAAAGGAAAACTGTTCTGCTTTGGGAATCACACACCTCCTTTTTGAATCATGGTTAGTTTCCTGGGCAAATTGTTTTCTAGTTTTTCTATTTATTGTGGAGTTCAAAAATAGGTTTTCTGAATTAAGGTCTGATTTTTATTCTAAGTCATGTTTCCTGTGTCAGAAATTGCAGAGAATTAAGACAGTGACACCAAGCTGGGGGGAATAGCCAACACTTCAGAAGATAGGCTCAAGATCCAAAAGGACCTTGACAGACTTGAATATTGGGCCCTATCCAGTAAGATGCAGTTCAATAGTGAGAAAAGTAAGATCCCGCACTTAGGCAGGAAAAACGAAATACATAGGTATAGATGTGGCCAATTAATTTTCCCAAGAGGCTACATGAGAAATTGGGACTGTTATGGAGGCCTGAACCAATAGGTCTGTGAAGGTGTGTAGGCACGCGCAGTCACGTACATACGTAAATTGAAAAAAAATAGTCTCCAAAATAAAAGCAATGTACAGTTGCAAGAAAAAGTATGTGAACCCCTTGGGATTACGTGGAGTTTTGCATGAATTGGTCATAAAATGTGCTCTGAACGTCATCTAAGTCACAACAATAGAAAAACACAGTCTGCTGAAAAGAATACTACACAAACATTAGATGTTGCCATAGTTTAATTGAACATAACATGTAAACATTCACAGTGCAGGAAGGAAAAAGTATGTGAGCCCCTAGCCTAATGACTTCTCCAAGAGCTAATTGGAGCCAGGAGTGAGCCAACCTTGACTCCAATCAGTGTGATGATATTGGATGTGTTGCTGACAGCTGTCCTGCCCTTTAAAACCACAAAACTGGTTTGGGTTTACTGGTTTCAAGAAGCACTGTCTGATGTGAACCATGCCTCGCAGAAAAGAGCTCTCAGAAGACCTACGATCAAGAATTGTTGACTTGCATGAA
>QLTV01000867.1:1042013-1065629 GCA_003457575.1 Thermophis baileyi
ACAGTGAAAATGAATTCCAGAGTTTATCAAGACATTTTGCAGGAAAACGTACGGCCATCTGTCCGCCCACTGAAGCTCCGCAGAGGATGGGTGATGCAACAGTACAATGACCCAAAGCATACAAGTAATTCAACAAAACAATGGCTTCAACAGCACAGAATACGCCTTCTGGAGTGGCCCAGTCAGAGTCCTGACCTCAACCCGATTGAAATGCTGTGGCATGACCTTAAGAGGTCATGCCACATTCACACCAGACATCCCAAGAATATTGCTACACTGAAACAGTTTTGTGAAGAGGAGTGGTCCAAAATTACTCCAGATCGTTGTGCAGGTCTGATCTGCAACTACAGGAAACGTTTGGTTGACATTATTGCTGCCAAAGGAGGGTCAACCAGTTATTAAGTCCAAAGGTTCACATACTTTTTCCTCCCTGCACTGTGAATGTTTACATGTTATGTTCAATTAAACCATGGCAACATCTAATTTTTGAGTAGTATTATTTTCAGCAGACTGTGTTTTTCTATTGTTGTGACTTAGATGACGTTCAGAGCACATTTTATGACCAATTCATGCAAAACTCCACATAATCCCAAGGGGTTCACATACTTTTTCTTGCAACTGTAGTTGTATTGCATGCATGGTGTATACTTATTTACATTTGATTTCTAATTTCCAATTGATTTACAGTATGCAGGCTGGACAGGGATAGCCAAAGGGCTATATGCAGCTCAAAAGCCATAAAATGGAATGGGACAACTTGCTGCAGCCAACTTGCCATGGCCAGGTCACCATGGCCAGCTCACCATGGGACAACTCGCCACGGGACAACTCGCTGCAGGACAATTTAACAATTTTAATTTAACTATTTAAAATAAATAAATAAATATTTTAATTTTTGTCATTTACATTTCATCCTGTCCCTCCTTTTGCATCCTTTCTTTAATGATTCTATTCCACCATTTCTTTGATGTCAGTGTAACTCTTGTCCCGCAGCGAGTTGGCTGTGGTGAGTTGTCCCGCGGTGAGTTGGCCGCAACAAGTTGGCCATGGTAAGTTGGCTGTGCCGAGTTCGCCATGGTAAGTTGGCTGTGGCGAATTGTCATAGACCCGCTGTAAAAAGACCCAGGTTTGGAATAGGGCTCAACATAAGTAACTGAGAGGGATCTAGGTGTCCTAATAGAAACCACTTAAGTATGAGCTAGCAGTGTGCTGTAGCTTCCAAAAAAGCCAATGCAATCCTAGGCTGCATCAAAAGAGGGAGAGTTTCAAGACACTGAGAAGTGATAGTACCACTTTACACTGCGCTGGTGAGACCACACTTGAAATACTGCATCCAGTTCTGGTCACCATGATGCAAAACAAGATGTTGACACCCAGGAAACTGTGTAGAGAAGTGCAACAAATGATGAAGGGTCTGGTGGCTAAATTGTATGAATGGTTGAGGGAGCTAGGTATGTTTATTGAAGAGAAGGATTGGGGCGGGGGGACATGGTAGCTGTCTTCCAGTACTTGCAGGGTTGTCACAAAGAATAGGGGATTGACTTATTCTCTAGGGCACCAGAGGGCAGGACAAGAAGTAGTGGGTGGAAACTTGTTAAAGAAAGATCCAACCTAGAAGTAAGGAGAAATTTTCTGACAGTGAGGGCAATTCATCAGTGGAATAGCTTGTCTCCTGGGGTTGTGATTTTTCCATCACTGAAGGTTTTCAAAAATAGACTGGACAACCATTTGGCTGGGATGGTATAAGCTACTGCACTGAGCAGAAGGTTGGACTAGAAGACCTCTGAGGTCCCTTCCAGCCCTATGATTCTATGAATTGTTGGAGTTCAGGATGTCCTTCAGGTTGTCCTTTGAACTTAAAATGGCCCTGAGAAAGGGAGCAGAAACCAGATAACAAAGTGAAAGAATGTTGGGACAGGAAGTGACAAAGGGTTACTCTTACCATAGTGAAGGAATGTAGATCAGGGTGAAAGGAAGATGAAGGTGCCAACCTCAAATTCTGGATCTGAGTGATTATTGCTAATATAAAACTAGAGGCTTTCCCTGCCTATGCAAATGTATTTAATTATTTGTTACTGTTCATGCAGCTTTGCTATTTCCTATAATCCTTTGCCAGTTTACAGTCTGGGCTCTTGGTCTGGTTGGCTGGAAGCCCAGTGTTCACTGGTTTAGGATTTTAAGAAAGAAACTGTGTATTAGATTTAAATTGCTTTGGTTCATATTGTAATGAATAATTTTCTCTCCCCCCTTCCCGACAATATGTTAGTGTCTATAACAAACATTTTGAATGTTGGAATATGCCTATAACAGTCTTTTTGGATGGCATCTACCACTTTTCAGAGTTTTTAATGTTCTTTATCTCTGCATATTTGTTCATGTATATGAACAACTGCATATTTGTTCTTCTCCACTTGTCTAATAAATCATCACTTTAGAAGTCACTACAAAATCGTCAATAACACTTTCCCCCCCTATTTGCATTACAATAGGATCACTTGGTTGCCTCTTCTTTGCTGTGGGAATTGCTCAATATGCTTTGTTAGGATATCTCATTCGCTCCTGGAGATTATTAGCAGTGGTGGTTAACCTGGAGGGAGCGGTAGTCTTTCTCCTTTGTCTGTAAGTTATATACCTACATTATTTTGCTAAAATATGGGTAGCATTTGTCACTGAATAAAAAGAATAGCTGTTTGTCCTCTTTTCAGTCTCTTCCAACCTAATTTCTCTATACCTGAAAATAATTTTGGCTCTTTTCTTGGTATTTATCTTCTAAATTTCTTTGTCTTAATAATTCTCCTTTTAAATAGTTTCCATTGTTACTCCTAAAGTGTACTGTCTTGAATCTAGGAACAAAAGCCAAGAGGTGGTTATCTGTACCCTTTGCAACGCTGCTACTATTGACACTGTCTGGGGTGAGCCTGTCTTCACGGGCTCTTGTGTTGAACCTACTCCTTTTTTTGTTTTGTTATATCAAGTTTGGTTCATGCAAGTTAGTTTCTGTCTCCAGATTTCATAAGATATCAGCTGTTGATAACCTGTACTAAGAATCTGAAGCCTTGAGATACAACAGAGAACAGAGATTACTCAACTACCATTCAAAGTTAGAACAGCCCCCCCCCCACAAGCTATATAGCCTGTTTCAAAATTATAGCGACTGAAGCATCCCCACAGTCATTTTCCCTTACAACCAACCACAGGGACCCTGCAGTGCCACCCCTCCACTCCCCCCCACTATCCTCCACAGGCCTTGTGCCTGCTTTCCACCCCATCTCTGCTACCAATCATGCCACCTGGGCCACTGGACTTGGCTTTGTCCCAGAAGTGGGTGCCATTTTCTGAACAGCCACAATTAAACAGCAACCCAGCAAGTGGCTTCTCTCCCACTTTTTCCCTCCCATTGGTGGCTTTTCTACAGTGGCAATGCTTGCCCCAGCCTTTGCCTGTCCCCCACTCCGCTACCTGCTTTGGGTTTAGTCCTCTCCTGCACCACTCAGGGCCCAGGTTTTACCTATCTGCAGTTGCCAGGGATTTCTCTCCACTCTCCAAGGGGCCACCGGTTCAAAAAAATAGATAAAAATCCACCAAAGTCTAGGGAGGGGGAGGACTTTAAAGAAGGGGAGGAGAAAGGCTTCCTTCAGAAGCATGTGCACATACACAAACACATCTCAAACACTTCTTGCAATAACTGAAGGAAGATGTGTATGTTAGTCTGTGTGTGTGTTGCCTCCCCCCCCCCAAAGAATCTAAACAGGTTCAATCCAAGTACTTGGATGGGAGACTGGAAATACCTGAATCTAAGACAGCTTTGGAACTTGAATGAAAATAACTTCCCAGAAAAAGGCTGTAGTGAACTGCTTGTGTATTGCTGCCAAGAAAATTTCATGGATGTGTCAATGAAGCCACCAAAATCTGAGTTTAGCTTTTTCTCACTATGCTAAATAACTCTGAAAACCTCAAAGTATTTTGTTTGTTTGTTTGTTTTTCAAAGCTCAGTCCAAAGAAAAATTTGCTTATCCTTGTTTGAGAGCATCAACCTACATCCCTCTTTCATTCTTAAAGTAATGAAAGGATAAAATGTAAACATTTGAATTAAAACTAGAATAGAATAGAATAGAATTCTTTATTGGCCAAGTGTGATTGGACACATAAGGAATTTGTCTTTGGTGCATATGCTCTCAGTGTACATAAAAAGACAAGATACATTCGTCAAGAATCATAAGGTACAACACTTAATGATAGTCATAGGGTACAAATAAGCAATCAGGAAACTATCAATATAAATCGTAAGGATACAAGCAACAAAGTTACAGTCATGCAGTCATAAGTGGTAGGAGATGGGTGATAGGAACGATGAGAAGACTAATAGTAATAGTAATGCAGCCTTAGTGAATAGTTTGACAGTGTTGAGGGAAATATTTGTTTAGCAGAGTGATGGCGTTCGGGGAAAAACTAGTAGTTTACTTAAGCAATTTGCATTCAGAAGAAAGAAATTAATTTCTTCTTATTCCAAGTTTAAATTTATAAAAGCCCTTGGTAACAGAATGGAAACTTTATTGGGAGAATATTTGGAAAAAAAATGTATTCTATATACTTGTTGTTTAATCTCTAATCTATCTGAACTTTAAATTGCTTAGGGCAGTGGTTCTCAACTTTCCTAATGCCGCGACCCCCGCCCCGCTGCCGTGACCCCCTCCCCGCGCGCAATGAGGTGACAAAGGGGGCGTGGCACCAAGATGGCGGGCTTGCGCGTGCTTAGGCGACCCCTGTGAAAGGGTCGTTTGACCCTCAAAGGGGTCGCAACCCACAGGTTGAGAACCGCTGGCTTAGGGGAATGAAATAAAGAAAAAGAGACAGTTCTCATTAAGAATGGTTAAATTTATGATCAACCATTTCTATCTATATTGTTGAAATATGTTTTTTGAACTGAGAATCAACATTTGTATGTCACCCTTTCTCAAAATTATAGGTGGCTTACAGTGAACAAAATAATTTGTCTGTAAAAATATTCATAAAAATCAAACAACTAAAATTTACAAATACTATTAATAGAGCTACTAATAAAACTGATCTCCTGTCAGGTAGATCTGAATTCCCCCTGAAGATTAATTGTGCTACATCCATGGTTTTGATTATATTAGAGCAAGCTGTGCCAATATCCAATGTTTATGTCTTCTTGCTTTTATACTGCATGAAATATTCAAAATTTGGATTTGCATGTTAAACATTTTTCTTTAAATGTTTTAAAACAGTTGCATGCTGGAGTTCATGTACTGCATATTTGCAAACTTGTTCTCATTTATTCATGAGATGATGCTTATTTTTAGTTTAAAATATGTACATAATGTGTGTACCAGCATGAAGTTTTCAGTAGTAAAATATCCCTAGTGCTCTCAATGAATGGTTCTTTCCTTCTAGATTCATTCCTGAGTCACCTCGTTGGTTATATTCACAAGGTCGGCTCCATGAAGCTGAAGATTCTCTCTACCTCATTGCAAAGAGAAACTACAAGCCCAAGTGCACTTTTTCACTTAAACTTCCAACTGCATGGAGTTGTAAGGAGTCTTGTAGTATTATGGATCTGTTCCGATATAAGATCCTTTTGGGACGTACTCTGATCATGCTGTTCATCTGGTATATATGCTACTTTTTGAAAATTATCTTGGAAGTACTGCTTTCTGTTTATTGAAATATGTCATAAAATAGTCATGTAGTGATTTGGGGACTGTTGTAATTTATTGGTTTTTTTATTGTCTCTGTAGTTCTTAGTTTGAAACCATTTACTTAAGAAAAGGGTTGTGGCAAAATTTCTGAGTGGATTTGGAATATAATGTAGACAATGCTAAAGATGGTAATTTATTGTGAAAATGTTTTTGTTTCAGCCATGTTGCCATGGAAAACATTGAAGTGTAATAATGCTAATTAGATTGTAATTCATCATAATTTGCTATTTCTTATTATGTATAAGATTGATACACTTTTCAAATCAAGACAAAAGCAGTCTGCTGACCTTTCGGAGGCATATCAGTCCTTTTTAATTCTCAATGACAATACCTCCTTCCTTTCCAATCAGCTAGAAATTACTGCTAAATCTGATTGTTTTTGGTACTGAATTTCAGCAGTATGATTTTGGGGTCATGTTATGTTTTGAGTGGAGATGAAGATGAGGATTTGCCTCCTAAAACCTTTACATTTCTAGCCTTCAGCTTAAATATACACCCAGAGCCAATTCTTAGCATATATGTTCAAGATATTTATTTATTTATTTATTTATTTATTTATTTATTTATTTATTTATTTATTTATTTATTTATTTATTTATTTATTTATTAATTAATTAATAAAATTTGTATGCCGCCCAACTCCCAAAGGACTCTGGGCGGCTCACAACACAACACAAGATAGGGTAGATATCTAAAGTCAAATTGATTTGAGTGTACATGAGATGCAGTTCTAAATGCCACAACACAGAGCCATTTCATATATTGACAGAGATCAATTGAAAATGACAAATATGATGGTATGGTATGCTATACACAGACACACAGACACATTCCGAAATTCTGAAAAGTTATACATGTATAAAATACTGTGAAACGGTTACTTTATGCCATTTTGCTTTGCCATAGCTAACAGCTAACCATGATGCTAGCATTATTACCTAGCCATAATATTATAGTTAGTCAGCCAAACTTTATTTTGTTCAAAGATCAGTATAGAACAAAACAGTTCAAAACTGTTAAAAGCAAAATAGGAGGACCAAACACAAAACACAAGCCAAAAGAATAGTAGAGGATATTATTGTTGCTATTGTTACCACTAACAAACTGCCTCTCAAGGACCAAAAAAAAGTCCAGAATATTATTTGTCTAAAACTAAGACATAAAGACTTCAGACTCACTGGAGAAGAGCCTAATGCTGGGAACGATTGGGGACAAAAGAAGAAGGGGACGACAGAGAATGAGGTGGCTGGATGGAGTCACTGAAGCAGTCGGCGTGAGCTTAAATGACTCCGGGGGATGGTAGAGGACAGGAAGGCCTGGAGGAACGTTGTCCATGGGGTCGTGATGGGTCGAACACGACTTCGCGACTAACAACAACAAAGACAAAGACAAAAATCCTATATAGAAATATATTAAAAGAAAACAGAATAAAGTGACATCTATCTACATATACTTGATGAAGAAGAAGAAGAAGATGATGAAGAAGAAGAAGATAATGAAGAAGATGATGATATCCATTCAGTCATGTCCGACTCTTGGCAGTTCTTATTAGTATGGTACAAAAGCTAGGCACAAGTCAGGTCTTGAGCTTGCTTCCCACCATGCCCGGCCCCAAACCCTCCTCTCCAACCCTGATCACCCATCATGGGGTGATCTCGAAGATTTCCGGAACTTCAGAGGCATGGAATTGTGGCTGCTCTGAAAATGGCTATCTCAAATGCACCTGCATTACTTAGGAATGAAATCATACACTGCTTCCCTAACACACACTGTGCAATGCTACAGAAAGCTCCAGAATCAGGCAGCTATGCCCCTCCCCTCCCCTCCTCATTTTACATTGTGCATCTACTTAACACTCTCATAAATCATTTGTTAAAACACTCTATCAAAACTTACCTGATAAATTTAATAACTAGATGATCTATAAATGAGACCAAAATTATTTATTTTGTCTTTACTGTATTATCTGCCAAGTGCACTTCTGAATATAATTCACTCTTAAAATCTGAAACTTCAGTATTCATAGCACTATTTTGGGGCTTGTGATTTTGGAAATATAATTATTGTGGTATGAGGGCTGTGAGCTCAAGATTCCTGAGATAATTTCCATGTGATTTTTATTTAAAAATTGAAGAGTTAAGAAATAAAACAAAAATTAAAATATAAAAAAGCTAAATATATGCTATAATTTGAAGCAATCCTCAGAAAATACATCAAAATAAACCAGGAGCCTAATTAAAAACAAGTGCCTTAAACAATTAACAAAAAAAGTCACATTATTGTGCAAAGAAAATTGAAAAGCTATTCTGTTTTCAGTGAAACAAAACATGAAACATATATTACATGTTTTATTGGAACAAAAAAAAACCCTAAAAACTTCTTCATAGAAAAATGCTGTTCCAGTTATTCTCTCAAGCACTAAAAATATCTACCAGATGATGTCAGGAAGAGATAATGTAAGGGTCATAATTTTCTTCTCAAAAGCCAGTTCTAGCATGCCAAGTGAGGTAAGGTACTCTGGTACCTATCCAGAGAGTACCTTTTTCCAAAGAAGATAAAAAAACAATGCCAAAGAAAAGTAGTTATATTTAGGTGTAACAGGTTCTGCATATTTTGCAGGACTATTAACTTTCCTCAGTGTACTGTTTATCAGATATCACTCAAGGATCATGGCTTGTGAGCTTTATGATTGCTTCTCACATCCACAAAGACTGTGCCTTGAATTAGCATCAAACTCTACTTCGGATATGAAATTCCAGAACATAATAACCCTATTATGTCACTTCATGCCCTGATTACATTTGTGTAAAATTGGAGAAGCAGTACTTCTTAAAGCTATGTCACAGTATATGATTTGACACTGTTACTTATGGACTGCTTCTCTTCATAGATGACCAGGCTGAGCCAGAGGGAGGGGTCAAACATGTCATCAATCATGAGTCCCTTCGCAACCCACAAGAGATCTAAGTCCAGCCCACTTTGAATTTCTTTCTATTCTTAACTCCTGTGAATTTCCCTTGACCATTAGTAGCTCAGATTCTTGTAGAGAGCTTAAACTTGCAATAAGCCTTTATGCTCATTTGAACTGCCTGAATCTCCTGATTTCCCGGTGCTTAACAGGTCCCCCTATTCATATATTGCAGTCCTCCTACCAATATCTTTTAATGGTCCCCTGTGGGAGCAGCTGAGCTGAACAGGGCTGAACTTTTCAAGCAATGTTTGTTCCATATGATGGAACATGCTTCCCTTCAAGATCAAATTGGCACCCTTGATTATAGCAATAGCATTTAGACTTACATTACCACCCCAGGGTGCTAAACAGCCTCTCCGGGCAGTTTACAATGTCAGCATATTGCCCCCAACAATCTGGGTCCTCATTTTACTGACATCGGAAGGATGGAAGGCTGAGGCAACCTTGAACCAGACAGAGTCAAACTCTTGGCAGTGGGCAGAGTCAGCCTGCAATACTGCATTCTAACCACTGCACCACTGCGGCTCCAATTGTTGGTCTTCTGGAAATTGTAGAAAATGATCAGGCATAACACATTTGTTTGCTTTCAAGTTTATAGTTATTTTATACACAGGATATTAAAGTGTATTGTGATTAAAATGTTTCTTTTTTGTCAACCTCTAGGTTTGTATGCAGCTTGGTTTATTATGGTCTTACTCTCAACGTGGGTGATCTGGGTGGCAGTATCTATGCTAATTTGGCTCTTTCTGGTCTAATAGAGATTCCTGCATACCCACTCTGTGTCTATTTGATAAGCCAGAAATGGTGAGTTTTGAATAGATGTTACATATATGTCAGATTATGCAGGCATTTGCTTTAGGACAGATCAAGAACATGAATCCATGGGATCATATATAAGCATCTCTACACATTCAGTTTATGCATTTAGCATGAAAGCAGGTTTTTATTTATAATGAGATGGATCAAATACATCCCATTGACTGTACTTCCCCCCTATCCCTTTTTGGAGACCCCCTAAGTTTGTACCAACTGAAGATTCCATCACCAAATAGTGGCATGGCTTTCCTTTTTGAAAAGAAATGAGCAGGAAAATACACAGATAGTCCTCAACTTACGACTGCGTTGAGCCCAAAACTTCTATTGCTAAGCAAGTCAGTTATTAAGTGAGTTTTGCTCTGTTTTATGATCTTTCTTACCAGAGATGTTAAGTGAATCATTGCAGTTGTTAAATTAGTAACACAGTTGTTAAGTGGCTTCCCCATTGACTTTGCTTGCCAGAAGGTCGCAAAAGGTGATTGCATGACACCGGGACACTGCAACCATCATAAATATGAGCCAGTTGTTAAGTGTCTGAATTTTGTTAATAAGACTATGGGGATGCTGCAATGCTTGAAAGTGTGAAAAATAGTCATGTCATTTTTTCAGGGCTGTTGTAACTTTGAACAATGACTAAATGAATGGTTGTAAGTCGAGGACTTCCTGTATGTGCAGTTCTTGTGTGTGAATTATATGTACATGCCTATCCAAAAAATAAAAATAGCAATATCAATAGCACTTAGACTTATATACCGCTTCACAGTGCTTTACAGTCCTCTCCAAGTGGTTTACAGAGTCAGCATATTGCCCCCAACCATCTGGGTCCTCATTTTACCAATCTCGGAAGGATGGAAGGCTGAGTCAACCTTGAGCCATAAGATTTGAACTGCCAAACTTCTGGCAGCCAGCAGTCAGCAGAAGTAGCCTTCAGTACTGCATTCTAACCACTGGCCACCACAACTCTTCTTTAGGACAGATCAAGAACATCCATCTTGCAATAGTGCAAGTTTCTAGACCCATATTTTGTAGTAGTCTCACTTCATCATTTCAGTGTTCTTTGTAACTTTTGGCAACTGGAATAAAAGATTGGGGAAAATTAATGAAGTGATATTCTAGTTATGAAGCCTAATTAATGCAACAGACTATAAGAGTTTCTATCCTATTTTAATGATATTTCTAAACATGTTGGTAAAATAGAAAGATGTGTAAAATACATTTTATCTAACAAGAAAATGAAGCATCATTGTGAGAACTGCAAATGCATTATTATCTGGAAAGTTTCTGTAGTTCACTGTGGTGATTAGTAGAAATCAGCACAGGTATGACAAGAGCAATAGGTCCTCAAACTGTCCTCATCTCATGGCATCATGATATAATAGTGCCTTTTTACAAAAAAGAGGATATAAATCAAATACATTCGTTAATTTCTCTTCATGTTGCCTTTTTTTGTTTTCATTTCCTTCTGATTATCAGGTTTGGCCGTAAACGGACACTTGCTGGATTTTTCTTTCTAGGAGGACTAGCCTCTCTCCTTGTCATGTTCGTTCCACAACAGAAAGGTAAAAGGATTTATTTAATTATGGAAACTAGAGTTAATCAAATGTGGAGCTGGTTCCCTCTCTAAGAGTGCTCTGGTTATCCCTGAACTATGAACCTCATAGCCTGGAAACATAGGACAGGCAGCAGTCACAATTCCTTTTCTTCAATGAAAATATTTCCTAACCTTGCCAGAGTTGGGAGGTTATCAGCTTAGACTAACCTAACAAGTGTACAGGTAGTCCTGGGTTTACAATGGCAATGGGGACTACCAGGATGGCTACTATGCATTGTGGTTGTAAAGTGTGATGACGTGATTGCATTGCTTAATGATAACAATTCCACACTCCCCATTGCTGTCATCACCCCAGAACTGTACAAGGAGTCCCAGGTAAGGAATACATGGAGGGATGGTTGATACTGTAGGTGTTGCATGGTTGATGCTGCTGGTTGGTGCTGCCAAGGAGGACACATAGGCTGGCAAAGGTAGCACATGGGCTTAGAAAAGTGCAGGGAGGCAAGGGGTGCTCTGGAGTATGAGATCTTGTACTCTGTAGTGGGGCTCCTCTGGAGGAAAAGTGATGGAAGCAACTTATGGGAATGACTTGCTGCTTTCCCTACCAACTTCCACATTGACTTTGCTTGTGGACGCCATTCGGAAGGTTGCAGTGGTGATAACGTGGCCATAGGGACACGACTTTATGAACCATTGCAGGTCCCCTTTATTCAGTGCTGTCATAAATTTGAATGCTTGCTGATCATAAATCAAGGACTAGCTAATTAACTTTTTGTGGCATTTTATAGTTGTGTATATTATGGTTATGTATATTATAATATACATAAGCACAGAGCGTGTCGGGGCAGGCAGCAGGGGACTTCCCATTTTCACACACACACACGCCGCTCGGAACTCAGTGTGGCCGCAGCAGCTCTGAACCAGCGCAGCAGCGGCAGGGGGTGTAAAAGTGAGAAGCCCTGGGCACTCCCGCCGCCCAGCCTGGTGCACTCTGCTCACCCACTCACTTGCCCACTCACCTGGCTCTCCCTCTGGCTGCTCGTGGCAGGACGCCATGAGGCTCGTCATGTCAAGCCTCCCGCAACAAGCCTCCCGCCGTCATGAGCCTTGCGTCGAGTCGTGCCGTGAGCGGCTGCACCGGTGTGACAAGCCTCATGAAGACCCATTTCTGGCAGAATTTGGGGGAGAGAAAGAAGCCAGAGTCTCTGCTGCTTCTGCTTTCCTTGCATGCAGCCAAAAGTTTGCAAAAGGCAGGAAGGTGAAATGCCAAGCTCGACCCGTACCCACACCTCGCATATTAACCCCACTTTCTCAACCTATTACCCAAGCGACCCTCCCCTCCTGCTGAGGCTTTAGGAATACCTTGCAAGCGAATTCAGCCACATTTCGCCATGAACCACCCCGCTCCCGACTGAGGGCAAAGCTAAAGTAGGAAGAAGCAGCAGCTGTGGCTCCAACCACGCCTGCTTGCTGGCCTCGAGCATGCTCAGAGAGCGCCAGCAATGCCTTTTGCGGCAGCAGAGGCTGGAGCCAAAGCACCATTTTTGGCTTCCCTGGGACACTGAGCTGCCCTGAAGGGTAGGGCAAAAAAAATTAAGACATCCCCCAAAAATAAGCCCTGGCACTTATTTCGGAGGTCAAAAGAAAATAAGACCGGGTCTTATTTTTGGGGAAACACGGTATTATAAAACGTTTTTCTTGACTAAACAAAAAAATTGTATGTGTGTTTTTAATAAGGTCATATGATTTTATTTAGTTCTGTCTGTCAATAGGTAGCCTATCACATAAATACTCTAAATACAAATCAAAGCAGTCCATAAAGAAGATCTCAGGAGTTCAGCAGAGAGAGGGGACCTGTGGTGGGAGTACTTTGCATAGGACTGCCTGGAGAGATGAAGGGCAGTGCCTAAATTTGATATATAAATAAACCAATTCTGGGATAAACAGAATTCTAAAAGTCATCCTTTCTTGTTCCAACAGCTACAGGAGTATTTGCAATTGTGAACAACCGTTCTTTGTCTTTACTCGGAAAGCTGACTATCAGTTCAGCCTTTAACATTGTGTATATCTACACATCAGAACTCTATCCTACCGTTATCAGGTAAGTCAGGTTCGGTTTGTAGTCACTTAATGTAACTCTATGTGATCACTTACTGGTATCCATTCTTTTTTTGTGGAGGAAGAACACCATTCTTAGAGTCTCGCATTCAGCAGAGAGGCAGCAAATCAGGAAGATCAGAGTTCTTGCTCATTAGAATTTGTATATTAGAATTTGAGCTCTGTCTGAAATATAATTTTTAACTGCTTAGACTAGGGGCAAGGAGACCCAGGCTCGAATCTACCCTTAGTCAGTAGAAGCTCATTGGTATTTTGTCAGTCATTCTCTCTTAAGCCTACCTACCTTACAGGATTGTTGTGGAGAAAAATAGGAAGAGGAAGCAGAATGTATGCCTGAATAAAAAGAGGGGTATACATCTAAATAAATTTTTAAAAATGTAAAACCTAAACTAAAAAACCTTGTTTAGACAAAGGATGTAGATCATATAGAAAACATGTTATTTTTGAAGCCTGATGTATAGCTTTTGTATTAATATAGGATTTTCAGAGTTGATATAAAAACACTTCAGTAGCTGTTTCATACTTGGTCAAAAGGCAGACAGAATGAAAATATTGAAACAAAACATAGTCAACATACCGTTAATAAAGAATGTCATTGTTATGCTGCTATACATTTATCAGACAAAATAAAAGATTAGGGCTATGCATGTTTCAGAAATATGGAAGGAATGTTTTGGAAATTGCTTGAGTGCAGTAGTTCTTCTTGGCTGCAAATTAAAGCAACCAGTTCTATGCAAGTCTAAAAAAAAATACGTGCCTGTTTTTATGAGGTTACCAATATACGTTACAATTAATGGTAGACAATTGTTACACACTCATGGAAGTTCAAAAGCACTTCTTTTGAATAGGGACTGTTTTCAAAATAGTCATAATAAATATTTCAGCTAGTAGAAATATTAGTATTAGGGCATTTCCAGTTGGCCAGTTTGTGGGATGAGCCCATCCAGAATTAAAAGGCTTTGAATGGAATATACTATGGTTGGGCTCATTTATTTTGTTTTAAATGTTTATTGTGCTTTAATTTTTTTTTTGTTCTTTTTTTATAACCATTTTTAACCATTTTGAGAATTGGGCGGCCATATAAATCAAATAAAAAAGAATGTGTTGGTGTTGTAGGGACTTGAATTTAGAGTTGGATTGAATATCTCTTTTTTAAAAAATGATTTAATGTAGAAATAAAAGATATTAATCAAATATAAAAATAGTGGAAGAAAAGGGCAGAAAACAAAAAACCACAGTGAAATAGGTATATATAAAACAAAAAAAACCCTTTCCATTCTTAAACAGCAAATAAAATCTTTACCATATGCAGTGATACTGATGAGACCTTTCATACATTGATAAAAAAACTAATTCATCTCTTGAGAATAAACAAGTCTTCAAACCAAGACTTTAAATCAAGTGTAGCACAGTCTCTCAAGATAAGACAATACCTTTAGCTATAGACTGAAATAGTGAATCCAGAAACCATCATCTTTCTGAGACACCAATTTTTTGATATGTAATTTGCCAGCATATGCACAGTTTAAAGCACTATTTTCCTTCCCAACACCATATTAACAATTTGCTGAATAAACCAAAACAAAAAACATAGGATGTTCCATGTTCCCTCCATAAAGTCTCCGATAAACCTATTGTTGAATTAATTGCATTGCACAATGATAAGATATTAATTTAACATTAATCAAAATTCTAGCTATTTAGTTTATTAAAACAAGATATTTTTGCTCTTTGTTTCAAGTTTCTTGCAAGTTTTCCATACCTATCTTAGTATGTACTGATTTTCAGTTGTGACCAAAAATTAACTGTAAATTTGGGGATCTCCAAGATTTTATTCAATATTCTGACTAATTGTTGACATATCAGGCACAAACTGAAAAGTCAGAATATGTTTTAAATGGAATATATTACTGTTCACTAGGTTTGGACAATTGAAATAGTTTTTGCTATAAAAAGACTAATAGTAAATAGTGTGTTAATTCCATCCTTTATCCAAGGATTCCAGGGACAAGATGTATCAGCAATTTTCAGCCTGGCACCATTCCAAAATGTCACTTTCTCATGAAAATTGGGGTCAAATTTAAGTTTCCTTATCATTTTCCAGATCTTAAAGCCTGGAAAAAACCTGTAAGAAAAAGCTGACTTCTAAGTAAAAAAGGAACTAAGTCCCTGCCAAGACATCAAAGTAGTTAAATAACTATTTATCGTGCTAACAGTTTGTGTCCATGAAGAAATAGAGGTCAAAATACAAGCTGGCAATGAGGAAACTTGAAACTACTATCTTTGTGTATAAGACATTGATAAGAAAACCCAAGGATTTGACCATCTCATGAAATCTTTTTTTAGTATCTAATAATCTGTTTAAAATATTTAGTAGGTATTGATCTAATTAGAGTGTATGTAGGCTAAATTGAAATAATCTTAGTCAAAGAATAAAATACCCGTATTTTATGGAGTATAAGACGCACTTTTTTCCCTCCTAAAAGAGGCTGAATATTTGGGTGCGTCTTATACTCTGAATGTAGCCCCGCCCACCCGCTGGCCCCTACCCTTCGGCCTCCGCGCATCCTCTTCCTGGCTGCAGAGATTGCCACCAACATTGGCTTGTGTTTTTGGGCTCCACGCATTGCGTTTTCTGCCTCCAAATGCTTGATGCGCGGTGCCCAAAATGGCTACCCGGAACAGCTGCTGCCTTCTCTTACCCCTTCCGCACTTTGCCTGCTTTAGTCACTGGAGCTCAGCTGTGCTTTTGAAGCTGTTTTTCAGCCCCAACACGAGCTAAGCAATCTTCCGTGCGTTGCCTGCTTTTCTAATTGCTGCTCCCTCCGACGATCAGCTGTGCTTTAGAAGCACAGCCCCAACCAGCCCCAACCTCAAAACCAGCGAGCGAACAAATGTGCTGAAGCGGACCAGGCTAAGGACTAGCCAGATGAATACCTGGTAGGCAGACTCCCCCCCCCTATTCTCTATTTTCAGGCTAGAAAAAAATGTTCCTGGTTTTCAAGCTTGCTTGCTTATTTTTTATTTGAATTTATATAAGGCCAGAACAATCTTGCTTAGAATTAAATTCATGACTTAATCTGATTTAATTTAAATGTAAATAAAATTAAATAGGCCCAGTACTCTTCAATATCTTCATAAATGACTTAGACGAAGAAATAGAAGGAATAGAAGGAATAGAAGGGGAACTCATCCAATTTGCAGAAAACACTAAACTGGCACTAAACTCTCCAGAAGACAAGCTCAGGATCCAAAAGGATCTTGAACAATGGACCTTATAATGGTTCTATAAACAGAGGCATAGAATCAAAATCATGTGATGAATTAGTACCACTTTATAAAACATTAGTAAGACCACACCTGGAATACTGCATCCACTTTTGGTCACCACATTACAAAAAAGATATTGAGACTTTGGAAAAAGAGCAACTAAGATGATTAAAGGTCTGGAGACTAAAACATATGAAGAACGGTTACAGGATTTGGGTATGGCTAGTCTAAAGAAAAGAAGGACTTGGGGTGGTATGATAGCAGTATTCCAGTATTTGAGGGGCTACCACAAAGAAGAGGGGGTCAACTTATTTTCCAAAACACCAGAGGGCAGGACAAGAAACAATGGATGGAAACAAATCAAGGAGAGATGTAACCTGGAATTAAGGAGAAACTTTCTAATAGTGAGAACAATTAACCAGTGGAACAGTTTTCCTTCAGAAGTTGTTGGTTCTTCATCACTGGAGGTTTTTAAGAAGAGACTGGACAGCCACATGTCTGAAATGATATAGGGTCTCCTGCTTGAGCAGGGGATTGGACTAGAAGACCTCCAAGGTCTCTTCCAGTTCTATTCTGAATTGAATTGAAATGTCATTGACATTATTGCTAGTTGATTCCCCCCCCCTTTTTTTTTCCTCAAAGGCTTTCAAAGCTTTGTGTAGCTCTGGGATTTCCAGTGGTACAATTATCATAAATGTTTAAAATTTATTATGCCCTCAAATAATTATTTTAAACTTCTAAGAATTCTTAGATCTCTTGGATTTAGAAGTATAACTCCAATCCTAAATCGGAAGAGAAACCTTCAAATGAATATCATTGTGTTTTGTTTCCTTAAAGGAATGTTGGAATGGGAACCTGTTCTATGTTTTCCCGAGTTGGTGGAATTATTGCTCCTTTTGTCCCATCTCTGGTATGTCTCAATTTTTTTCTATTCTTTTCATACCCATTGTACCTCCAAATGGGATTAGCACACATGTGTAGATTTATTTAAATTGTCCCAAAGGTGCTTTTTCAGGAGGCAACTGGACTTTCTTGTTTTTTCTTTTGACGACGTTTCGCTTCTCATCCAAGAAGCTTCTTCAGCTCTGAATGGAAGGATTTATATTCCTTGCAGACAGCTGGTAATCTGCATCCTTTTAGCGGGTTGTTGAAGCACTTGGAGGTTTATCTGTGTCCTCAGGGTCACTTGAATAGTGCTCCTGGTTCCTGTAGTCTGCAATTTTTCCTCTGGAAATCCATTTCTACTCCCACACAATTCATCCCAAATTGTATAGCTAAAAGTCTGTAGAGATTCTTAGTCATCCAGGTCATGGTTGTCCCTTTTTCTCCTGAAAAGGCATCTTTGGGACAACCATGAGCTGGATGACTGAGAATCTCTACAGACATTAATTTAAATTGTTTCATTGCAACAGAAATTGTACTGCTATGGTATTGTTTTTTAGAGACAGATTTTGTGATAAGGACTGCAGCTACACAATCACCTTGTCCTGGCTCAGAGAGGTAGCCCCACTTGCTGAGAACATGCCCTCAAAATGGGCTCTCATTGCAAGTCCACTGTTGAGACAGTTAAAGACAATCCAAGATGATATTGCAGGAAAGTGGTGTTTTCCATGGGAAAATGAAAGACCACCTACACTGTGGACATTCTAGGTCTACTGGAACTTTTGGACTCCAATTTGCCCATTGCAAGCCTGCCACCTACCATCTGGTTGCTGGTCTCTGTTTCCATTGCATTTGTACTGTGGACTTTCAGAAAGAGCTCTCTTCCACAAAGTTTGGAAGTAGCATTTCTTTATTTATTCTTCTGACCCAGGAGGGAGCCAGTAACTAGAATATAAAAGCAACATCTAATGAAGCAATAGGTTGCAGTATTAACCTTCAGGACAAAGTTCTTGCCTTTTCCCACAGAGGGATCAACATGATTATATCAAATGTATTCATTTTTCAGGGCAACTTGTCTGACATATTAAGATCCTCTAAGCCAGGGGTGCCAAACTCAATTTCATTGAGGGGCACATCACGGCTGTGGTTGACCTCGGTGTGTGTGTGTATGGCCAACTGGATGGGCGTGGCCAGATTGATGCCACTCACTGGGCGTGGCTGACTGGATGGGTGTGGCCTGATTGATGCCACTCCCCAAACTGCTGGCATGTTTCCTCTTTACATTGGATACACTGGCCTGAAGCCATGCTAGCCCGATGTTTCCTCTTTGCATTGGTTAGACCAGGCAGAAGCGACGCGGGTAGACCGGGCCGAAGTGATGTGGGTAGACTGGGCCCAAGCGACGCGGGCCGGCCCCTGACATTTTCCAGGATGGCCCCGTGGGCCGGATCCGACCACATCTTGCCTTGAGTTTGACAACCCTGCTCTAAGCTCTGATTGCTTGGATGATGGAGGTGAAGAACATTCTTAGACATTCTTGGCATGATTGCTGCATCAATTTGGACATACAGGATCTGGTTATAAACACAGGTTGTAACTGGGACACTCTTGCACAAGATTATTGGGATGTAATGAGTTGGCACTCCCTTGAGTTAGAATCACTCAGCCTTTCACCACAATTCCACTGTATTCTCCTGCATGCCTAAAGAAAGCCTGTTCATTATGCTGCACCATCTATTTTATTCCAGCAAAAAAATCTCTCTCTGGACTATTTACTCAAATGGAAAGTAGCAAACTTCCTACCTTCTTTTAGAGATCTAAACACATAGCTGGGTAAATGATAGAGGCAAATTCTCCTGTCAGAATGAAAGCACTGATTGTATTAAAAAGTCAAGCTTTTTTATTATGTATATCACCATTACCAAAACAAATGGGATCTGAAAAACAAAAGAGCTGTGACTTTTACAGTTTATCTCAGCTGATGCTTTTCCAGCCAGAAATACATATACAGAGAGAGAACCATGGTAGAATAAAATAAGGATAGAAGGGCTACCAAAGGGACTTGGATTATTTCCTACAGTCAAAATGCTAATTTCAATGTAGTTTTCATCAGCCACTATACGATTCCACTAATATAGATAACTACCCATGTATAAGACCCTGTCTTATATTTTTTTGAACCCTGAAATAAGCGCTTGGCCTTATTGCCATGCACTCAAAAGCCCGATTGGGCTTATTATCAGGGGATGTCTTATTTTGGGGGAAAATTTTTCCTAGATTACCAATCCAACTTTCTATGGGGATTTGTTCTTAACTTGGAATTTGCAAGCCAAGACCAAATTGAGCTATCCCTTCTTTTTAAAATCCACTGGAAAGGGATTTTTTTCCTATTTCTGACTGGTTCTGTAACGTCTGATTTTCCTGGACTCTGAAGGTCTCTGACCATTCCATGGAAAGACAGGTTTAAATTGATTGGGTTGAGTTTTCTTTCAACCTCTTGGGAAGGGATTTTTCCCCCCATTCGTTACATAAGGTCAGGCCATATCCCTATCAGTATTTCAGGGAATTCAGTCTTCATGTTATCAACCTTCTCAGGGTTCTTTCCTTCTCTTAAGGGCCAGGCCAAAGCAGGAAGCATCGCCTCAGCTCCTTTGGCATTTTAGAAACATACTAAGAAAAATCCAGGAAAAAAACAAAAGGATATCCTGTTCCATATCACATTTCCCCTCTCCTTTCTTCTAAGGAGAAAAGGAGCAGATATCAAAGGAGGTGAAACCAGCGATAAGACAAAAGGAATTTATATGGCCCAATCAAGGGTAAAAATCGGACACTGCATCATTATTTCTTTCATGAGTTTCCTTTGCAGTAGTCTGTATCTGTGTGTTTTATTTTATGCACTTACAGTACTTAGATACATTTTTCATTTTCATTTAATTTTCATAGGATTCATCAGACTAAAAGGAGTCCAGATTAAGAACTCTAGTCTAGAACGTGTGAAATATGATGAGAAATCTATTCCCAAATTTTGTTGCAAATTTCAGTGATTCATTGTGTGTTTTCTAAAACAGTTGGAGGCTTTTGCAAAATATTGCAAAAGAATGAAGTTCATTCTGCTTCATGAGAAATACGTTGTACTTTCCCCTTTAAATCAAAGGCATTAGTAAGGTATTATAGATCAAGTTTTTCCCCAACTTCTCTCCCTTCCATTTTGTCCTCTTCTTCAGATAACTTAATTCTGCCTAGTATAGCTTTGTATATTTATCTGTGCTTGCATAATTTTCACAGAATCACAGGGCTGGATGGAACCTTAGAAGTCTTTTAGTCCAACCCCGTGCCCAAGGCAGGTGACCTTATACCATTGTTGGCGAACCTTTTTGGCAACTGTGATCTGCGTGCGCCGGCCACCTCGTCTTCTGGTTTCTGACATGCATGCGCACGCGAAGAACAGCTGGCCGGTGCACATGCGCATGCTGGAAACCAGAAGAGTGTCAAGCGCCCCCCCCAGCCCGCCACCGAGAACAAGCCAGCACAGCCCCCCCTCCCACCACTTCTGCCAAGGGAGCCTCTTACCCCGGCACCGGACAGACGTTCCTCCCACGTGGACTCAGCTTCTGCGCAGCCCCACCGCCCCAGAAGAGCAGCAGCGGCAGCCGCAGAGCGAGGGGCAGGAGCAACCGCAGCCGCTCCCCCGCCAGCGAGCTGGGCCCTTGGCGGTGTCTCCATGCATGAGGAGCTGCGCTCTCCTCTGGCCCTCCTGATGCAGCTCGCCTCCCTGACGGCGGCTCCTCCTCCAGCATCCCGGCCAGAAGCGGCAGCGCAAGAACCGCCACTTCCCCTTGCCCCCGGCGGCGGCAGGAGCAGTGGGCGGGGTGGCCGGCTGGGGGGCGAGGGGGCGGCGGCAGTTCTCGCGTGCTGCTTCCAGCCGAGATGCTGGAGGAGGAGGAGCTGCCATCGGGGAGGTGAGCTGCCCCAGGAGGGCCGGAGTAGAGTGCAGCTCCTCACGCATGGAGATGCCACCGAGAGCCCAGCTCGCTGGCGGGGGAGCAGCTGCGCGGGCCAGCTGATCGCTCCTGCCCCTTGCCCTGTGGCTGCCGCTGCTGCTGTTCTGGGACACCCGAGCCGGCCAGGCACTCCAGACCGCAGATGCACATTGGTGTCGCAGGCTGGAGGGCTGGGGCCGCGCAAGAAGCCCGCTCGGGTGGGGAGGGAGGGAAACCCTGGCCCGCCCGTCCTGGCCGACAGCTCTGCTCCTCTAGGAAGCAACCGCTGGGATCCCCTCTCTATGTCTTTTGGCACGTGAGCTGTCGCCTATTGCTCTTCCGGGTTCCGGTGCGCCGGCAGCTGGTCTTCACGTGCACGGGAGCGCCAGAAACCGGAAGAGCAGCCATCCGGTGCGCATGTGCACGCTGGGAAGATGATCTTCTGGTTTCCGGCGCGTGCATGTGCACCGGCCTGTTGTGACCCAGTGCGGCAAACCCCCAGAAAGCGACACACACACACTGTTATTTAAACAAAAAGGCTTTAATACTAATAACTGCTTAGTATTAAAGTGAATACTAATTCTTTGCCAAAGTGTTTGTTTTCAAGCACAGAACACTTTGGCCGGGATTCCAAATAGCAATAGCAATAGCAATAGCAGTTAGACTTATATACCGCTTCATAGTGCTTTACAGCCCTCTCTAAGCGGTTTACAGAATTAGCATATTGCCCCCAACAATCTGGGTACTCATTTTACCCACCTCAGAAGGATGGAAGGCTGAGTCAACCTTGAATCCTATTTAGCTAATCCTATNGCTTAGTATTAAAGTGAATACTAATTCTTTGCCAAAGTGTTTGTTTTCAAGCACAGAACACTTTGGCCGGGATTCCAAATAGCAATAGCAATAGCAATAGCAGTTAGACTTATATACCGCTTCATAGTGCTTTACAGCCCTCTCTAAGCGGTTTACAGAATTAGCATATTGCCCCCAACAATCTGGGTCCTCATTTTACCCACCTCAGAAGGATGGAAGGCTAAGTCAACCTTGAGCCGGTGAGATTTGAACCGCCAAACTGCAGCTAGCAGTCAGCTGAAGTAGCCTGCAGTGCTGCACTCTAACCACTGCGCCACCTCGGCTCCTCGATATGAAATATGAAAGACACAAGCAGGTCATTAAGTCCATCAAATATAATTACTTGCTGAAGTTGGCCAAGAGCCCGGACTGGAGTCAATCCAACTGATAGGAACGAAGTTCAAAAGGCAGCCAAGATGAATACAAACAAATTGTCTTCAGCAAAAGTGTGTGGTGTAATCCAACCTTATATAGTCTTAGGGCATGGCCCCTCTGCCTGCAAGTTTACCTTCGAGGAGACCTCCTTCTACATAGCCACTCTTGCCGGCTAGCTGCCCTGCGTGCTCTGGCATCAATCAGAGGCTCCTCCTCTTCACTGGAGTCACTGAACTCCTGCTGAGGAGGTGCAGAAGGCCCTGATTGAGCATCGTCCTCTGGCCCGGCTTACTCTTCGGTCTCGGACTCCGGTGCCGGAGCTACAGACCGCTCTTGCCACCCTATGGTCTGTTCCTGGTAGTCCGGATCCATGAGCAGCTGCACGGGACGGGGGCAAGCCACAACACCACCCCTGAACTAGGCCCTATGCCCGTGATGGCGAACCTATGGCACGTGTGCCAGAAGTGGCACGCAGAGCCATTTCTCCGGGCACACGGAGCCGTCGCCCCTTGCCCTTCCGGGTTCCGGTGCGCAGGCCAGCTGGTTTTCACATGCACAGGAGCGCCAGAAACTGGAAGAACAGCCGCCCATTGCGCATGTGCGCTCCAGGAAAATGATCTTCCTGTTTCCAGAGTGCACACGTGCACTGGCCAGCTGGTCTGGTTTCTGGCGCTCATGTGAGCGCAAAGACCAGCAACAGGCACGCGTGCCAAAAGACGTGGAGAGGGGATCCTGGCGGTTGCTTCCTAAGGGAGCAGAGCAAGGTAAGCCGGGCTTCCCTCCCTCCCTGCCCGCGCGGGCTTCTTACGCGGCCCCAGGTGGTCCAGAGCACCAGTGGACGAGCAACCGGTGAGGGCGGGGTGGTGGTGGTGGGCTACTGTGCAGATGACCCCGTGGCCTGGGATCCTCCCTGCTGGGATCCACCGTTCCCCAGCCGCCGGCAGAGCTCTCTGCCCCCCCCCACCTCAGCAGCCGCAGAAGCTCCGAATGCGCGGCCTTGCCTGGGATCCTCCCCGCTGGGAACCACCGTTCCCCAGCCGCCGGCAGAGCTCTCTGCCCCCCCCCCCTCCCCCGCTGCTG
>QLTV01000867.1:1091758-1108425 GCA_003457575.1 Thermophis baileyi
CTACTTCAGCTGCAACCCCAACAATACACGAGCACACACTAGATACAAACTTAATGTAAAGCGCTCCAAACTCGACTGCAGAAAATATGACTTCAGCAACAGAGTGATCAATGCCTGGAATTCACTACCTGACTCTGTGGTTTCTTCCCCAAACCCAAAAAACTTTAACCTTAGACTGTCTACTGTCGACCTCACCCCATTCCTAAGAGGTCTGTAAGGGGCGTGCATAAGCGCACCAGCGTGCCTACCGTCCCTGTCCTACTGTCCTATTGTCTTCATCTATCTGTATTCACTTTGATTATGTTTATGATTATACCTATACCTGCTATCTTGTACATGTTTGACAAATAAATAAAAAAAAATACATCTAGGATGATTCCCATTTCCAGTAATCAGCTTCAAACCAGCCCTTCAAATTGATGATCACTGTAGTCTATAGATCACATGACTCATACGTTTTTCTATGATGAAATTTGATAAAAGCATCATCCATTCCATATTATTGCTAGCAAGATTTTCTGTTAATTAATATTTTTATACTGCCCATTCAATAAAATCTTTTGTTAAAAGAAAATATAAATTTTCAGACAGTATGAAGAATATGTATCACTGCTTTTTTCAGAGGTGCAATTAAAATGAAGTAAAGTATTTGATTTGTGTCAATTATCAGTCCATTGATAATAAGAGTCTACTGATTTGAAGCATCATGTTCATAGCGAGGAGTACAAAAATATAGCAAGGGATTCAGCTTTATGAAGAAAAATAAAGAAGCTTCTTGGATGAGAAGTTAAATGATTTCAAGAAAAAAAAAACCAAGAAATTTCAGTTGCTTTTTGGAAAAAGCACCTTTGGGATAAGCAGACTTGATGTTCAGCAGCAATTAGTATCTTGTCTTTGGGCTGAGGATGGAGGCCAGAGATGAGGATTGGCCTCTGATAGCCAAAAGTGACCCACTTTGCCTTCTGCCATGTCTCTCTCTGCCCATCACCACCCTCATTATTGAGCTATTTCCATTGAAATAGCCGAGGTGGCGCAGTGGTTAGAGTGCAGCACTGCAGGCTACTTCAGCTGACTGCTAGCTGCAGTTCGGCGGTTCAAATCTCACCGGCTCAAGGTTGACTCAGCCTTCCATCCTTCTGAGGTGGGTAAAATGAGGACCCAGATTGTTGGGGGCAATATGCTAACTCTGTAAACCGCTTAGAGAGGGCTGTAAAGCACTATGAAGCGGTATATAAGTCTAACTGCTATTGCTATTGCTATATCCATCTCCTCCTTTAGTTCTCCCTCCTGCTCTTAACCCATCAAACATCCTCGCTGTCACATGAAGGTATGTGCCTGGAAGCCTTGCTCTCATTTGAGTGGAGTGCTAATTACCAGATTCCTCTAGTATTGGAAGCCACATACTCCATTATGGATGTCAAGATTAAGGGAAACTATGTTTTACACTTCTGAGTTCTTCCTCCGAATTTCAACACAATGTTGTCAAAGAGAGGAAGGAGTAATCCAGGATAATTGAGAGGTACGAATGAGAGGAAGCCGGGAGCAGAGATGGTATTCAGCTGGTTTGGACTGGTTCAGGTGAACCAGTAGCAGCAATTTGGACTGGTTCGCCGAACTGGTAAATACCACCTCTGGGTGGGCCCGCCCCCACCCGGTGGGCCGCCCGGTCATCGCTCGCCCCGCCCGCCCGCTCGACACTCACCCACCCCACCAGCCCGCTCAACACTCACCCTGCCCACCCGGTCAACGCTCGCCCCGCACATCCCTGCCCTATATATGTTGCCTTCACCACACGGCCCAGCTAATCGCCTCACCAGTCACCTCCGCGCCTCACCCACTCTGCTCAGCTCACCAAAGGTAAGCTTGCTGCCCGCTTGCCCTTCCCTTGGGTCGGGGGCAGGGGCCCAGGGACGCACCATTCCCTGAGGCCCCGGAGCCTCCGCCCGCTCGCCACCTGCCTCAGACGGGGAACACGCCATTCCCCAGCTCCGGCCTTGCCCCGGAGCCACCGCCTGCTCGCTGCCCACCTTGGCCAGGTTGGGGAACCTGTCATACCCTGGCTCCGGCCTTCCTGGGGCCGCCTCCTGCATGCCGCCCACTCTCCCTTCGCCACACTTCGCCCCATTTCCCCTCCTTCAGAGGCCCCGGCCCTTACTCAATCTCCCCGCTTCTTCCCCCACGACTGCCTCTTTCTTTGTCCCATGACCTTACCTTCCTCCCATGGCTGGCTGCCAGGGAAGGCAAGCCAGGGCTGAGCCGTCACCGCTGGCTCCTCCCCAGCCTGCATTTGTTCACCCCCCTTGTCGCGAGAAGCTGAAAAAGAGGCGGTGGCTGCAGGCTTCTTGTGCTGAAAACCACCGGCCTCCGCTTCTCGAATGCGCCAAAAAAGAGCTTCGGTCCCATGACCGTCGCCGCCATTGCTGCCCTGTTCTATGGTGCACATGCGTGGCCCGCGCGAAGAACAGAGCGGCGACAGCGGCGACGGTCACAGGACTGAAGCTCTTTTTCAGTGGGTTCGAGAAGTGGGGAGATTGAGTAAGGGCCAGGGCTTCTGAAGGAGGGGAAACGGGGTGACGCATGACGAAGGGAGAGCAGGCGGCATGCAGGAGGAGGCCTTTGACAGATTCTGAGTTTAGCCACCTCAGACCCTGGGCAGAAAATAATAGGTAGAAAAAGACTGCAATAGGTGTAAGTTCAAATTTTTTTACTATCAGGTTCTGTGGCCGTGGCTTGGTGGGCGTGGCTTGGTGGGTCATGTGACTGAGTGGGTGTGGCCAACTCTATGTCACTCACAGCAAGGTGCCACCCCACCAAGCCACACCCACAGAACCAGTAGTAGAAAAATTTGAATCCCACCACTGGCTGGGAGGCATGCAAAAGTCCCAGGAGGCAGGGAAGGACAAACCACTTCTGAAATCTTGCCAAGAAAACTGAAGGTACTAGTCCAGGCAATCACCAGGGATCAACTATGATTTGAAGGCCCGCATGCACGCATGCACATGCACACACACACGCGCATGCACGCACACACACACATTACAAAGGCATGGTAAGAAGATGGTTACTAGGGCAGTGGTATAGAAAGCAACATACTTTTGTTTCATCTCAGGGACCGATAAAATATTTTTTCTGTTAACATCCTGGAGTTGCTTGATGACTTTTTATTGTTTTGTATCATCTTTAGGAAGTCAAGAAAAATGGACAATTCCTATAACTGAGGGAGAGCACTGTCACATTACTACATTTGGGGGGGGGATGTGGGGGACATGTTTCTGAACATCTTTTATGTTTGGACAGTAAGCCCCTCAAAAATAGCAGATGGGAATGCCACTTCCCTCCTGTACCAGCCATGTAAGCCTGCCATGGCTGTCTAAGGAATCATTCTCCTAGCAAAATTAAGAGGAGCTAGCCTGTGTGATTTTGGAAGCAGAGAAAAGAAAATCAATTGATGAATCCTTCAATTTATGTATCTCCTGGAATATACTTAACATCCCAAATTACACCATAGTTTTTTCAATGCAATTTACAGTTAAAAAATAATATTAAGGAAATTTCTTAGGAAAAACATAACTAAGGAAGTGCATATTGGTATATAACTGAAGAAAAATTATCTTAGAATGTACTTCAAATTTATGTTGGGAATGTGGACAACAATAAGGATCTTTTTATGCCTGGTAGACTTGTAAGAAAGCTAGAACATTTTCAACATTCAATTGAAACCAGAACTTTTTTGCTGGGTTTAATGGATCGACAATTAGAAAAGAGTCATGAAAAACTATTTACATATATGATCCCTGTTGCATGATTACTATACTGTATGCGTACAATTGGAAAGACTCTGGGATACCTACAACAGAGGAATGGATGCTGAAGATGACAGAACTGGCAGAAATGGCAAAATTGACTTATTTGATTAGAGAAAGATCAACATTTATTAATGACTGGAAACCCCTTATGGACTTTTTGCTGAAAAAAGAGAAAAGTGCATTTTGACTATTAGAAAGGCAGCTTATGGAAAGAAGGAAACTAAGACAGAACCTTAGAGAGAGGGGTTAAAATATAAATGCATTTATAACCACTGTTAACATTGGAAGCTGCTTCCTTTTAATCTTTTCTTATTTTCTTTTCTCTTTTCTCTTTCTTTCTCTCTTTAATCTTTTCTCACTATGAACTATATTTCTTTATCTACCTTTTTTCAATATTTGTATAGTGTTTAATCATCCTGCGTATATAGATTATATTATGATAGATAGGAATTTACAGTTTCTGTAATGAATCTGTATACCGCAAAGGTTGTAACCTAGGTTCTGTGGATGCCCACAGCCTTCTAGATTATCTACCATACTCATGCACAATTTGACTTTAATTTTAAGAATATTTTACTACAAGAACATTGAATAATAAACTGGCATACTACAAAGCAAATCATAGTCCTGCATAATTTCCAACCCCCGCCCCCAAGAATCAGCCCTATTAAGCACTCAGAAAATTAAAATAAGAATAGCCCAGACTTTTGGAGAGAAAGTTTGTACACTTGCTCTGACAAAGAATTTGGATTAATGTCATTTGGTTAGAAAAGGAGGACAGCAAACTGCATTCTAGAATGACTTTTCCATCTTGTTTCACTCAAGTTTTTATTTTTACCTTTTTTAATTTGTCCAGGTCTTGAGTCCCAGCCAGATCCTTATTACTGTCTCCTTGCTTGGCCTATCTGGATACACAGAGGGCCAGGTACGGCACTGGCCAGTGGTGGGATTCAATTTTTTTTACTGCTGGTTCTGTGGGCGTGGCTTGGTGGGCATGGCGTGGCGTGGCTTGGTGGGCATAGCAGGGGAAGAATACTGTAAAATCTCCATTCCTACCCCACTCCAGGGGAAGGTTACTGCAAAATCCCCATTTCCTCCCGATCAGCTGGGACTCGGGAGGCAGAGAATAGATGGGTGCGGGGCCAGTCAGAGGTGGTATTTACCGGTTCTCCAAACTACTCAAAATTTCCACTACCGGTTCTCCAAACTACTCAAAATTTCCAGTACCGGTTCTCCAGAATTGGTCAGAACCTGCTGAATACCACCTCTGAGTATTCCTGCTGTTAAGCATGCAACAGGAGTTATCCTTAAGCCATCTCATGTTTTCTTCAGTAGGGAAAGGCTCAGCAAGGCCAAGGCCAGCTAAGGAAAGGGCAGGGAACTTGAAATTGCTTTGTGCAGAATGAGGCAGCAAGTCAGTGTTACATGCTTTCTCCTCCTGATGGTCCGAGCAATGTTTCTCAACCTTGGCAACTTTAAGATATATGGACTTCAACTCCCAGAAATCCCAAGCTAGCTAATGCCAGCTAATACTACATGGGGAATTCTGGAAGTTGAAGTTCACACACCTTACAGCTACCAAGGTTGAGAAACACTCTCCTAGAGGGAATGAACAAAGTGCCATCGCCCCACATCGATGAAAGCAAATTTTGTAGGACAATTCAGTGAGGCAGCCCTTCTTGCATTGCCCTGCTTCAAGCCCAGGAAGATGGGCATTTTGATATCTAGCAGCCAAGGCTACTAGATATCAATACACTAATACACTATAAAAGCCACAAGACTTTGATATTGAGCCCAATCAGGGTATTATTTGGAATATATTACAAATTGGTCCTTTGGTGGAAAAACCTCAACTCAGTCTTGCTTGTATATATGCAAGGACATAGCTTCCACATCTCCAGTAAATGAATAATATGGGATTCATATCTGATCATACCTGATATTATTCAACACTTAAGTCAGTGGAAGCGAATGATAGGAGAACGCAAATGATTAGTTCTGACATAGAAATCATGCCATTTTGACTATAATACAGCTTGCATTTTGAGAAGAAAGAGATCTCTTTCTGAGTGAAATCATTTGTATATAGTTTCTGAGAAATTGATTACGTATAGATTTCTCAATGGGTACAATAGGGACTTCTCATATTCTTATCTATAGACAAGCAGAACTTATAAGCAGATTTCCTTTTACCAGTTATTGTCTTCATTTTCCTGCTCTATCTAAATTTGGAAAAACGGTGTCAGTCTCCCAGATTTTATTGTCAGTCTAATTGTATGGAATCATAGATGGATTGGATGCTGAAGATGATTTATTCTTAATATTTGGAATAATTTATTTCAAAGCCTTGAACAAGATTTATTGAGATGAAGAGCTGAGAAAACAAAAATTCCCATTAGTGAATTAACTTTCACTTTAGAACCAATATATCTCCATGTGCACTAAGAGAGCTAGTTCCTCATTAATAATGAACAAGGAACCTCTTAGGAAGAAGAGCTGGGAGCTTCCCAATGTAGCTTTCTGTATGTTAGGAGCTCTGTCTTTGATCTATTGGTTGAGATATCCTAGGATTGAATCAAGGATGTGGCCAAGCACTTTCCAGATTGTCCAGAGAAGAATTTGGTACTTGAGTAGCCAGGAAAAGAAAATGACTTTGTTGTTTCTTTGTTTCCTACAAGAAGTTCCAGAGCAAAACAAAACTAACTCCAAGACAAAAATGCCACCAAAGATTCCGTGTTCTGCATTCCTGGAAAGATGGCTCTGGGTTTTATAGCAAGTACAGAATAATTAAAAATACGTTTTATCCTTCTTTTCCATTTAAAGGTATACTAATTAGCCAATATGGGCAAGAGTCTAGTGCAGAAATAGAACAAGAAACAGAAAAAGAGGACATACCAGATTATAATAACCATTTCCCTTTTAAACTTATTTTAATCATCTTCCCCCATCAGCATGTGTTACCTGTGAAAGTTGGGAGTGAACCAATGGCTGATCCTTTATTGTTGTGAACTCTGGTCCATTGTGCTTATCTCTCTTGCTGATGATGCTTTTTTGGATTTGTAAGAAGTACCCTCATGCCAAAGACTAGCACTGTTTCCATAAAAGCTTCATACGACTTGTCCAAAAGCTGCACAAATGAGTGAGTCAGCATTTCCTTAAGGACTACTTCATGAAGGACACCAACCTGCTAAAGTACAACACCAAGACCACTGACTTGGACATGATAGCAGATAAGCTGGCTATCTTCTTAGAGAACCACTGCTTCCCATGGACTGAGAGGGATGGAAAGGAAGGATTCAGAACTTAATGCAGGACCACAATATTTAACATAAAAAGAGTTTACACTGAGTCAGCAGTGTGCAGCACTAGCCAAAAAAGCTAATGCAATCCTTAGTTCGTAAACAGAGGGATAGAGTCAAGATCATGTGAAATATTAGTACCACTATATACAACCTTAGTAAGACCACATCTGGAATACTGCATCCAGTTTTGGTTACCACATTATAAAAAAGATGTTGAGAAAGATGTTTGGAAAGAGTGCAGAGAACAGCAACTAAGATGATTAAGGGCCTGGAGACTAAAACATACAGTATGAAGAACAGTTGGAGGAACTGGATATGGCTAATCTAGAGAAAAGGACTAGGGCGACATGATCACAGTGTTCCAATATTTGAGGGGCTGCCACAAAGAAGAGGGGTGTCAACCCATTTTCCAAAGCACCAGAAGACGAGACAAGAAACAATAGATGGAAACTAATCAAAGAGAGAAGCAACCAAGAACTAAGAAACCAGTGGGATGGCTTGCCTTCAGAAGCTGGGGGTGCTTCATCGCTGGAGGCTTTTAAGAAGAGACTGGACAGCCACTTGTTTGAAGTGGTATAGGGTCTCCTGCTTGAGCAGGGGGTTGGACTAGAAGACCTCCAAGGTCTCTTCCAACTTTATTATTCTGTATTCAGTTTTCAGGATTTTCATTTAAGAGCAAAGCATATTGACTTCTCATGCTTGCTGTTCCTGTTTGTGCCAGGCTAACTAACTCAATTGTCTACAATGGAGCACAAAAGTGATCTTTGCTGGCAAGATCAACACAAGTTCTTTGTTTTTCTATATATATGGAACTCAAAATAATTTTGATAGACATCTGTTAAGCATCTTTAAGGCATTCCTCTTGGAGGGAAAAGTGATAAAGAAGCAAGGGTTTTCATATTTAATTCAATTATATGCTTATGGACAATGATTTTTAAAATGTGAAGAACTTTTAATTTATCAAGCCAGTCACTATATTCCCTGCTCTGTTAACTGGCTGGGTCTATTAGGTAACTTTTCAGGGCTGCCATGCAACCAAACCATGTTGGAGAAGAGAAAGGATGATTATTTGGAAGAACCTTAATTGCTTTGCAAGTTGGTAGGTTGAGAATGCACCTGGCAAAATGGGGCTCCTCCTCTGAGGTAAGGGGTAGATTCTGCAGCCTTTCCTAGTTGTAATTATTATAGTCAGTGACCAACATTTTGTGCAATTATTATAAGTTGGCTATTACAGAATACAGGTTGTTTTCTAAAACCAATAGGAATTAATAAAATAAATTCCCTATAGGTGTCTTTGACCTTTGTTAGGAGCAGAATGTTGCATAGTGCAACACTTTGCTGTGGCCAATCCACAAGCACTGAAATGTGTAGAAGAGTAGAAAAAAATGAATGGACATGAAGAACATGTATCAATTACAAAGAGAAGTGGACAGACCAGATGAGGAAGAAAATGGAATTTTCACAATGCGAGTTGAGTCCAAAAGTACACACACACACATACTGCCCCACAAAAAGCACAGAGATAGAATTCCATAGTCTAGATTTGCACTCTCTTGTGCACCTGAGGAGGAGATGAGTTCAGTGCTGTAGTGTGAACAGTGGAGTTCAACTCTTTTGGTGAGCAGTGGCAGGCAGGGAGAGAGTCATCAGAGAGTCATTCCATCAAATAGGTGGAATAATTGAATAATGATAGATTGTAACTTAATATAGATGTGTATTGTTATTAGAAATACGTAAGTTGATTGAATGTAATAATAATGTTTAATCTGATTAGTTTTATATGTATTGGAATGTATAGCACTCAATTGCCACACTGTTCACACATTGATTTGACATTTTTATAAAAAATAAAAAAAAAGAAAAAAAAAAGAAATTGTGAGCACTCCATCACTGGAGGTTTTTAAGAAGAGACTAGACCAGGGGTGTCAAACTCAATTTTATTGAGGGCTGCATCAGGGTTGTGTTTGACCTCGAGGGGGATGGGGGGCCATGGCCGGGGTGGGTGTGGCCAGCTCGATATCACTCGTGTCGGGGGCGCCTGTGGTGGCCCGAGCACTCTGCCAGCGAAAATGGGCTCCCAAGCTCCGTTTTCGGCTGCAACAGCTTCCTGCAACCCTCTGCCAGAGAAAACAGAGCTTGGGAGGTCCGCCCATGGCCCTTGTGAGCTCCGTTTTTGGCTGTGAAGCCCTCCTGCAACCCTCTGCCAGCAAAAATGGAGTTCGGGAGGGCCGCACGTGTCCCTCCCAAGCTCCATTTTTGCTGGCAGAGGCTGGTCCTTTGCTGTTTCTAGGGCAGCCCTGCGGGCCAGATCTGTTGTGGCCCGCCAGCGGAGCTGGCAGCAGATTTGGACAGTGAGGAGATTGGGGAGGAACATGGGCCAGTCCTGGAGTCTGGGGAGGGCTCGGACAAGGGCTCTGCATCAGAGGCAGAGAGGGGGCCAAGGCCATCTGATAGTTATGTGCAGTCTCCGGAGTTTGACAGCAGCGAGGCAGAAGAACAGCAGGAGCCTGTTCCCAGTGTGCGCATGTGCAGAGCTGCCAGATGACAAGAACAATTAAGAAAACAGGGTCGACTTGGGAGTAAGGCTTGGAGATGATTGGCCCCTCCCATAAGATATAAAAGAAGAGCGAACGGGACGTGAGCTTTTGCAGGAAGCCATTAGTTCATCTGGCCGATTCAAGATTTTAAAATTCTGTTTGTGACTCTGCCAAATTTGGCCTTGCCTTGCGTCTGGAAATTAGCTCTCTGGCAGTGTTCCACGTGAGATAAGTGGGTGTTGATAACCTTCATCTGAAAGACTGTTTATCAAGCTTTGTGGACTGTAAATGAAAGTAATTTACAGTCGTATAAATAAAAGAGGTTTTGTGGGACTAAGCTTGTGCTTTATATTTTCTAAGGAAGCCTAGGTCAGAACAAGATCTAAGCACCCCACGGACCGGATCCGGCCCCCAGGCCTTGAATTTGACACCCCTGGAGTAGACAGTAACTTGTCTGAAATGGTATAGGATCTCCTGCTTGAGCAGGGGGCTGGACTAGAAGACCTCCAAGGTCCCTTCCAGCTCATTTTACTATTCTAGTAGCAAGTGGAGGGGAAGGCAAGTACCTGGACCAGTCTGGCCATTGGGGGATAGACTCAATCTACAATCAGCTGCACCACTGACAAATTTATTTGTCAGTGGTGCCTTTATTATTTTTATAAATAACTCAAGGTGGCACACATTCATAAAACTCCTTCCTCCTTCCTCCTCCTAGTTTCTCCACAACAACAGCCCTGTGAGGTGGGTTGGTCTGAGAGAATGATTGTCCCAAAGTCACTCAGCTGGCTTTCATGCCTAAGGCAGGACTAAAATTCAAAGTTGAGTGGTCAGGTAGGAGAAAGAGGTGAAATTGTTTTTAAATGTTGAATTCATTCTATATAAGGCCTACATTTGATTCATAGCTAGATTCTTTAGTTACAGCCTGTAGTTTTTCTACAATAAGCCTTGTTATTTGAGTTTTTCTATCCTTGGAAATCTATTTTTGAAGCTTTCTGCATTGCTAGCTAAGTAGGATGCTACTTTGGGGCCATTTGTTCAGAGAAGAATCTGTCCCCTGATACATGCTTGCTGTAGCCGCCAGTGCTCTCTCCCTCACCTCCATGTTAAAGGGACAGCAGCTCAGAACAGGCCTTCTAAGTTATAGTTTCTCAGCTCAGGAATGATCTCCCACCTACCCCGCATCAAGGTAGGTGGTTCCCTTCTCTGTCCTGATTTCAGAAGGCTGCTAGAAGCAAATTTTTCCAAAGAGCCCTTGGGGCAAGTGATGCCTCTCACTTGATGGTAATCAAGAAAATGGGGGGGGGGAGATATGATCAGGTAATGTTGTAGAGCTGCATAGTTCTACTATTTAATTATTGATCTGACCTAACAATTGGCCAACACTTCAGTTCAAAGGTAGGTAAACAAAGATCAATACATATAATTGCCTTTTTATTTTAGATCTTGTCATTTCAATGGGAACCATGTTTGTATTTTGATCTTGCATTTCTTTATTAGAACTATATTCTGCTACAACTTTTATATGAAAATAGATATTTTAATTTTCCCAATTATCATTTATTACATAGAACTAGAGAGCTATTATCTTGCAAAACAAAAAAGATGCTGAGACCCTAGAAAGAGTGCAGAGAAGAGCAACAAAGATGATAAGACCTGGAGGCTAAAACGTATGTTGAACGACTGAGGGAAATAGGTATGTCTAGTCTAACAAAAAGAAGGTCTAGGGGTGACATGATAGCCATCTTCCACTATTTTAGAGTCTATCACAGAGAAGAGGGGGTTGACCTATTCTCCAAAGCACCTGAGGGCAGGACAAGAAGTAATGAGTGAAAGATCATTAAAGAGAGATCCAACCTAGGACTAAGATGAAATTTCCTTTAAAAAAAAATAATTATGCAATTTTCTTGTTATATATAAAATTTCCATATTCACAATAGCAGTGTACTGTCTGGGTACAATCTCTTTTAAATACACATAATAAATCTTATACACACAATAATTATGACTATTATTCTCAAAATCTATTCGCTTATCCTTGTTAAGCATTTTCCATTGTTTAATTAAACACTCTTCAGCTTTGTCTATAATCAATTAATAATATCAGACATTATAAACATCATGTAAACATCACATTTATAACCATTATCCTCCAAGTCTATTAATCATAATGTTTACTTATCCTAATTATTCAATATTCATTATTTAATTACAATTACTTCATCTTTGTTTACATATCCTCCTTGATTCTAAGTTTCTAACTTCTGCTTCTACAGTATTTTCTAACCATTAATAAAATAGTTCCCAAGTTAAAAAGTAATATTTTCCCCATTTCTAGTTTCTACCTCTATACTAATTTTTAATGGAACAACTCCTATATTAAACAGTATTCTACATCTATCCCTCATCTCTTGTCCGTTTTCGTATCTCATCTCTTATTGACTTCTTGGCACATCTCCCATACTCCACCCTTGGTGTCTTATACAGTGGTGGGTTGCTCCCGGTTCGGCCCGGTTCAGCAAACCGGTAGTGGCGGGAAGCTCCGCCCACCCACCTGGGACACTTCTGCGCATGCTCAGAAGCTTCTGCACATGCGCAGAAGCGTCGCACACGCACGCAAGCACACGCACAAACCAGTAGCAACGAGATTTAGAACCCACCACTGGTCTTATATCTTCTTATATCATTCATGTTTAATCTAAATATTTCATCTATCACTATCGCTTTTTCACTCTGTTGAGCCTTCAGTAAGCCTTTCAATGATCCTTTCCTCACTTCAGGGGTGTCTTTCCATGTATCCTCTTCTGTTTTTTGATCTCTTAAAGTGTAATTTACCTTTTCTATTTCATCAGCTTTTACTATCTCTTCTTTTTCTTTTTGTATCATTTATTGTTTTTCCTCCCCTGTCCTTCCCTCTGTTCTTTCTGTTTCCTCCTCTACTTCCTGGATTTCATATTCATTATTCAGTGTCATTTGCTCATAATTTTCTGGTCTCACAACTACATCATGTATTAATTCCTTTATCTCCCTATGATTTTTTGTCATAATTTCCTGTGTACTTTGGAGCATCAATAATATTTCTTTTAATACCGTGTTTCTCCAAAAATAAGACCCTGTCTTATATTTTTTTGACCCCCGAAATATGGCCTTGGCCTTATTATTGGGGGGGTCTTATTATTTTTGGGGTGCAGGAGGCGGGCCAGGCCGCGAGATACGCATCTTACCTGAGTCTGGCAGCTCCATGCAAGAAGTTGTTAATTGCTCGCCCTTGAGAGAAGTTTTTCTGTACTTTGCAAGGTGTTTCTCTCTCTGCACAGACCGATTGAGAGACACCATGGAGCTGCCAGACTCGGGTAAGATGCGTGTCTTGTTCTGGGATGGGGGATGGGGGATCTCCCCCCCCTCCCACCGCGCCAGCTCCAAAACCTCGATCCCTGCCTCGCCTCCTCCTCCTCGCAGGCAGGAGCACATTTCAAAATGCCGCCGGAGGCAGAGCCCAGAGGAGCCGAACCAGTCCGCGGGGTGTGCGTGTCTTGTGTCGGTGCCTGCGCGCACCCACCTCTCACTTGCTCTCTCTCTCTCTCTCCCGGCTGGGAGCTGTTCTTTTTGCGGTGGGCACTCTTTTGGCCGGGAGAGAGAGCGAGAGAGCAAGCGAGAAGCGGGTGCACACAGGCGGCATTTTGAAATGTTTGGTGTTAACTCATGCCCAGCAGCGCGGCATGGTGATCAGCGGCAGGAAAGAGCCAAGGCGGCAGGAGGGCCCTGCTACGGAGCCCGCCGAGAGAGTCACCCGCCGAGCCAGAGGTGCAGGGAGGCGGATCCTGGGGCGAACAGGTGGAAGGGCACTTTTGCATCTCTCCACGTTGCTGTGGGGTGGGGGATGGGGGGCCAGGGCTCTCCCCCCTCCCGCCACGCTGGCTCCAGAGCCTCGATCCCTACCTCGCCTCCTCCTCCTCCTCCTCGCAGGCAGGAGCACGTTTCAAAATGCCACCGGAGGCAGAGCGTCTTACTAGAGTCTGGCAGCTCCATGGCGTCTCTCAGCCAGTCTGTTTAGTTCCAGTTCCAGCTCCAGCTGTCACCATAGAGCGGGAAGCACACTCGCAGAGCGGCCGCTGCCCTGGCTGGGGTTTGGAAGCCGCAGAGCCGGAGTTTGGGGGAGAGAAAGAAAGAAAGACTTCTGCTGCTTCTGCTTTTGGCTGCACGCAAAGAAAGCAGCAGAAGTCTTTCTTTCTCTCCCCCAAACTCTGGCTCTGCGGCTTCCAAACCCCAGCCAGGGCAGCGGCTGCTCTGCGAGTGCGCTTCCCGCTCTATGGTGACAGTCATTGGAGACCTCCACTTCCCCCTGCTCCTCTCCACTCCAATCTCCCTGCGGTCCCCCCACCTGAGCTCTGACTGACCGGAGCACCCGCCGGCATGCCTGGGAAGCCCCTCTGCCTTGGGAGTCACCAGATGGGATGGCAACTGAGCCAGATTCTTCCTGGGGAGGGAAGCCTCGCAGGACCCTTGCCTGCACTCCCTTCCTCCCGCAGGCCCCGCTTACTCTTCCCAGGCGCCGGGCAGTGAGACACCGGGCAGCCATGCTGAGGGCAGCCCTGACAGACGCAGCTTGGCCGGCCTGGCCACGGCCAGTGCTCCCTGTCCGCAGCTGAGCTTGGCCTGCAGGGGGCTGGCCGGGGCCTCCGTAGGCGGCGGCGGCGAGGGCAGCAGCAACTCGAGTTCGGGCACAATTTGGGGGTGACAGGTGGGGATGGGGCAGGGCGGGCTGCGAGACCCGCATCTTACTCGACTCTGGCAGCTCCGCCGCGTCTCTCTCCCAGCCAGTCTGTGCCGGGAAAATCGCGAAAATAATGGAAAGAAGCACTGCATGGGCATGCGCAACTGGGCGGGGTCATCTCTTCCTCATCCCACCCTCCTTTTGGCTAAAGAAGGGTGGGAAGAGACGCACCCCTTTAGTCACTGATAGCATGGGTAGATTGGCGGCGGGAAAGCGGGGGAGCTACCGTCGCTTAATGGCAGAGGTGCAAAGAAAAACTTCTCGCGAGTGCGAGAAGTTGTTAATTGCTTGCACTCGCGAGAAGTTTTTCTTTTCATTGCAAGGTGTTTCCCTGCACAGACCGGCCGAGAGAGAGAAGCGGAGGAGCTGCCAGACTCGAGTAAGATGTTTGGGCACAATTTGGGAGTGGCAGGTGGGGCAGGGAATGGGGAGGGGCGGGCTGTGAGATGTGCATCTTACCAGAAGTAGTTGGGGCAGGGGGCTTATTTTGGGGGGGGGCTTATTTCAGCACATGCCCTGAAAAGCCCTGTTGGGCTTAATATCAGGACATGTCTTATTATAGGGGAAACACGGTAATACACTTATTTCCCCGTTATACCATTTTGCCTTATTTTAATGAATTAAAAAGTTACTCAGTAATCTATCAAGATCCCAATGTCCCAATTATTCATCACACCAAGAAAGCCAATATTAGAGAAGTTCACAAAATCACTCCATTAAATAGTCCATTAGCAACCTTCACTTAGTTTCAAAACAAATCCAAGCTGTTTCCCACTCTCACACTGTCCAGCATATTTGTAACACTCAAGGTTCTAAGAGTTGAATGTTTTCACAGTCTCCAAACACCAAGTATAATCAATTTGCAGGTGTTGTTTAGTATATTACAACTAATCTGTAGACTAAACAACTTTCACTCCTACTTCCACTTTTTTCAGCTCTATGATGTCTTTCCCGGCCAGTAGGTGTCACTGTTACTCTTTTTCTCCGCTTTTGCTGCGAATAAAATATCTCCAAAAATATTTTCCAATAATTTTCCAAAGTCCTCCAAATCAAGGTGGCAATAAGAGTATAATCCAATATTTTGAAACGATTTAAATTGCTAAAAACTAGCCAAGCCGGTCTATCCTTTAAGGTTGCTTCTGTCTACAATTTCTTTTCTTTCTTTTCCAAATCTGACAGTAGCTCCAGGTCTTAGTCGCTGCTATTCACCTCAATTGAATCCCACTTTCCAAAGGAGGTGTTTTTTAGGGGAAATTCCACGGCAAAAGTTAGAAAGTTCTTACCTAGACCAAGCACACTGTTACAGGATCTTTCCTTTCTTCTCTTCCGTTTCAGCTGTCATGGCTTTGGTTCAGCCATAATGGCTGTCTTCTCTTCCTCCGGTTAAAGGGGCTTTCTTCAGGTCAAACGAGGAGACTGTGCTCTCCTTGCGACCATCGAAGCATCCGCTCTGTCTTCATCACCTTTACAGGGTGACTTTCGGCCCTGCAGAGCCTCTTGGCTAGAAGAATTCAGCAGGACTTCACGGAGCTACCGCTCATCCGCACCGCTTCGCTGCGACGTCAGCTGCCTTCTTGACTAAGGTGAAATTTCCTGATAGTGAGAACAATTAAACAGCGGAATGGCTTGCCTCCAGAAATTGTGAATGCTCCATCACTAGAGGTTTTCAAAAAGAGATTGGACACCATTTGTCCCAAGTGGTATAAGGTCTCCTGCTCAAGCAGGAGGTTGGACTAGAAGACCTCCAAGGTCCCTTCCAACCTTGTTATTCTATGTTCTGTATTCTATGCAGCTTTAATATCTTGACTCTGATTCAACTTAGGTAATAACCATGATTCAGTTGTTTTTCCTGCACTAAAAGTCACAAAACATATTTGGAAAATATGAGACAGAATATTTAAAATTTGGATCCAAACTCTTATGAAAAATTGACAAACCAGTATAACCCAATTCTAACAAACTATTTTTCTGAAATTTATGGGCAAAAAAACCCAAGACAGACTATATTTTTTATTTAGTATTTTAAAAGGTGATTTTTTGCACAAACAGGTTACGTGTCTAAATATGGCTGTACAGGTAATTAAAACATAGTCAGGGGTGGGTTCCAAATTTTTTTACTACCACTCTGTGGGCGTGGCTTAATTTTGTGGGAGTGGCTTGATGGCCATGTGACCGGGTGGGAGTGGCTTGACGGCCATGTGACTGGGTGGGAGTGGCTTGACGGCCATGTGACTGGGTGGGAGTGGCTTGG
>QLTV01000867.1:1109300-1155979 GCA_003457575.1 Thermophis baileyi
CTAAGAAAAAAAATAAAAATAAAATAAATAAAGCCAAAAAAAGATGGCGACCGCATGCACAGTGCTGGAAGTCACCTTCTGAGCATGCTCAGAAAAAAAATAAAAATAAAATAAATAAAGCCAAAAAAAGATGGCAACAGTGAGAAGAGTGCTGGAAGTCACCTTCTGAGCATGCTCAGAAAAAAAATAAAAAAAAATTCAAATTTTTTTTAAAAAAAAGATGGCGGCCCCCACGGACCGGCAACCACCGATCCGGTTAGGATGACGTCACTAGCGGGTCGCTACCGTTTCGGGTGAACCGGTCTGAACCGGTAGGAACCCACCCCTGAACATAGTACAATATCAGACTGATGCACTAATTGTCTATGAAGTTTCTAAAGTATTAACACCAGAAATAATTTTTGAAGTTCCTAAATTTAGAGTTAACATTTATTCATAACTGAAATTTTTTATGAAAATAGCTATGGATAATGTACAGTACAGCTAATGTGGAATAATGAGTTGGAACTGTTTTAACATATCAATGGGTTGGGTTTTAAAGAATGTCAAATGAGTATGCTAAAATTGCAATATATCAGAAGGGACTGACTTATGTTTTGAGCCTCTGACTTATGTTTGTTTTACTTGAAAAAGTAAAACAAACAAACACAAAATTCTTGAAAGCACAAAGTCCCGCCTCTTCATATGTGCATGCAATGTCAACATTCAAAGTGGTGGGACTTTGTTCACATGCCAAGATTGACATATTTTTTACCTTGATGTTAAAGAGAGTGCTGGTAAAAGAGTCAAAGATGGGAAAGGGATGTTGAATTACACTCCAATTGTAAATTGTCTTTACAATTTGTAAAAGACAAACTTTGTTTTTGTTATGCACAGGCAGGAGGTAAGATTGTTCTGCTCAGCTGGACTTTTTATGTACTGCATGAATAGACTTTCTATGGACACCATGGAAATCTGATTAATATGATTCTGTATGGTCAAATTTAATTGGTTAAGATTTGGTATCATTGTATATTGAATTGGTCTAATATGCATTAACTTCTGAAATTTTGTTTCGTTTTTGTTGTTTGGGGATTTTTAAAAATCTATGCTTTAATTATGTTCTGGGGATTTTAGTTATAAAGTAGAAAGCAATAAAATATGTTTGTAAAAATATATATTTTGTAAAAATAGAAGGATACCGTAATATATTTAAGTGATTGCACCCTGTGGACTCACAAAATATTGTTGTGTCTCAATTCTACCAGAAGGTGGCAGGCTTTGCATTATTGGAAATATTTCTGGTTTCAATTATGTGTAATAGCCTCTTTATCCCAGTTGTGCAGCAAATAATATAGGCAAAGCCCCAAGTGATCATTTGAAGCTGCATAGGGAACTCAAATCACTGGGGAAGATTAATATTAGACAAAAACAGAGCAAACACACAATTCACTGTAATTTTTGATACAAATAATGTTCTATAGATGACCCCAAATAAACTAATAATAACAATACAGTATGCCATCCCCTTTTTGTTTCTACCTGCTCTGCCCAGAATTTGTTCTCTTTAACAGGACATTTGAACCTGTTAACTCAATGCACCAGCTATTAAGTTACCATTAAATGTCACATCTGGTAATATTTGGATATCATAGTACGTGGTAGCAATTTTTAGGAATGCTTGTTTCTCTCCTATGTCTCCTATCCAGTTTGTTGGGCAGTTTTCAATCATAGAACCCGAGTCTTTAGACATAATCCTTCCCTTGTGAGTTTGATCTTTGCCTTTCTTCTGAGGTGGCAGCTACATGTCAGGAAGGTTTGCATTTCCTCCCAACAATCTTAAGTCTTGTGCCCTATGATATATGTCATTCTTAAGCAGGGGTGGGTTCTAACTTACCTCGCTGCCGGTTCGCTTCCTCCCGTGCCACGTGGCTGCGCACGCATTGTACGCCGTGTGGCTGTGCGTGCATTGCGCGCCGCATGGCCGTGCCACGCGCAGTGGTGAAAATTTGCATTTTTTTTAAAAAAAAGCCAAAAACAAGATGGTGGCGCAGGCGCAGTGCCGGGGACTCGGCTTCTGCGCATGTGCAGAAGAAAAAAAAATAGTAAAAAATTCCGAAAAAAAAAAAAATCCAAAAAAAAAAAAAAAAAAAAAAAATACAAAAATATCCAAGAAAAAAAAAGGTAAACTGAATGGGNGATCCGTGACATCACCAGCGGTTTGCTACCGGTTCTATAGAACCGGTGTGAACCAGGAGGAACCCACCCCTGTTCTTAAGGTATCCACAATCGGTTTCCATATCACATCTCGTTAATCAATGTTCAGCCTTCCTTTTCAAATGTTAATGAATCCTCATGTATATTTTGTGCACCTTTCGCTGGCCATTGCTAGGCTTCCAGGCACAATTCTCAATGCAGGTTATTCTCTTGAGCTTTGTCCTGCTGCACCAATAAGAGAGAAGTTCTCTGGGTTCCAGTTGGAAATGAGCTGATTTATTTAGCTCAAGTATTATCATCACACCCTCCAATCATATTTTAGAATAGCTTACAAAAAGAATTAAGCAGTTAATATGTAAATCAAAAAGAAAGTAAGACAACTCAGAAAAGCAAAAAGACCCAAATTTATATAGTCAAGAAAAAAGTGTCAGCAGGATTAAACTTGATGTCTTGGTGTGGCGCCCACAGCCCAGTGAACAAGACTGGCTGACGTTCCTCCCGCTGCTTCCTGCCCTGCCACTGCCTCATTGACTTCAGGCCCTGACTTGTGCAGGTGCAAACAGCACCTCTGTGGAAGTTCTTTCTTGAGCTGCAGCTTGTGTGAGCTTCCTGCAGCTCCTGATGCTGCTGTCAGATGGCCAGGAGAGCATCCTGAAAACTGGAAGGGTTTTTGGCTTCGAGGGAATCTATAGAAATAAGAAGCAGGCTCAAAACTGCCGAAGGCCCAGCAGAGTTGGGCAATCAACTCGATTTTGAAGTACAGACCCTCCCAACAATTTGGGGGTAGGGCCAGGGGTGAAATGCTACCGGTTTGGGCCGGTTCGTCCAAACCGTTAGTAAAAAAAATGCTACCGATTCACCAAACTGGTAGTAAAAAATGCTTTTAAAAAGTTTTTTTTTAAGGTTCTGACGATCGTGCGATCGTCGGAACCTTTTTTTTTTTTTACTTTTTTAAAGCATTTTTTACTACTGATTCCGGTGAATAGGTAGTAAAAAATGCTTTAAAAAAAAAAAGGTTCCGACGATCAGCTGTGACAATCAGCTGTGCCGTGTGATCGTCGGAACCTTTTTTTTAGCTTTTTTAAAGCATTTTTACTACCTATTTGCCGGAACCGGTAGTAAAAAATGCTTTAAAAAGTTTTTTTTAAAAAAGGTTCCGATGATCGCGTGGCACAGCTGATTGTCACAGCTGATCGTTGGAACTTTTTTAAAACTTTTTTTTAGTTAAAAATGCTAAAAAATAAAAATAAATTGGCCACGCCCACCCAGTCACATGACCCCCCACCAAGCCACGCCCACTAAGCCACACCCACAGAACCGGTGGCAAAAAAATTACATTTCACCACTGGGTAGGGCTAATGAGGGCACCAGGATACCCACGTGTGTCTTCAAATAACTATGATAATGAGAATTGTGGCCATCCTTAGCTAAATAAAGGCTTCCCTAAGTCACATAATAGGAAGACAAGAACCATATCTTATGTGCACACACAATCTCACACACAATCTCTCTCTCTCACACACACACACACACCTTGCTCTGTTCAGAATTAGGGTAATATGTCCTGCAGCTTCTTGCCATCTTTTCGCATATTGCCAAGAAAAACGCTAAGACTCTACTTTCCTCTTCTGTATTGCTTGGTTGTACACAGCAGAGCAAAGCTTCAGAAGCCTAAAGAAGCAAAGAATATGGCTATGTGTTATTCCAGACCCCAGACGTATGAATTCTCATTCCAAAAGTCCTAGTGTGCCTCTTTTCACAGGAGGGAGTCTGTGCGGGTATGGGAGTCTTACCCCATACCTTCCCTACAGGCTTCCCCATTGACTTTCTTGGGAAGCTGGCAGGGAAGGTTGCAAATGACGATCACGTGATCATGGGGTGCTGCAACTAGTCATATGTGTGAGTCAGTTGCCAAACACCCAGATCATGAGCATGTCACGGTGGAGGTGCTGGGATGGCCATAACTCAGAAGACAGTCATAACCATATTTATTCAGTGCAGTAGTGGGTTCCACTTACCTTTGTTACCGGTTTGGGAATGGGAGTGCGCGGGCTTGCACATGCACTTTGTGCGTGCGCAATGCTTCTGCGCATGCACAGAGCGTTTTGATGATGTCTGGGCAGGTGGGCGGAGCCTCCCACTGCCACCGCTACCGGTTCACAGAACCGGTGCAAACTGGTAGCAACCCGCCACTGATTCAGTGCCATCATAACTTTGAATGACTGCTGAACAAAAGGTGTTAAAATAGTTAAGACAAAAACTATCTGTAAAGGACAGTTGAATTATATTTTTTGGCTAGCGGTCTTTCTGTCTATCTAAAATTACTTCTAAATTATTCATAATTAAAATATCTGCTAAGCAGTATATAAATCAAGATAATGAAACCAATAAATTAGCAGAGATATTTAATAATACCCATACTATATCAATAAAACAATGCAATCGTGTATGAAAGGATAAGCTTATTAGAAGTGTTTTCAACAAATATTTAAAATATATTGTAGTACAGATGGACTTTACTTTGGGGTGGATTTTAATGATAAAAATTGTAAATAAAAAATATTATATGGCAGTGGAGTCAACAAGGGCAGTTGTTTCTGGGCCATCAGAAAAAAAACACCCCAGAATTTAGAAAAATCTCACGTGAACCTGTTTTACTCTCATCTAAACAGCTGAACAATTCTCTTGACCTACGTGCACATTGGGTACATTTCAGGGGTGGGTTCCTCCCGGTTCGGACCTGTTCTCCTGAACCGGTAGCGGCACGCTCGTGATGTCACAATGACGTCACCGAACCGGATTGGTTGGTGCCAGTCTGTGGGGGCCGCCATCTTTTTTTTTAATTTTTTAAAATTCTTTTTTTTTTTAAATATTTTTTTATTTCCTTCTGAGCATGCGCAGAAGCCGACTTCCAGCACTGTGCATGTGGTCGCCATCTTTTTTTCGGCTTTGTTTTTTCCCCTTGGATTTTTTGTTACTGTGCATGCGCGCGCGCGGGAGGGAGGGAGCGAACCGGCAGCGAGGTAAGTTGGAACCCACCCCTGGTACATTTCAGCCCAGAGCTTGCAAGGGACCCATTTCCAAATTGAGGCAAAATTGAGTTGGGCTGATTTTATTTTAGGGCTCAAAAAATCTATCTGAATTAATACTGCTTTGCCTCTGGATTTGGAGTTCATGAAATCTAATGCAGTTCCCATATGACTGAAACCGAGCAGTTTGCATAATAAAATTTCCTATATAATAATTTCCTGTATAATATAATAAAAGAGGTATACTGTACAGTATTTGATGGCACTAAAGTTATGGTAGTGATCTGGCAATGCCAGCAACAGAGCCCCCTGAAGCAGCTGTGGATTAACTGATAGTCACTTAGAACAATAGTTCATTTATAAATAATGTTGAGAACTAATGCCTGAAAGTGATATCACAAACAGGTCTTATGTTCTATTGAGCCTTTTTATCATGCCAGACTCTGCCAGGAATACATAGCTTTCTTGGTATATTCACTGCCCAAATAATTTACCTTCAGGTAGAGAACTGGACAACCCTTGTTGTAAATCAAGCAAGCCCTGAAAAAAAAAAAACACTTTGAAGCTTCAATGCGCTGTTCCTTAGCAGGAGAGTGAGACCCTTGAACACAGCGGCCAAAGTCTTTGATTCAAATGTGCAACCCAACACCAAGTTTCTAGATATTAGGCTATGTTAGCCTAAATACACGCCAGGTTCTGCTGATCAGGCATCATATTCATTAAATCAGGATAAAAAATAGTTGAAGTGAAAGTAGGAAGAGCATTAAATCACAAGAGGGCAGTAGGGTGTAGTCTGAGTCTATTCCAGTGGTTCTCAACCTTTCTAATGGCACGACCCCCCTGCAACCCCCCCGCCGCCGCCGCATGGTTGTTACATGAATCTGGTTTCCCCATTGACTTTGCTTGTCAGAAGATCGCAAAAGGTGATCACATGACTCCCCGGGACACTGCTGCAACTGTCGTAAATGTGAGTCAGTTATCAAGCATCCGAATGTAAATCATGTGACCATGAGGATGCTACAACAGTTGTAAGTGTGAAAAATGGTCATAAGCAGGGGTGAAATGCTCCCGGTTCGCTCATGCCTGTCAGTCACCGTAGAGCCGGTCGCCAAGGTAGTGCGAGGCTCCGCCCACCCACCCAGACACTGCCATTTGGGTTCTTTTACCCTCTGCGCATGCGCAAAGGATTCTGCGCATGCGCAGAGGATAGAAGAACTCAAATGGCGGCGTCCGGGCTACCAGCTGTCCGGCGACCCACAGCACGGCCGAACCGGGACCTTTTCACCTCTGCAGTCACGGTGGCACCAAGATGGCGGGCTAACGCGCGCGGCGACCCCTGTGAAATGGTCGTTCGACCCCCAAAGGGGTCGCGACCCACAGGTTGAGAACCGCTGGTCTATTCCTTTAGTTGTTCTTTGGTCTAAGAGGTTGATAATCGGAGCATTTTTTTTTTTTTACCATGAAAGGCTTGATAGGCAATTCCCAGCATCTTGAATTAAATCTGGATTTAAGATAAGTATTTCCTGACTTGGGAGGCGGGGGAGGAATAGAGTCATAGAATCATCGGATTGGAAAGGACCTGGAAAGTCATGTAATCCACTAGCCTGCCCAAGGCAGGAGATCTTATACTATCCTGGGCAAATGGCTGTCCAATTTTTCTTGAAAGCCTCCAGCAAAAGAGCACCCACAACCTTGGGAGGAAAGCTGTTCCACTGATTATTTGTTCTCACCCTTTAGTTCCCTCCTCTAACTTTTGGTTGAAAATGTTGTCAGTTAGGCATGTCAGCAAGCTGTAGATCTACCAATTTCTGCACAGTTTGTCTCCCAGTTGAAGTCATGGTAGCTAAAGTCCCCCATTACTACAATTGTGGGTTTCCTGCACACTTTAATTAGTAAAACTAATTAACTAATTAGTAAAAATGTCATGTATTTCCTCTGTTTGGTTTGGTGACCTGTAGTATACACTTATAGAAATGTCATTCCTTTTCCCTCTAATATGTCCCCAAATGAATTCAAGAAGGCTTTCATCCTTGGTGTTGTGTATTTCTGTAGAGATGTAGTGATTCCCTGCATATAATGCAACTCCTCCTCCTCCTCTTGTTTTGGATCTGTTTCTTTTGAATAATGATAGCATTCTTTAATACCGCTAAGGATAAGAAGGGCAGGACTTCTTTATTATTCCATGGTACAGGCAGGGGTGGACTTCAAAAATTTTAGCAAGGGGTTCTCTGCCCGGTTGCTGGGTGGGAGTGGCCATGGTGGGCATGGCCTAATCGGCCTCCTGCACCATGGCGGGGGGGGTTGCCCTCCCCGGGTTCCGGAGGCTTTCCTCGAGCCTCCGGGAGGGCAAAAACGGCCTCCCCAGGCTCCGGAGGCCCTCTGGAGGCTGGAAACAGGCCCGTTTCCTGCCTTCCCGAACTTCCGGTAGGCCCGTTTTTCGCCGTCCCTGAGCTTCCGCGCATGCCCTGCACTTACCTGCATCCAAAACAAGCCGCGTGGGGACTCCTGGGAGGGGCGGGGTGGGGTGGGCGGGGTCAGCCAGGAGTGGGATTTGGGGGTTCTCTGAACTGCACAGAATCTTAGCTAGAGGTTCTCCCGAACCCCTGCAAACCCTCAGCAGCCCACCTCTGGGTACAGGTTATGGCGTAATAGATATAAGTTACAGAAAGGCGGATTCTGATTTTAAAAACAATTATCCCGAATGGTGGCAATTCATTTGATGTTTTCAAACAGACTAGTCAGCCATCTGTCTCTGGAGCTTTAAACAAAAGTCCTGTAGTGGGTAGGAGACTGGATTTGGTGGCCTAAATAGCTTGTTACAGTTCTGTGATTGTATGAAAATTGGGTTCATAATGCAAATTCACATCTAATTTGTCCAGCTGTCCAGAATGGGCAGCATGGATTTGTTTGGGCCATGATTCAGTTACTTGTTCATCTTCCCATTTACCAATCTATAACTGGTCATCTCTGAGAACAAAAGTGTTCAGTATCATATGCTAGTCATTCAGCAGCATTTATTTAGCAGTATCTGTTTTTAAAAAGGGGGGGACCCCATACACACATTGTATGGATTCCCCCCCCCCCGGGTAAATTCTGACCATTCACAATTTTCAGTCCATGTCTTTTTCTTCCCATGTTTCTTCAGCAACTGTTGTCTGTTATGAGTGACCTTTTGTATATAGCTGATTTTTCATCCACTCTTATCCATAGTTGTTTCCTTGACAATTGATCACAGACCTTTCATTAGAACATCCTGTACGAATGCTTTGAGTTTGCAAATCAGCTATCTCTTTGTTTAGCACATTCTTCAATCTCATAGTCCTAGATATTTTCTTCTTAAACAAACATCCCAGAGGATTTGTTGTTTTAGTGAAGCCAGGCAGCAATTTTCATATTACAAAAAAAGAATATAAATTCCTAGGCATTTTAGCCTCCTTTTTGCTACTGTTCTAATATTTTTTTTTCAATATAAAATTTTCATTGTGACATTTTCTCTTCAATTTCAATTTAACTTCATAAAATATTTTAAAGTAAATTTAAAGAGACTATTAAAGCCAAAGCATAGCTCTGATTAGGCCTTCAACCATAAATGTGGCAACTTCAACTACATTACAGAATTACCAGGGGAATCAGAATTCATATGATAATATAACTTCCTGAGTAATGTTCAATTCTTTGTCTGCTTTCAGAGACTCTGTAGGACAACTAAGGAATCAAATATAGTCTTTCTTTCCCTTATATAGTTGGATGCTATTTATTGTTTACAATTGTATTTATAAAGTATCTCTATCCATTGAGCATTTAAAAGATTTTTTACTGTGACAGGAAATTAGTCAGAAGGAAAAGGTCCCTTCCAACTCTATTACCCTGTAATTCTGAAATTCTGAAATAATGGACAAAGGGGATCTGATATTCTGATCCCTCAATGACTTCAAATTTTACAGCAGGCCTGCATACATTTTTTTGGAGCACAGACCACATTCAGCTTATTTGAACATATTGAGAGATGTACGCCCCCTCGCCCCAAAAATATATAGGACAATATGCATAAGGTCATGACAAAAACTAATTTTAATTGCATTAAAATGTGTAAGTAGCTAGAATTGAGGAAACTCAGCTTCAGGTTTCCCTTACTATGGAAGCTCATTGAGTGACTTTGGAGCAGTCATTTTCAGCCAAACATTCTTTCAAAATTATGATGAGAAAAACTGGAGTATTGTATATGCAACTGTTGTTCCTGGAGAGTAACAGGATGGACATCTAATAAACAACTTTAATTAATTATTCCTCATATATTTGCTGCTAAAAGTTTAGAGTGGTTCTGAAGGTCATACTGGTAGTTGCTACTTTTGCAGAAACTGTATATGGCCTTGGGGCCTTGAATGGTATATCTCCACTATATTGATAACAAATAGTTTCTTAAAGTCATTTCAAACAAGCTACAAGCCACTGAAGCAGATCTAAGTCTGATGTTATACGGTCTGTAAGACGAACAGTAGCTAACAATGCACAAGCTATAATTTTAGAACTCAAGATGTTCAGCAAAAGTTATTTAAAACCTAGAATTCAGAAAGGGTACTGCTAACATGTAAGCTAAAGGGCACATGGCATTTCAGAAGGACTACCAAGCAAATTCTGTGATTTCAAAAGAATCCTATTCAATCCAAAATAAGTATTCCTCCCAATCCCAGATCCTATAATGGTTTATAACATCCATACTTTCTCTGGTATCAACCATAAAATAGAGATTTATTTAAGAAATAAAGGAGACCAGTCTTCAGCTGACCTTAACCAGATAGATGTCTTCCATACCAAACTCCACATGACCTCTCTCACTTCTTCATATAGATATTAAAAACAGAGGGAATAAATGTGTAGGAATAGAGCAGAGTTAGAGCAGAGCATGACCAAATGTGATTGGACAGACAAGGAATTTGTCTCCAGTGCATAAGCTCTCAGTGTACATACAAACAACAAAGTGATAATCATAAGATACCAATAGGAGAAGATAATAAGAAAGAAGAGAATGATGATAGTGGTGCAGCTCTACTACATGGCTAAATGTCCTTAGACATAAGACAGTACTGTGGGAATTAGGTGTTCAGCAGAGTGATGGCACAAGGGAAAAGAACTGTCTTTGTGTCCAGTTGTTTTGGCATGCAATGCCCTATAGCAGCATCCCAAGGGGAGGAGTTGAAGTAGTTTATGTCCAGGATTTTCTCAGCCCTCTTTCTGGTTCATGCAGTATAAAGATCCTCAGTGGAAGGCAGGCTGGTTGCAATTGATAGAAGTCTGTACCTGTCTTCTTTGGTTGCTGTACCAAACCAGATAGTTATAGAAGTACAAATGACAGACTCAATAATTCCTCTGTAGAACTGTATTAGCAGCTCCTTGGGCAGTCTAAACTTCCTAAGTTGATGCACGAAGAATGTTCTTTGTTGTGCCTTTTTAATGATGGTTCTAATGTTAGGTGTCCATTTCAAATCCTGGGAGATTATAGAACCCAGATACTTGAAGGACTCTACTGTTGATACTATATTAGATTAGAATCACTACAAAAATGAACTTCTCAAAATTGAAATGTCTCAGAAGGATAGTTTGTTTAATATACAGAAATTCACCAATATATATGTTATATAAAGGAGAATTAATGAAGACATTACTTCTGTTCAGTTCTTGATCATGAGTGATCCACCAAAGTAATTAAAACTGCTTGAACTAGTGTCATACTTGATCCAGATGGGAAACGATCCAGCTAATCAGTTTCATCAAAGAAAGCTAGGAGTTGCAACATTATTGCATGCTCTTACTAAAAAAAAAGGGAGATTAGAAATTGGTCAATAATTAACCAAAGTAATGGGAACCATGGAGATGTCATTAATGAATGTCTTACACACACATTCTTTAGAGTAGCTGGAGCAGAAACACCTTCCAAGGAATGGTTATAATTCCTACCATCTGGTTAGCCAAGTTCCATCTGGTTCTGGTGGCTTTACAGAGCAAATGGGCGATTTTGTGCCCCACTCCAGGACCTCCACAATTTTGATAAAATTATAGTAGATAAAAAGGAAATCTAGAATGAACAATTTTTGGTCTCATCCTTTTAGTTGGACACAAAAATCAGCGATGAAAACACTGAAAGGGATAACAAGTTATATTTTCTCACTTTGGGAAAGACACTGATCCTACCAAGCTGATGACTGAAATCAAGAATTTCTTGAGTTAGCTTCAAGATGCACAGTTTTGCCATATGTTTAGATTAAGTATAAAATTCGAAATGCATTTTCTCACTGTATTGTAAATAATTATTCCAGGTAGGAGATTATTTTCAAAACTGAAAATTATGAAAAGTCATATAAGCTGTGAATTGGTTATGATCCAGTGGTGAAATCCAAATTTTGTTACTGCCGGTTCTGTGGGCGTGGCTTGGTGGGCGTGGCTTGGTGGGTGTGGCAGGGGAAGGATACTGCAAAATCCCCATTCCCTCCCCACTCCTGGGGGAACGATATTGCAAAATCTCCATTCCCACTCCACTCTGGGGCCAGCCAGAGGTGGTATTGGCCGGTTCTCTGAACTACTCAAAATTTCCGCTACCGGTTCTCCAGAACCTGTCAGAACCTGCTGGATTTCACACCTGTTATGATCTCAACTCAATATCAAATTGGAAAAAAATGGAATGATCTTGTTGAGGACTTTTCATCCAAAACGATTGGCAGGGTTTCATTTCAATAAATGAAACAAATAAAACTTATTAAGTTTTCAGTTTGTGTTCTCTTATGATATCAGATACACATATTCAGTACACTATGGAGATTGGATAAAGGTATATAATGAAGAACAGAAGTGAGTTTTTGCTCTTCATTTTCATTTCTTATAATGAATCAATTACAAAAATCTGTACTTGCATGACTGCATCATTCATGAACATGATGGGTTCATAAATCTTCCCATAAAGTTAGATGTGTCAAGACTGGTCAATTGCTGAGAAGTTGTAAAAATCAGAGTTCCATGGAACTCCCTAACGATATTGTTGCCCAGGGTGCCAAAAACTATGAAGCTATTACTGTTTCTAGCCAGGATATCAGAGGTGGGTTTCAGCAGGTTCTGACCAGTTCTGGAGAACTGGTAATGGAAATTTTGAGTAGTTTGGAGAACCGGTAAATACCACCTCTGACTGGCCCCGCCCCCATCTATTCTCTGCCTCCCGAGTCCCAGCTGATCAGGAGGGAATGGGGATTTTGCAGTAAACTTCCCCTGGAGTGGGGAGGGAATGGAGATTTTACAGTATCCTTCCCCTGCCACCTGCTTATAAGAGCCGAGGTGGTGCAGTGGTTAGAGTGCAGCACTGCAGGCTACTTCAGCTGACTGCTAGCTGCAGTTCGGCGGTTCAAATCTCACTGGCTCAAGGTTGACTCAGCCTTCCATCCTTCTGAGGTGGGTAAAATGAGGACCTAGATTGTTGGGGGCAATATGCTAACTCTGTAAACCGCTTAGAGAGGGCTGTAAAGCACTATGAAGCGGTATATAAGTCTAAGTGCTATTGCTATTGCTATGCCCACCAAGCCATGCCCACCAAGCCATGCCACGCCCACCAAGCCATGCCCACAGAATCGGTAGTAAAAAAATTTGAAACCCACTACTGCAGGATATAAATGTTTATAGAAAGCTTATACCGTGTTTCCCCAAAAATAAGACCCTGTCTTATATTTTTTTGAACCCTGAAATAAGCGCTTGGCCTTATTGCCATGCACTCAAAAGCCCGATTGGGCATATTATCAGGGGATGTCTTATTTTGGGGGAAACTGGGTAGCAGAGAGCCAATTTGGTGTAGTGGTTAAGGCAGCAGGCTAGAAACCAGGAGACCATCAGTTCTAGTCAACCTTGTGCACAAAGCCAGCTGAATGATCTTGGGCCAGTCACTTTCTCTGTGCCCTAGGAAGGTGGCAAACCAGAGGTGGGTTCCTACCGGTTCGGACCGTTTCTATAGAATCGGTAGTAACTTGGCAGCCTGGGTTGCTGGAACTGGCAGCAACCCAGGCCTGCCACGCCCCTGAGCTGGTTCTCTTGCCGGCGCCTATGGTGCCGCCATCTTGTTTTTTGCTTCTGTGCATGCGCAGAATCTTTTTTTTTGTACTGCGCATGCGCGTGTGCCCGCGACCTGCCTGCGCGTTGCATCCTGAGCGAACCGGCAGTAGCAAAATCTGGAACCCACCCCTATGGCAAACCACTTCTGAAAAATCTTGTCAGAAAAAGTCTAAGGATTTGTCTAGGCCAAGGGTTGGCAACCCGCGGCTCTTTGGGCCCCCTGCTGTGGCTCCCTGTCCCATCACTGGCTGGCCTCGCCCTCCCCTCCCTCACCTGGCCTGAGAAGGTAAGGGCGACGGCGGGAATGGAGAAGTGGGCGGGGCTGATTCTCTGGCGCTGGTTGAGGAACATAGCCACCCCCAGCAGAGACTTTCCTTCGGGCGACCCTCCTCCCCCTCTCGTGACTCCCTAGCTGGCTGTGGCAGGGCCAGGAGGATGCGCATGCATGGAGAGTCCCTCAAGCGAGCGCCAAAGCGCAGCAAAGGCGCACGCGGAGGGCAGGCGGTTGCTTGCTTAAGGAGGGTCTTTGGATGCGGCTTCTCTCCTGCCCTAAGGATCTGGCCATTGCCTTGCCGTGTCCTGTCCCGTCCCCCCCCCTCGCAGCTCTTCGGCTGAACGGGGTGGGCGTAAGCTCCAGCCCGAAGTGGCAGGAAGCGAAGGCTGCCTTCACTCCAGCAGGTCCAGGGCCGCTTCGCTCCTGCACTAAGGCTCCGGCGACCCTCACCCTCCTCCCCTTCCTTCTCCTCTCATGCAGGGGGGGGGCATGGCAAGGCGATGGCCGTATCCTTAGGACAGGAGAGAAGCGGCCCTGTAGTTGCCTTCACGCCACATTTGCACGTAAGGCAGCCTTCACTTCCTGCTGCTTCAGCCTGGAGCTCACGCCCTCCCCGCTCGGCTGAAGAGCTGCGGGGAAGGGGGATGGGACGGGACATGGCAAGGCGATGGCCAGATCCTTAGGGTAGGAGAGAAGCCGCATCCAAAGACCCTCCTTAAGCGAGCAATCGCCCGTTCTCCACATGCGCCTTTGCTGCACTTTGGCGCTCGCTTGAGGAGGGTCTCCCTGCGTGCGCCACAGCCAGCCAGGGAGTCGCAAGAGGGGGAGGAGGATCGCCCGAAGAGAAGCCTTCGCTGGGGGTGGCAATCGTTCCTCAGCACACAGAGAGAGAAGGAGAGAGCTGGGAGAAAGAGAGATGGGAGAAAGAGAGAGATGAGGGAGGGAGAGAGAGAGTTGGGAAGAGGGAAAGAGAGAAAGAAAGATGAGAGGGAGGGAGAGATATTGGAGAGGGAGAAAGAGAGAGGGAAAAGAGAGAGACATATCTGTTTCTTATAGAAAAGAAAACATAGAGCCACAAAACCTGGGTAGGCGTAGCTGGGGGGGTGTCATGTGACTTGGTGGGGGTGACATCAAGTTGGCCACGCCCACCCAGGTTTTGTGGCTCCGGGTGTTTTGTTTTCTCTGGGAAACGGGTCCAAATGGCTCTTTGAGTTTTTAAGGTTGCCGACCCCTGGTCTAGGCAGTCTCTGTGACTTGGACACAATTGAATGAAAAAAGAGGCTATGATTAGTTCCTTTCTTGAAAAATATATCTTTTAATCAGGGTAGTATTTGCTCATGTTGGCACTATAACAGCTATCTAAAGAAGGATATTCAATTTGTGATAAAAATCAAGATCCTGGATTTTTTTTTCCTTCGCAAAATATTCCAGACTTTCCTTGATCAAGTTATCTTTTTTTTGGATGCTGGAAACTGAATTTAAAGTCCAACAATTACTGTATGACAAGTTTTAAATCTAAGGTATATTGTTATTTTTTGGGGGGGGGATCTTCCTGAGGAATCCATTCACCCTTGTCCAAGCAATAACTGCAGACAGCTGTGTGGGTTTAATTCTATAGGGTACATATATACTTCCCTTATGCTTGCAAGCTACTACACTGTCTAGTGGCTAGCCTATAGGCATGAAAAAGGCTCCCCACCCACACATTCTGTTCCTGAACAGTTTGTCAACATAAAAGATATAGGATGGGCTGGACAGGCCAGTTGCGCAAGTACCTTTCTGAATAGCTCACATTTCATTGACTTCTTGCCAGGCTAAAGCTGGAGAACAACGTTCATATGCTATAAGAAAAGCACAGCTAGGTGATCCTGGGCAACAGTTCACCAGTCATGAAAGAGAATTTCCCCCTGCACTAGGAGCCTTGAGTCCAGTGTTTCTGTCCATTCCATAACAGACCTGCTGAGGATAAAATTCAGCAATATTGTCAGGATAGCCTGCATACTGTATTATCAAAGGTATGTCTTGCTGATTAGGGAAATAGGCAAGTCCTTTGCCCTTCACACAGAATCCACACTCATCAAACAGGGAGGGCCTCTAGATACTCTCTCAGTCTTTTTTTCTTTTTCTTTTTTTGTAAAACATTGGTAGATATGCAATGCACGCCCATTGTTTCAAGAACAAAATAGAAGAAAATTCAGGCATTACATTACAGCTTGCCTGAAGATACTTGCTACACTTACACGTGCATATTGTCATACTGAAAGGGCAATGTAGCACATTGGATTTAAAGATAAAAGGGGGTGCAGAGATAGCATCAGACTGCTAATCTTTAAACCAAACGCATCTTTGTATTACCTTTGAGAAAAGATTCAGTTACTTGAAGAAAATTGCAGCCACATTCTTTTTCCCTTTCAAATCCAAAGAGCTTCACAGTTTTAATAAAAGCAAAAAAAAAAAAAGCAATACAAAACAGGACACAGTAAGAAGGAAGAAACATGCCTATGTAAAAACTGATATATTGCCTTTTATTCTTTAAACATCTCACTTTTTTCTTTTGAGAACTTCATCAACTACATAACTGCAATTTTGAACCTGCCATTTTGAAATCAGTAACTAGGGACCCCCTTGCATTAATTTCTGACTGGTCTATTCTGATTTCACAAGTCAGTAACTTTTCAGCAATTCAGTAAGAAGCATGAGATGTAGCCAAAGGGTTCAAGCTACCATGCCATTTTTTAAAAAGAGATTAAGACTCATGCGTATTTCTAGACAAATGAATATTATATAGCTAGGCTACTTTAGGGCTGAAAATATGTGCACCATTTTTTTCAATATCCTTAACCAGTTTAAAACTGAGCTGTAGGAATGTACAGGCATCAAACTTTATTCAGAAACTGGATTTAAGTTGCTGAGTTGTGCAATTCACAGAATATCTTGAGCAATTTTGTCTTGCTTTGTCTGGCAATCAATGTAATTCTTTAGTGGAAAATTACAGCAGTTATCACACCCTTTCAGAATAGATTACTTAATAACTTTTAGAGGGCACTCTTGCAAGTTATTGGGTAAAATGTGTAGAATGGAAGATCATGGATTGAGCCTGCTGTGGTCCACAACACTGAGGTTTTGGGGGAGGCGGGTTATGGCTCATGTTAATTTCTGTAGACTATATACCTTATTCCATCGAATACCCAAATGATTGGCATTGCTTAGAAATGCAAGAGTAGTGTGAAATGCCTTATGTAGCACATGTCTATGGATGTCTATTCAGAAGAAAGGTCCAGTGTGTTAAATACAGGGTTATTCAAAAAGAATGAACCGATTTCATGACGCAATATTTTATTAAGGAAAAGTAATACATAACTCCAGCCAAGTCACAAGTATTCTACTCACAATCAACTTTTATTTCCTGTCTTACAAGTGTTCAATGTGGCCATCACCTGCAGCACGGGCAACATCAATGCGATAAGAGAATTCCTCCCAGGCGCGTATCAGCATATCACAATCCACTGAGTTGATCGCTGTTGTTATTCGATGTTTAAGGTCATCGAGGTTAGTGGGTAGCGGTGGAACATAAACGTGATCTTTTACATATCCCCACAAGAAAAAATCACACACGGTTAGGTCTGGGGATCTCGCAGGCCAAGCACAAAGAGCAAGGTCTTGGGCCCCCTTCTGACCAATCCATCGCTGGGGCACTTTTTCATTTAAAAAAGCTCGAACCATCAGGTGCCAATGGGGCGGTGCTCCATCTTGTTGAAAAATGAAGCCACGTGAATCTGCTTGCAATGAAGTGAAGAGCCATTTTTGGAGCATATCGAGATAGGTTTGTCCTGTAACAGTGTTTTCTCCAAAGAAAAAGGGACCATAAACCTTGTCTCTGTTCCCCAATATGCACATTTGAAACCATACAGACTGCAGCTCGTTCAGGCACTTACCAATGACGACAAAAGAAAGCAGATGGAATTTTGCGATTCGATGCTGGAGATGATGGAAGACGAACCCTTTATTTCACATTTAATTTTTAGTGATGAAGCGACATGTCACTTGAGCGGCACAGTCAATCGTCACAATGTGCGTATTTGGGGAACAGAGCACCCACATGAAACAGTTGAGCAAAAAAAAAAATTCCCTAAGGTGAACGTCTTCTGTGCTGTGTCTCAGGACAAAGTTTATGGTCCCTTTTTCTTTGGAGAAAACACCATTACAGGACAAACCTATCTTGATATGCTCCAAAACTGGCTCTTCACTTCACTGCAAGCAGATTCGCGTGACTTCATTTTTCAACAAGATGGAGCAACGCCCCATTGACACCTGATGGTTCGAGCTTTTTTAAATGAAAAAGTGCCCCAGCGATGGATTGGTCGGAAGGGGGCCCAAGACCTTGCTCTTTGTACTTGGCCTGAGAGATCCCCAGACCTAACCATGTGTGATTTTTTCTTGTGGGGATATGTAAAAGATCGCGTTTATGTTCCACCGCTACCCACTAACCTCGATGACCTTAAACATCGAATAACAACAGCAATCAACTCAGTGGATTGTGATATGCTGATACGCGCCTGGGAGGAATTCTCTTATCGCATTGATGTTGCCCGTGCTGCAGGTGGTGGCCACATTGAACACTTGTAAGACAGGAAATAAAAGTTGATTGTGAGTAGAATACTTGTGACTTGGCTGGAGTTTTGTATTATTTTTCCTTAATAAAATATTGCGTCATGAAATCGGTTCATTCTTTTTGAATAACCCTGTATATCTTACTTATTAGTAGAAGATTTAAATAGAATCATAGGAGTGGAAAGGACTTTGGAGGTCTTCTAGTCCAGCCCCCTGCTCAAGGCAGGAGACCTTATACCATTCTGGACATTATTCTTGAAAACCTCCAGTGATGGAGCACCCACAACTTTGAAAGGCAAGCTGTTCCATTGATTAATTGTTCTCACTGTCAGGAAATTTCTCCTTAGTTCCAGATTGGATTTCTTTTTAATGAGCTTCCACGCATTGCTTCTTGGCCTGCCCTCAGGTGCTACAGAGAATAAGTTGAGCTTCTCTTCTCTGGGACAGCCCCTCAAGTACTGGAAAACAGCTCTCGTGTCACCTTTCTCTTCTATAGGCTAGATGTAACTAGTTCCCTTAACGGTTAACCGTTCATTGGTTTAGCATCCAGGTCCCTAAATCATCTCTGTTGCTCTTCTCTGCACTCTTTCTAGGTCCTCAGCATCTTTTTAGCTTCAGTGTTCCAGTCCTTGTTCATTAGTCAAAGAATTAGATTAATCCAATTCCCCTCTTTTTTCCTAAATTGTTACCTGAATTTGATGGAAAGCTACTCAAGAATAATATTTGCATTAGAATGGAGCACAATTGATCAGGAAGATCCTGTGCTTAGCTGTTCGCTACAGGATTAAATATGATGGAGTCTGGACCTTGGGCTGCATTGCTTGCAATGTTTGTGAAAAACAGCTATTCTGTCTTATGATTAAAAGACAGAAATAAAAGGAAGTTTCTAGATCCTTCAAAATTCAAAAGAAGATCTCTAGATCAAGGCTGTCAAACTCCCGGCCCGCGGACTGGATGTGTCACGTGCTGGCCACGCCCATGCCCGGTTAAGCGAAGGGGGGGAAAGTCCCAATATGTCACGTGACGCTGCCGTGACGACATGAGTTTGACACCCCTGCTCTAGATCCTTTATAATGTCTCTGGGGCTCAGAGTTCATCTTTTTTGCACAATAACAGAAATTTCTACTTTCTCTGGGCAGAAAATATGAATTCCTCATCCTTTCCTCCAATGATGATATTTTTCTAGATTGCATGATTTTTGAGACATGCCTTCATATTTGTTTCATCACCAGAGCATAACATTTCATATTTAGTTGATCTGATATTAAAATTTTGTTTTCTATATTTTCCCAACATTAGCCTTGCTATCAGTCTATTAGATTTCTGACACTTTGGCCACAACAATGGTGGTGACATGACAGGAGTTATTTCTACTGGCTGCATTTTGGTTGCTGTAGGCATGTTCCTTCCATCTGGAGTTAATTGTTTTACTCCTGAACTTCTTCATAGCCCTTCTCTGGGTTGTTAATGTGTAATCTTACCCCCAAAAATGTAGTAGAAAGATCTTAATCTGTAAACTAATCTTTGCTCTGCAAATTACATTTGTTTTTTTTCTGAAGCCATGTCTTATTGCTAGGCTGTAATCAGTTTACTATCAACTACTATTCTGATCCCTCCCCCCACAATTACTGTTACCAAGTGGACTTCCAGGTGAGGAATAGCAAACTAACTTGTCCTTGAACAAGTGGAGATGACATGGTGGCCACAACTGAAGGACTGGTGAGTAGACTGGTCCTTCTGTGGATAAGGAGAGAAGATGGGAGATTACCCACCTGTGCTCTGGAAAGCCATTTCTCACAAGAAGATTGCAGATTGCAAATAACTATGCAAATAAACAGCACCTTTGTGGGAATTAAAGTGTTAGTGTACCTTAAATTATAACAGAAATTCAAAACTTTATGATTTCAGAAATAGGACACGAGAGGGGACTAAAGATTCCAAGTATAAAAGGAAAAACAGAATCCTTTTGTCTTTGGTCAGCATTGGAACAAAAATGACAGAAAATGGTATGACATTTGAAATACTCCAGGAAATATTTGAAAAATGGGGACAGAAATTAGAAGCTACAAATAATATCTGCTTCTAAGTCCAAAAGATTTAAAGAAATGACAGATTAAAGAAAATAACTTGGAAGATATACAGGATAAACAGATCTCAACTAATGCAGAAATATTAGAATATAAAGAAACTGATGTAACACTGCAAAATAAAAAAAATGTGAAATGTAAAACAAATAGTCAAAAGGGAAATACAAATGATGAACTAGGAAATTACCTGGATAAAGATCCCTTACTGAATTTACAGAAGAGATTTGCCTCTGTCAGATCCACCAGCTTCGGCTTGGCGCCTTGCCGGCATTCTGCCATCAATAGGGGAAGGGAGGGGGGAACAAATGAGCAATAAAGCTGTATAACTTTATGATGGGAAATTGGGAGGGGGGAATTTACAGTTGAGAAAGAGCAGAGGATTGTAGAATATGGTTCATCCATGCGCACTGGCATCTTCAAGGTCATTTACCCTGAGAGTGGAATTTCACCAGCCCAAAGACCTCAACATTTCCCAAACATCTCGGTGGTGCTGGATTGGCTATACATGAACGGACCATGGAGGGGAGGGCTAGAGGGAATCAGGGGTTTAGTTCTGTATTGGCACATGGGAATTTTAGATTCCTCTTGACTTTATTGCAGTCAGCATCTCTTAGTAAAAGGGCCTTTTCACTTCAACCAAATGGAGTCTAGAGTTTCACTTCCCTAAGGGATCAGACTGGGGCAGGTGTGACAGCCTCAAAGTAATTTTTGAGATTAGAAAAAGAAAACTGAAGATAAATCAAATCCTATGACAGCATATGAATGAGTTTATCCACAGAGGAAGGAGAGGGCCTTCTCCCCAAGCTCAGGCAAGATTGGCAGTTTGCAAGCTCAGATGTGGATAAAAGTCTCCAAACTTGGAATGCTGTGTGTGTGTGTGTGTGTGTGTGTGTGTGTGTGTGTGTGTGCACAGCACGTCAAAGGAGATGTTCTTCTCCCAATCTCAGACATCTTTGGCATTTTCCTGTCCGGTGCCCCCTCCCAGCAAAGCAGGAGGCAGAGGATGACGCTACTGTGTGTAGAAGCATGGAGGAGAAAGTTTGCCGGAAGCAGTTTCCTCTGAGTCCAACTTCTGCCTTGACAGATTTCCAGAGAGCAAGAGGAGACAGCACGGGAGCAGCGCTCCCCGGTCCTGCATGCGGGAGGCTGGCCCTTCTCAAAAGGGTATCCCAATTTCCAATCGTGCATGGTAAGGATGCTGGCTTGTGGGGAAGTCTTCCCTCATGCAGCTCCCCCATCACCCCCACCCCCACTCCAGAGATCTGTCAAGGCCAAAGTTGGACATGGAGGAAACTGCTTCCTGCAAACTTTCTCCTCCGCGCTTCGCTTCCACACACAGCAGTGTCATCCTCCACCTCCTGTGGGGGGCCAGGCAAGGATGGGAGGGGGGATCCAGAGGTCTCCAGTGGAGGAAGGCAAGACCAGAGCAAGTGTCAAAGCCTCGTCCACCAGAGGAGCCTCGCCATCCCTCTCAGGTCACACGAAGGACCCCCGGGCAGTGGCACGGGCTGCCCTGAGCCCTGGGCAGTGGAGGGCAAATGCCCAGCCTGGCCCTCAAGCTCCCAGGGTACTGGGACCCCACAGCCCAGCCCTGCTTTCCTGAGGGGGCGCTCAGCCTTGCTTACCTTCTCCTGGAAGCTGCTGCTGCTGTGCTCACTCTCCTTGGCCAGGTTGCTCATAGTGGGTGTGGGAGGGCTGTGTGTGTGTGTGTGTGTGTGTGTGTGTGTGTGTGTGTGTGTGTGTGTGTGTGTGTGTGTGAAACCATTGTAACTTTGCATGGTCACTAAATGAACTGTTGTTAGTTATCTGTACAAGGTTGGGGTTTTTTTCATGTTGTTGACAAACACTAAAATCTAAACCTATGCTAGAAATGTCTTGCCCAATGCTCAAATAGTGAAATCATTTCACAAAGGACAATAGAATGACTTTGGTGTAGTAGTTAAGGTGCTGGCTAGAAACCAGGAGACTGAATTCTAGTTCCCCTTAGGCATGAAAGCAGACTGGGTGATTTTGGGCCAGTCACTCTCTCAGCCCAACCTTTGTAAGGAAAATACGAGGAAAGAATACAATGTTAGCCTTGAGTTAATTATGAAGTATTAAAAGTGGCATAAAAATTAATTAATAAATAAAAATTATTTGGCCTATTAACAGTCTGTGTTTTTGAATATGTGTGTATTCAAGAAATTTACAACTTTGAATGTTAAATTTTATTTAGATTTTTAAAACATTTATTAATAGATTTTTATCTTGTGTTTACTTACTCAGTTTGCCATCCTCTGCAAAATTCAGAAACTATCACAGTATTTCCATAGAAAATTAATGGCAAAGGATAGAAAAGGGGAAATCATCAGTAATCAAAATGCATTAAACCAACAGGTAATTCAGTGGTTTATTGTAATATGGATGTGTAGCTGGATTGCATCCTCATGAATTACATTGTTTATTTTAAAAAATTGTCTTTATCCAGTTTGACCGACTTTCTGCTAGTTTTGATTGTTAGGGGAGGAAAATTGGAAAATTTAAAATGTGGCTTTTCAAGCAGAAGCTCTCGATGAGCGCTGCTTGATACCTAAAGCGCAAAGACACTGCTTGGAAGAAGGGCAGGACAGGCTGTATGTGTGATGTCCTGTTTCCTCCGGTGTCTCACTCCTCCCCACCAGTGAATGAGAGCAAAGTGCTTGACGTGATGTCAGTTGGCTTTTGGCAAAGTCCTGCAGCATGGAAAACCTCATCTTTGGATGGGAAGTGTGTGGGATGCTCTCCTCCTTCGGCCCAAAGTGGCTAACTAGAGCTTTGGAGTCAATGTGGCTGGTTTGGGGAGGGTTATTTCCACTTTCTGTCTTTTTTCCCATCTCACTTTGACCAATTATCTCCTCACGCCCCAAGTTCTCATTGCAGTGATCATGCCCTCTTTCCCTTGCATGGCTGTCCCCTCCTGAGAGTGGGAGTAAGGGAGGTTGAACTACAGTAACCATAATCCACTGCCCATGATTTCGGGAGTAGGGCAGAGTGCTTAATGATTTAGAGCCCAGCAGTAGGAACAGGGAGAGTTGGACTTTGATCACCCCTAATCGACCTCCCTTGCTGTGGTTGGGCCAGTCTGTTTCATAGCCCAGGGAGGGATCTGGGGAGCCCCCTCCCCTGATGCCTCCTTGAACTCTTCAAGAAAAGTGATGTGGGTTAAATGAAGGACTGATTGAATACCAGCGGGCGCCTGGTTGCAAATTTACCCTTGCTGTGCCAGGGGAAGGTGGTTTCTGCAGTTCCAAGCCTTCAAAGCAAACTGAAAGGTGGTGAAAGGAGAGGATCGTTCTTCCTGCCTCTCCAGCTTCAGCACCCCAATCCATTGGCTGCTTTGTCAAGCAGGCGGGATCGTTGAACTGGCTGTGCCCGGTTGTGGCTGCTGATTGACTGCAGGCTGCTGGGGCTGCTGCTGCTGCTGCTGGTTCCTTGGGAACAAAATGTCAAAGAGAAGTGGAGGGGAGGAGCACGGTATCCATGGCCAGAAAAGGGGAAGCTGCCTGCTGGCTGGTACCTTGAGTGCTCTCCACACTCCTTTGCACAAAGCCACACTGGCGAGGCTTGGCCAGGTGTGCACACCGGAAACTGGCAGCTGATCACGGAGCCCAAGTAGGATGGCGAAGTCAGCTTGCAGGGAAGTGAGAGGCTTGATAGCGCTGGTGCCTGCAGGGAAGGGCAGTCTTGCGAGAGGTGTGGTGGAGCAGCCCAGTCCATTGCAGAGGTGGAAGGAATCAAAAGCTCCAAGCACCGAGGACCGCCTCTCCTGCTTCACCCAGACCATCTCAAGAGCCGAGAAGTGGTGCGTCCACCTGGTGCTGCACCTGCAGCTCCACCTCTTCAGCCTCAACAGCGGGGCTCCTGCTAGATGGGGCTGCTGCTGCTGCCACCAGTGCCACCGCTGTGGGGCAAGGCGAGGCGAGGCGAGGTGAGGCAGGTGGCGGGGCCAAGCGCGGCTTATTGGATGACCTGGGCTCACATCCAGCTGGCCGTTGCTGCCAGGCAATGAGCAGCTGAGGGGTCAATGAGCTGAAGCTGCTGCCGGGCACTGCCAGCCCCCTGCATGCTCACCGCCTCCTGTGCACATGCCCAGGGGGAGCAGCCGGCCGGGTTGGGGTGGGCCAGGGCTGAGGTGGGCCAGATCTAAACACATCCCTGGCCAGATCTGGCCCACGGGCCTTGAATTTGACATGTATGCCTTAGATCAGCGGTTCTCAACCTGTGGGTCGCGACCCCTTTGGGGGTTGAACGACCCTTTCACACAGGGGTCGCCTAAGCACACGCTAGCCCACCATCTTGGTGCCACGCCCCCTTTGTCACCTCATCGTGCACGGGGAGGGGGCGGGGAGGGGGTCGCAGTGGTGGGGCGGGGGTCGCGGCATTAGGAAGGTTGAGAACCACTGCCTTAGATGCATTCACCCGATTTTCCACTGTAGTCTACTAAAATCAGAAACTCGCGTCTACACACAACGCCACCTCCTGAGCCACTCATGATTGAGGGGGAACAACATTTTGAAATTTTAGATTCTTGTAAACACCAAGGAAAGCTCCAATATCCAGTGCCATGGAAAGACTTTCCTCCTTCAGAGACTGAATGGGTGGACCTCAAGCACATCAAAGCAGCCAAACTCCTCAAACACTTCCATAACCAATATCCCCATAAACCAAAATAGTTCCCTATTCTAATCATATATCTATATTGTTTCTCTCTCTCTTTGTTGTGTTTTCCATTTGTTTTGCAGGACTGACATCTTTGATCAGGAAACTGATCAAGGAGAGATTCATCCTTGAAATAAGGAGAAATTTTCTGACAATGAGAACAATCAACCAATGGAACAGCTTGCCTTCGGAAGTTGTGCAAGCTTCATCACTGGAGGCTTTCAAGAAGAGATTGGACTGCCATTCGTCAGAAATGGTGTAGGGGTCTCCTGCTTGGGTGGGGGGTTGGACTAGATGACCTACAAGGTCCCTTCCAACTCTGTTAATCTGTCTGTCGGTCTTTATCAAGGGGGGCAACATGTCAGATCCACGAGCTTCGGCTTGGTGCCTTGGCGGCGTTCTGCCATCAATTGGGGAAGGGAGAGGGGAACAAATGGGCAATAAAGCTGATATGACATTTGATGGGAAATTGGGAGGGGGGAATTGACAGTTGAGGAAGAACAGAGTGTTGTGGAATCAGCACGCTGGCATCTTCAAAGCTATTTGCCCTGAGAGTGGAATTTCACCAGCCCAAACACCTCAGTGTTTCCTAAAACATCTCGGTGGTGCTGTATTGGCTACACACAAACAGACCACAGGGAGAGGGCTAAGGGGAACCAGGGTTTAGTTCTGTATTAGCATGTGGGAATTTTAGATTCCGCTTAACTTTATTGCAATCAGCATCTCTTAGTAAAAGGGCCTTTTCACTTCAACCAAATGGAGTTGGGAGTTTTACTTCCCTAAGGGATCAGACTGGGACAGGTGTGACAGCCTCAAAGCAACTTTTGAGATCAGAAAAAGAAAACCTGAAGAGAAATCAAATCCTATGACAGCATATGAATGAGTTAAAAATCAAGATTGTTAAAAGCAAGAGTAAGGAATACAGGGTTGGTTTGTTTGAACAAAGTTAAAATGACATGTTTCTATATAATACCGTGAATGCTTTATGGACTTTTTTTGACACCAGGACTGTTATTTTAATTTATGGACTTGTTTATGGATAAGGAAGAGTTATGGGAAGAGATCTTTGTAGGGGGTAAAACATTATTAAATTTGTTAGCACTTCTTGTGATGAAGATCTGAAGTCATTTTTTAAAAATATTTTTTCTTTTCCTTATTTTTTCCTCTTTTTTCTTTTCCTCTTTTTTCCTTTTTCCTTCTCTTCTACTTTTTATCTTCTCTTTCTTTTTTTTCCCTTTTGGGTTTCGTTTGCATTGTCTTTTTTTTTTTAAGCAATAAAATATTTTTTAAAAAAAGCAATTACCATTACCAAGCCAGTATTCACCCATATGCATTTAACTGCTTTTCCTAATTAAATTGTCTTTATTCAAATTCATTATGTTGCTTTCAGCACTTTCCCTAGCTTACAAATATAATTCTGAATTTTATTTCTGTCTGCATACCTAACCAGTTTTGTTCCAGTTGCAGATTTCCCCATACACACTGGGGAAATCATCATTTTGTCACGTATGCAGATACCATGGCTTCAGGTTATACTGCTACACTGATGATCATTTGAAGAATCCTTCCCTGGAATAGAATCTATAGAATCCATAACTTAAAACAGTTTCTGCTATTTTAAATAAAACATATTAGAGTTAGATACTTAACTTAGCATTTAAAGCTGCAAATAGTAGTTATGCTTAAATGGTAAAACAAAAAAGGATGTCATTTAATTTGTTATCATTTATTTAGTAATAGTTCAAAGATTTGAGTGGAATCAATTAAATATTGCCAAAATGAGCAGAAAAAGAAAGTGAGCTCAGGAAGAAATACAGCTGTTTTGCTGGCAAAGTCTGCCTTCTATCCAGTGGCCTCCATAACAAGCTGCAACAACTTCAAAATGACATATGCATCATCATCCCGCATAAGTGACATCTTAAAAGTTGTGTAGTAGTGTATGATGCCAGTATGGCATGATCTACAATCTACACCTATAGCAAGCTGCTGAGAGTTTCTTTGATTGCAACAGAAGTTTGTTGAATAAATAAATAAAATAAATGATGCACATGTCCTCATTTCCCTTCCCCTCACTCTGAGGACATCTTATGTGAGGTGACTACTGGAGATTTTTGAAGAAATTAGAGATGGAGTTCCTTGAATGTAATATTTTTCTATTGGTGGCTTTCTACAAATTCTGATTTAGAGAGTAACCAATATCAAGTGGTACATGTAAGCAATCCTTGCAATTTGATAAGATTCGTGATACATTAAGGTAGAATCATGTCACATTCTTTTTCATATAGAAGAACATTTTGAAAAAAAGTTTTTTTTGAAGCATTAAAACAGTATTAAACAGGTTTTCTCCCCAAGCTACTTTCATCAGTAAAAGTGCAATGAGAATACCAGGCCAAAAAGGCTACATTTATATTTAGGCAGGTATTTTAGAATATTGATTTATGAAACTCGCTTTTCTTTACCTATTTAATATTTGACTTGTTCTTTGTTTCCAAATGGGCAAAGCAAGAAGAGAACACATATCTATCTGTATTTTTTCATTAGGTGTGGGACAAACAGCTTAGATGTCTTATAAGGAATGGCAGGATATAAACAACCCAGATTATTTCTCTTGTAGTAATGTGTTCCCTGGCTATAAGTATTAGTATCATTTAGATCATGTCCTCTGTAACATTTAGGGATACTGGTTTCCATAGTAAATTTCCACACTGGGAAGGAAGCCAATTTAAGTATTTTCCATGGCTAGAAGACACCATTGTTATATATTCCAGTGCCTCTCCTTCAACCACAGCCCTTTTCCCCCCAAGGCTAATGCCTGTGTGAACAATTCCATTGTTGTTGCCTAGAAGCAAGATTTCTTTGAGGCCTTTGAGGTGGGGGGTGGGGGAGGGCAGGGCAGGGTAGAAATGGCTCCAGCCTTTGGAGACAAGAGAGGCAGTCAAAATTTTGGCACAGCTGTGAGTATGCAATTTCTCTGCCTTTGTAAACAAAAAGGCAGGTACTTAGGTGAAGTCCTTTAAATAGTCTTTTTAAATTAGATCTTCTTTTGTGCAAAATAACTCAAGGGTAGTTGTTCCCATTTGCATCCCACCATCAGCAACCCCTCTGCCCATTCTGGAAGAGCCGAGGTGGCGCAGTGGTTAGAGTGCAGTACTGCAGGCTACTTCAGCTGACTGTTCAGCAGTTCAGCGGTTCAAATCTCACCGGCTCAAGGTTGACTCAGCCTTCCATCCTTCTGAGGTGGGTAAAATGAGGACCCAGATTGTTGGGGGCAATATGCTGACTCTGTGAACCGCTTAGAGAGTGCTGTAAAGCACTGTAAAGCGGTATATAAGTCTAAGTGCTATTGCTATTCAAAGACAAATGAATTCTATCCTTGTGATCCACACCTACTGAGAGGTGGGGGTGGCCCAGGAAGTTGCGCTTCAGGGCAGCCCTGCAATGTAGTCCACTGGATGAATAAATTTTGGAGGCAACAGAGATTGAGGACTGTTCCCCACAGCAGCACAAAAGTGCTATTTCCAAGTACCTTTTCAGTGATGTAAATTGGAATTGGATCCACATAGGAAACCCGGAGGAGAGGGGCCAGTTACATCAGGCAGAGCACTTACCACTCTCCTGCTGTCAGCTCCCTCAGACTGGAGAACTGATATCAAAGGAGCCATTCTTTGCTCCTTCTGTCTCCCCCCTCCCCTTCTCCTGCCACCCAGAGCAAGACTTGGGGGAGGAAGCAGGGGAGAGAAGGAGGGAAAGCAGCACTTTCCTGCAAGATAAAAAGATTCTCCTCCCACAGAAGCAGCAGCTGAGCAGCTATCCCTCCAACACACACACACACACACACACACACACACAGTGCAGGTGGCAGAGTCACTTTCCCCATGGGTAAGGCTCTCCTCATAGCTTCAGCACTGCGTCAAAGCCATAGGCGCATTTTAAAAGTACCCAGAAGGCCACAGGACTGATGTTAACACATATTTCCCCTACCCGCCCTGTAACCTTGACACTGCAGTGCTGAAGCCAAGGGTGGGACAGCCTCAACTCTCAGGAGCATTTGTACTGTGGTTTTCTGGAAGATAGCTGTACACGTTTAACACAGACACACAGACACAGACTCCTGCTGGGAGAGGCAAAAGTAGACAAGAAAGTTGGTGAGTGCAGCATCTTCATATCTCTACAGGATGCTCTTTCTTCCTCACATATCTGAGCAGCTCTGTTCCCCCCCTCCCAACTCCATGGAAATTAATGTGTGTAAATAGAATCAAGGATACTTCAATCAACTTCAGATATACCTTGGTGAAGGAGAAATTATTTCCTCCTTTCCCCCCAGGCCATGTTCTCGGTGGTTAGTAAATTCAGCTGTTGTGCTTAGAACACCTCTTACGGCAACATGTTCAGTTCCTACTTTCTCTTCCAGGATAACATTTCACTGCAGAGCATCAAAGCAGCAAAGGACTTATTCTCCAAAGCACTAGGGGGCAGGACAAGAAGTAAAGGGTGGAGACTCATTAAAGTGAGATCCAACTTAGACCTAAGGAGAAATTTTCTGATAGTGAAAACAATTAATCAATGGAATAGCTTGTTATGGGTGCTCCATCACTGGAGGTTTTCAAAAATAGACTGGAACAGCCATTTGTATAAGGTTTCCTACCTTGAGCAGGGGGCTGGACTAGAAGACCTCTGAGGTCCCTTCCAGTCCTATGATTCTATGTTCTAAAGTCAGCCTGGACGTTGGGCATTATGTGAATGTAAGTTTAATTTGTAGAAATCTAAATGTATCTGATATTATCTCTCTTATTAAGATTTGCTTCCTGCTCCCAGCTAGACAATCATCTCAAAGGAAAGTGATTTTGTGTGGGTTGTCCTATATGCCTAGAATTGCATGGTAGAGCTTTGGGATGTGCTTCAAATTCTGATTGCAACTTGCCCATGGGAGGCAGAACTGTTATCCAGGCAGCCCAGAACATGTTCTTGTGTTGTGAGGAATATCCTTCTGGGTTCAGCTCCAAGTGGGGAAAAAGACACTGGATTCCTGGAAGTTGCTTGGAAAGAAGGTTTAATGGTGGACAGGAGCACATGGCATGGGCTCCTGAACAGAAAAGGTGGATCACATGCTTCCAGATGTTGGGTGAAGAGAGAAGGGAGGAAAAGATGCTGAGTCTCTTGGTTTTATGACCTCTGTTGGGCCCCACCTCTTAGTTTCCTGTTCCTGTACAGAAATGTATCCCATTGGCTGTCAGACTCCCATGGGGCAACTCTGTAGGCTGTCCTGAATACCGAGCTAGTTTGAGTGCTGGCTGATGCAATCTTCCCAGGTGCCATGAGGCAGAAGGCTAATCCTATCTTTCTTATGTAGAATAGACTGCCCATTGACAAAGGTGGGGGGATGAGTGAGCTGGGCCATTCCTTGATGGCCCATTGACAAAGGTGGGGGCTACCAAGAGTGAGTCTGTTTCCTTTCTAAAAGCATGTTTCTCAATTTCTCTAGGGATATTCTATATAATATTCTGCCTTTTTAATATTTTCCCAGGATATTTCATTTTTCAAGGAGAGGGGTGGGTGCTAACTTCCTACACACTTGCTTGCCTATCTTGCTGCCCATGTGGATGTTCCTGCTAGAACACTTTGAATTATGATTTCCTGAATAAAAAGATAATTATCTCACAAAGTGTATTTTATTGCCAAGTATATAATTACATAAAGTCATCTGTGAGTTCTCCAACAAATACTTTGGGCCAGGTTGATTTGATCCTAAATGTCCCTTTTATTGGTCCTATGGACTTCTTGGGGATGGGCAAGTTTATTGGGTGGCCTTTAAACCTCGAAGAGGAGACAGAGCTGTAAATGGTGAATACAAGGGGTATGTGCACATAGACTGAAGCACAACTGCAGACAGAATGGCTGGAAAATGCTGCAGGCGGTACAATTCAGCTCTTGCCTTCTTTACAGAGTTCAACTGTGGGGTGGCTTGAAAATTGCTGAAACTGAGCTTGTTTGTATAACCAGAAAATAGTTCTAGGTGGGGGGTGATGACAACACTTTTTTGGGGATAGGAACACATCAATAAGTGCTTGAGCTCTTCCAGGGGAATTCACTGACAAAAGGCTAGAGGGAAATGTGCAGCCATCTGCCTTAGATAACTAAATGGTTCAGTGAGAGATCTGCATTGCCCTCAAAGTTCATTAAATTGGATTATGATTTCCCCCCTTTTTCCAGATAGATTTTAGCTTTGTGATAAAACTAATAAACTAAAGACTAGAGGCTATTTCCTTTCAGGAACTTGCTTCTTAATCAACCTGTTTTCCCTTTATTCCCCAGGCATCTCCTAAGGAAATTCTTTTCAGTGAGCTGCTTATCTTGGAAATGTGAATGTTGCTAGCTCTTATCAGCTAGTTTTCTCTTGTTTCAATTTAAATGCATTACCTTCAGAGATGCTTTGGGGAAAATATTCAGGGCTTTTTTATCTTTAGCATTTGTCCAATCTAACTAGAAAAAAGGTGGGAGCTAAAATATATTCTTTTTTGCTTGTAATTTTTAAGCTTGAGCTCTTCAAGAAACAATTGTTTCATTATCATCTCTGCAACCAGGAAGGCTTGCTAAATTGTATGTTAAATAGCTGTTGATAAAATTCAAGAGCTCTGGTCTGTCTGTTGCTCTAAGGACAAACTTTTTTGTACATACATACATATACATTCACATTCAATATTATGCAATGAAGATTTTGCTGGAATTTTATTTTTGGTTGCTGTCTATAACTTGGCTGATACTCTGTCTAAATTATCCTGAAGAAATTAATGAGCTAAAAATTATTTTTCAAAAATACTTCAAGTGTATAAGAACAACTGTATGAATTTGTACAAAGTATGCAAGTGATGACAGATGTAAATCTTCTATGGAAATTCTCTCTGCTAAGTCCCTATTTTAGAAAACTGCCTGAATCACAGGTATCTCAGAGAGCCAAAGACCTATTATTTGGTTGGCTTCTTTTATTTAGTTTTTCAAAATAGCAATAGCAATAGCACAGACTTATATACCACTTCATAGTGCTTTACAGCCCTCTCTAAGTGATTTACAGAGTCAGCATATTGCCCCCAATAATCTGGGTCCTCATTTTACCCACCTCAGAAAAATGGAAGGCCGAGTCAACCTTGAGCCAGTCAGAATTGAACTGCTGGCAGTTGGCAGAATTAGCCTGCAATACTGTATTCTAACCACTGCACCATTATGGCTCTTATATTGAGTTTTGGCCTGCATTGGTACTAGAAAATATGATTCCCATGGTAGTTTCAGCTTCCCTTCACCCTGTGATTGGTGAGTTTATGTGTTTTGCACTGTTCTAATCTTGCAGAAGGGCTGGAGGCTTACTAAAAGGTATACTATCCATTGAAATGGTTGTGGTTCTTAGACCATTCACATTATCTTTGACACATCTGTTTCTAGCATCAATTTTATTTTTGTCACCAATTCAAATCCATTCTGGTTTTTTACCCATTTCCCAGAAGCCCTCTAAAAATCTCACCTTATCCATGGACTATGCAAGTAGTCTGATCATACCATTCTTGGTTTACTCCCTATCCCCAGTGAGAAGAATATTAATTTACCACACAGGTTTGCTCTGATGGTTGCTTGTTTCATATGGCATGTAAAACAATATTTAAGCAATACATTGAATCAGTTTGGTGAAGTGGGTGAAGAACCAGGAGGAAACTGGGAGACCAAGTATTCTAGTCCCACCTTAAGAACAAAGCTGGCTGGGTGATCTTTAGCCAGTCCCTTTCTTTCAGTCTTAAGAAGTGGCATTGCCAATAGTCAAGACCAGCGGCCCCAATCTTTTCGGTGCCAGCAACCAGTTCTGTGGAGGATGGTTTTTCTATGGACCAGGGGTGGGATGTGGTTTTGTGTATTATCTGGATCCCGTGCGTGCATGGGTGCGGTTTCGCTTGCTTGCGTGGCCTGGTTCTTGGCGGGCCATGGACCAGTGCCAGTCCGTGGCCTGGGGGTTGGGGACCCCTGGTCAAGACTGACTGGAAGGCGCCTCCCCAAAAAGCAATATATTGGATTGATGTAATGGCTGAAGCAGTGGTGGGATTCAATTTTTTTTACTACCGGTTCTGAGGCTGTGGCTTGGTGGGCGTGGCTTGGTGGTCATGTGAATGGGTGGGTGGTCATGTGAATGGGCAGGCGTGGCCAACTCAATGTCACTCCCACCCAGTCACATGACATCCCCCCAGCCACACCTACCCAGGTTTTGTGGCTCCCAGTGTTTTCTGTGGGAAATGGGTCATGTGACTGGGTGGGCGTGGCCAACTTGATTGGTCTCAGCCTTAGGAAATTTCTCCTTAGTCCAACTCACAATAAAATAGCACAATAAAATAGCACTGTTCCAATATTTAGAATAGAATAGAATAACAGAGTTGGAAAGGACCTTGGAGGTCTTCTAGTCCAACCCCCTGCTTAGGCAGGAATCTCTATACCACTTCAGACAAATGATTATCCAATCTCTTCTTAAAAAATTTCCAGTGTTGGAGCATTTACAACTTCTGGAGGCAAGTTGTGCCACTGATTAATTGTTCTGTCAGGAAAGTTGAGGGGCTCCTACAAAAATGAGGAAGTCAATCTATTTTCCAAAGCACCAAAAGGCACAACAAGAAACAATGGATGGAAACTAACCAAAGAGAGAAGCAACCTAGGACTAAGGAGAAATGTCCTAAGGGTGAGACCAATCAACCCATGGAATAGCTTGCCTTTAGAAGTTGTGGGGCTCCGTCACTAGAGGCTTTCAAAAAGAGTGAGGGAAGTACACCAACCCTTCCACCTCTATTATTCTATGTTCCCTATTTTTCTAAATTGGGTGCTTCACAGCAGAAGCAATACAGCTGGCTGGACCACACATGCATTAAATTCACAGCCTGTATGATCAAGTTGCATCATTGTCCCCTCCTGTATCTTTTCCCCCAGGGAGAAACAAGAAGTAGCCAACACTGCAGCAGCTATAAAAGGTCTTGGGAAACTCCAGAGGGTATCAGCTGATCACAGAAGTGTTACTTAATACTCTTTATAATGAAAATGTTTGTAATCTTGTCCTTCTTCCTGAAGGGAAGAGGTCAATCCCATCCCTAGATTGATGGGTTTCCCTGCCCTAATCCTGTCAGTTTCTGTTGTTTATTGACCTGATTCAGAGTGTATGGCTGCATTTCAGCTGCAACTGTTAAGTGGAGCTATTAACTGAAGGGGGAGAGAGAGAAAAAACTTCTCTTGCACTTTATTTTTAACCGGTTCTCCGAAGTGCATAAGCAATTAACTAATGGTTTGGGCGAACCAGTGAGAACCAGTTGAATCCCACCTGTGGGCTGAACCCAGATGGCAGGTTAAGCTGCGGTTAAGAAGGAATGCTTTAATGAATGTCTGTAACCATCACTTGCTGTAGATTAGTTTACCTTAAATTCAGTCTAATGTATCATCCAAATCCAATCAAATTAATAATTTCCAATGAAAAAAATCATCTTCCAAGAAAATGAAGAGAGGTACAAAAGTAGAGTTCCTGCCATTCCAACTTTGTTTTTCATACATATCATGTCCTCCACTTCCTTCCACCCCAAGACATAGTGTGGCTATTCCCACTGGGCTAGCTTGGTCTTTTCCTGTTGTTGATTTTTTGCATAATCTTCCATCTAGTGGAAAGATTGCTGGGGAATCACTCAAAAGCAAGAGGGGTTTAACAATATGTTGGCTATAGTTTGTTGTGTCAGCTGGGAGATGTTCCCTGAGTGCTTCAATGGTACTTAATGATGATTAGCATGTTTTGTAAATATGCTCCATATATATATATGGGAGTAATGTAGTACAGATATGGAAATGAACTATTTCCTACTTTGTTCAGGGCAAAAACTTTAATATTTGGAGGGGGACAGAAGAAAGAACATAGTAGTATTAGATCAGGTTGAAATCAGGGGTGGGCTTCAAAAATTTTAGCAAGGGGTTCTCTGCCAGGTTGCTGGGTGGGCATGACCATGGTGGGCGTGGCCTAGTCGGCCTCCTGCACCACGGCAGGGGGGGTGTTTTTGCCCTCCCCAGGCTCCGGAGATTTTCCTCGAGCCTCTGGGAGGGCGAAAACGGCCTCCCCAGACTCCGGAGGCCCTCTGGAGGCTGGAAACGGGCCCATTTCCAGCCTTCCCGAACTTCCGGTAGGCTCGTTTTTCGCCTCCCCAAGCCTCCGTGCGCGCCCTGCACTTACCTGCATCCAAAATGGGCCGCGTGGGGACTCCTGGGAGGGGAGGGGAGGGGAGGGCGGGGCCAGCCAGGAGTGGGATTTGGGGGTTCTCCGAACTGCACAGAATCTTAGCTAGAGATTCTCCCAAACCCCTGCGAACCCCCAGCAGCCCACCCCTGGTTGAAATACATTCAATCAGCATGGTTTTTTAAAAAAACAATTATTAGAATACAACAGGCACAGAAAGAAATTTTAACCCTAACTTCTATGCGGTAATGTAGTTGTATAAAAATGCTACAATTCACTATATTGTGAATATCTAGTTAAATGTGGTTTATTCATCAAAACATGGTTAAGCAAATTACAGCTGAGCACAAAATGTAAACCAAATCACTGGTAAGCAAATGACATTATGATTCAGTATGTGTGAATATTTCCCTAAGTCTTAAATAATTACTTTAACCTTGTTTATTTTTTCAACTAATTTGGGTTTTCAGTTTTTGAATTTGCAATTATCATTGTCTCTGGGAAGACTCCAATTCACAGGAATTAGTGGGAGATTTCCCTCCAATGCAAAAGGGATTTTTATAGGTATGCTTGTTTAATTATTGATTCCTTAGACTTGGGTCTCACTGTTTCTCCAGAAACCCATATTAACTCTCTTCCCTCCAATGTTCCTATGAAGTAGGTTGATTTAGGAGAGTAGCCCAAGGTGGGATACAGTTTGAATCCTAATCCAGTACCTGAGACATCATGAGATTGTTGTCTTCTGTATGAATCTAAGTGGGGTTAATTCAAGAAATTATGGTTAAATAAATCATACTTTAACAGAACATTACAGAGCCATCTGTATTTAGTATTTGCCTTAGTTATTGGTAAATGAAAAAATCTCTAAAAGATTTATGTGAAAAGTAAATAAAAATTTGTACTTAACTAGCAAAGAAACCAGCCAAGTCAGGTGAGTCAATGGCTCTGAGAGACTATTTGTATGACTCCTCCATTTGCATAAGCGGGGGTGTATAACTTTGTGGTTTTCCATCCTGCCTCTTTGCCTGAGAATTCTTTGTTTATTGATGTGATGTCTGGAAAGTTCCCATAGATGGTGGGTCATTAGAAAAGCAACAAACATGTTATTTGCTAGGAAGGATTTGTCCAAAAACTGTATGCATTGGTTTAATATGTTGTTACTGTCTTCTGAAGGCAAGCCACAATTTCAGATATGTTGGGGTGGCCTATAGAAATACCTGCTTATATATGTCCTATTATGTCCTTTAGCATCACATTAAAGAAAAGCATCTACTATATTAGTTGTCCATTGCAACCCAGCTAGATTCACTGGCAGCCACACTCTGAAACAATGGTTCTTTATTAAAACAGGGGAAGGGTTTCTTGGCAGGGGAACTGGACAGATCAGTGCTAATAGCCTGTAAACGACAGTGGCTCCCATTTAATGTTGACATGACTTAGCTGAATTGTATAGTGCCAGGAAAGAGCCCCACATCTGTTACTTCTCTGTAACCTTGAGGCAAATGGTTGCTTCCCTGATTCTAATGGCAAATCCTCAGAAGCAGCAACTCAATAAAAAAAAAGTCAGGATGGAATGGAGTTGTCTAATATTGGTGCAGTAATGCTTTCTTAACAGATGGAAAACTTGCCTGATTAACTGTATGAACACTGAGTTTCAGATACTGGTCAGGTATGGAATGGGACAATTCTCTGCGGCCAACTTGCCATGGCCAACTTGCCATGGGACAACTCGACATGGGACAATTCAACAAATATAAAAGTTAAATTAATTTCGATGGAACCGTGGCCAATAATAATAAAAGAAAGGAAGTAAATCCAGAAACACAAGAGTTACAATAATGAAAACATGGTCACCTATAATAAAAGTAACTGAATGAAATGGTTAATACAGTGTTGAATTGTCCTGTGGCAAGTTGACTGTGGAGAGTTGACCATAGCGAGTTGGCCATGGCAAGTTGTCCTAGATCCAGCCAGGTATGCTTTCATACCCATTGCAAAAGACTCCACCACTATTTCCCACAAAATGCTAACCTGTTATTCTAATATGTTGATGCCTAACTAAGCCTGCAGAATATGCAGATGCCCGAGTCTGGCTAGAAAATTTCCCATTCTAAATCCTGTAGAGCTGCTGTCATTCAGATAGTGAAGTAGATAGACCTGAGGCTGACTTGGCATAAATTGGATTGCCCTGTTCCTAGACTAGAAAACTGGAATCTTTTTCTTGACAAATTCATGAAAAAGGTCATGTTAAAAAATACCTCGCAGCAAACATACAAGAACAATGGATAGATGTGGACAATGTATCTCAATTACAATCACTTAAACACATAAATATCTTCTTCTGGCTTACAAAATTCCTGCAGACTGACATCTTTTTCTTTGTTTAGCTGTTTTGCCCTCCTATGAATCCTGAAGGAAGCTCAAGTTAGTCATGTCAGAGTTTGTCAACCTGTCCCAAATTATGACTTTCCTGTCAGGCACAGGAAATCAGTAGCCAGAATAGAGTTCAAAAGCACTATGGGTTTATTCCATGCATCCTGTACACAAGAATCTTATCTACTAATGGTCAAGGCAAATTAGCACCAAATAAGAGTCAACGGACTTCAAGAGGGCCTGGAGTTAGGTCTCTTATGTGAGGGTGGTAGCGATGTGTTTGACCCCTCCCTCGCGTTCAGCCAGGTCATCTCCTGCATTTCCTTATATAGGATATTAGAAATACCAATGGTGGAAGGTACAGTCTGCCCTGCCCTATTGATGTTTAGCCCCAAATTAGCATTTCGAATTGCCCCACCTATAAGAAATATAGCTGTCAGACCTGCCCCAAAACAATCATTTAGCAAAGCAGGCTCTCGACTCCAATTGATTGAAGTGAAAAGAACTTTTACTAAAGATGTCAGTTGCAGGAAGGTGAGGCGGAATCTGAAGTTCCCACTCACTGATACAAAGAGCCTAACTCAGCATTCCCCATCCCTCCCCCCAATGTCCAGTCCGTTGCCATGCAATCCGGGATCTCCGTGATGTTGTGGGAAACTCTGGGTTGTTTAGGCTGCTGGAATTTCACACCCAGGGCAAGAGGCCTTGAAGATACCCGGCATAAAGGGGAACAAACAGCTCTGGTCTTCTTCACATGTCAGCTTCCTCTCCCCACTTCCCAAACAGGTGTGGATTGCCCCAAACGCCTCCCCCCTCCCTTCCCCTTTGATGGCAGGATCCTGACAATAGCGTTCTATTCTTCTCCTGATGAGGACAGCTCTACAGTCCTATCCTCCTGCCCCACCCTGCCACCTTCAAAAACAAAAGAAAACAGGACAAAAAGGAACACAATCTAATTTCATACTGCCAGAAGGAATTGAGAAAGAGGAGGGAGGGATAATATAAAAATCCTAACTTGAAAGAGTTCTGGGGTTTTTTTTTGTTTGTTTGTTTTTTGAAGAACCCTCAGGGGTCCAGGATGCCTTGTGCCTTGGGCCCTGATAGAGAAGGCTGGAAGAAGGAATGGTTGGTGAAAAGAGGTAAACACCGTAAAGCTTTCAGATCTGACCTTTTTCATTGATCACAAATCCCTGTCTTGTCTTGGGTTGTCCTTGCTGAGGGCTGACTACTTTAGTTTCACCAGACAGGATTAGTAATCTGTTTACGGTTTGTAGATTTTGTTCCTTGGGCTTAAAGTTGCAAATAAATTTAAAAGGGGTAACTTTTATTCTGGGCATAACTTGTGAATACTAGGAATGCGGGATAAGAAGTATTGTTATTTTAATAGAAAATACAGGTACCCTTGACCTACAACAGTTCATTTAGTGACTGTTCAAAGTTACAATGGCACTGAAAAAAGTGACTTATGACCATTTTTCACAGTTACCACCTTTATAGAATCCCCCTGCTCATGTGATCAAAATTCAGATGCTTGGCAACTGGTTCATACTTATGACCGTTGCTGTGTCCCAAGGTCATGTGATCACTTTTTGTGACCTTCTGACAAACAGTCAATGAGGAAGCCAGATTCACTTAACAACCAGGTTACTAACTTATCAACTGCAGTGATTCACTTAACAACTGTAGCAAGAAAGGTTGTAAAGTGAGGCAAAACTTACTTAATAAATGTCTCACTTAACAACAGAAATTTTGGGCCCAATTGTGATCATAAGTAGACTATTACCTGTATATTGCCTTCAACCTACAACTCACTTTCAACATCTCCTTCATTAGAAAAGTCCTACTAAAAATGAATATTGGTCACTTCAGGTCACTTTTTCTGTTCTGACCTTTGCAAAAAGCACTTGATATAACAGTTGGCAGCATGCATTGTCTATGAAATCTTGTGACTCCAAAAATAAATAGCTGAAAGTTTATTAATTCAGTTTCCAGTTTTTCTATGGGTGAAGGCAGTAAACAAAGTGAATGAAAGACACATTGTCTTCTATGAATCCAGAGGCCATTTAAAAGCTGAAACTGAGTACAGATGATTAGTAGGTAGCAGGAGAGAAACATAAATACTGGCTTGTATTATAAGAAATATATTTAACTTGCAACTTGGCAAGGATGGGACTTGTCTCCTGGATTTTGTTTGTTGTTCAGTAAAAATCATACTGTGTGTGAGTGAACATACCCACATATTCTTACTGAACTCAGTGCATATAAAGAAGGTCTTGCAATTGATCTTTGGCATCTCCACAAAGGATCCTTGGTATCAGAACTGGAAAGACACACAGGGCCAACCTCTCCACTAGATTAGATAAGGCTGGGCCAATTGGATCGGAGGCCTGCACTGATATAAAGCAGATTCTTCTAAGGACAATATGCAGACTGTGCCTCCATTAATAGCTGCAAGGGACATAACTCTTCATTTATACCCTGCTTCACACAGACTTTGTGTGAAGTAATTAAAATTAGATGCCATCCCCTTAAGATACTCACTTTGATTTTTCACATTTTGAACTAGTCTGCCTTACACATTTTCCACACTCCCCCAGATGAAAAAATGTGTCTATGGCCAGTTGGAAGGGTTGCTTCTTTTGAATTAGAGTCATGGCACACTGGCTTTTTTATTTTCCCAGAGCACAAGGGAAGCAGCTCTAATTTAACTTTTTAAGCCCAAGAAGCAAATCCCTAATTTATCTTTAATTTACAAAGAGCGCCCCATATCTCAAATGGGTATTACATTACAGAGTTGAAGTGGGTCCCACATATATGAGGATAAGAACATAATGAATGTAAACAATCATTATGTTTAAGGTAATCAAATCCAATTATATTTTCAGCATTTAATAAGGGAGTGGTAAGAATATACTGCTTTTAAAGATTCTAATACAAATGTACAAAGCTAGATGCATGGAGAATGACACAACCTCTTCCTTTTAGAACATGTTTCCATTTGCTTATGATAGAAACATCCCATCTATATTGTCTGAATCTGGTCCCTTCCCAGAACACCATGACAATTGCTCAATATGCTAAGAGATCCACCCTGGAGTCATCTCTTGAGTTACTTAATTTGTCTGAGTTCCTACTTTACACTAAACCCAAAACTACTTTCCATTTTTATGGCTTACCATGTTTTACAAACTGGTCAGGTGCGGTTTAGTCAATAAACCATAATTAACATGTCTTCACCAAAATCACTTCAAAAACATCACTTCTGAAACTCAAATCAATTATTTATATAGTATAGTAATGTGAAACTGTGAAAGACTGTTATGCCTGAACTTGCCTGTTACTTTAAAGTTTAAGTGCAGGTAGGCAGCTTAGGCATGAATGTGCAAATTTGAGTTAAGCCAGGTTTCAATAAGGCTGAATTGGGCAGGTGAGGAGGTTAGTAAGATCATCCCCTGGCAAGAATACAATCCAGTTGTCCCTGAGTTAATTCCACATCAGCCAGAGAGAAATTGCTTGATCAGGAAGATATCTCTCTCTCCATTAGACATTTTTCTTCAAGCAATTTCCTAAAAAAGAAAAAAATATTAAATAGTAAAGCCAGGTGGATGTGGGCCCAAAGACCAAGAGAGTAAAAGGATAAAAATCCAGGTCCAATCCAAACCTTTAAAATCCTAAAAGATTTGGACCAGATTACTCAAAAGAAAACTGTCTCCAACCTAAGTTTCAAAGGTTCTGTGATGAATGACGCTCTCAATGAAGTAGGGTAACTAGGGCCAGGGTATTTTCAATAACATCCTATTATGAAACAGACTTCAGAGACAGATTTGTCCAGCATCATCTCTGGATTATTTTAACACCAGTTGAACTCCTTTCTAGTTATCCAACCAATATAACCCTGAACTCTCCCTATTTACATATATTTCTAATTTTAGGGTAGTAGTACATTTTGACGCTTTCTGCATTTACTGTTGGTTTTGATGTTATGCTTTTATATCCCATCTCTCATCTGTATTCAAATTGTACCATCTTGAGAATTTTATGTGATTGGATCGAGCTACCATATGGAGTACAAAATTCCAGATGTTCACTAGATGTCAGCAAAGTGATCTAAACCACTTGCTGCTATCATCTAATAGGCATCCAGATATATGCACCCCAGATTGATAGCTCTATTGTATGGTTACATGCAAATCTTGTAAGCAATTAAGTAACTCGAGCCCAAGTTAGGATTGTAAAGAAAAAAACAGGGAAACCAGAAAGGCAAAACAGAAGGCAAGTCCAAAGCATATAGCACACCAGATGTGATGTTCCAATAGCAAGGAAAGGTTTTTTAATGCTTGTCCTTTCCAATAGAATCCGATGAATAACCAAGGTTCCATTGGCAATGCACTGCAGAAGTGAATATTTGGTGTTTATATTTACATTTCTATACATTTTGATTAGGGACGCGGTGGCTCAGTGGCTAAGATGCTGAGCTTGTCGATCAGAAAGTTGGCAGTTCAGTAGTTCAAATCCCTAGTGCTGCATAATGGAGTGAGCTCCCGTTACTTGTCCCAGCTTCTGCCAACCTAGCAGTTCGAAAGCACGTAAAAAATGCAAGTAGAAAAATAGGGACCACTTTGGTGGGAAGGTAACATCGTTCTGTGCGCCTTCGGCATTTAGTCATGCCAGCCACATGACCACGGAGAGGTCTTCGGACAGTGCTGGCTCTTCGGGTTAGAAACGGAGATGAACACTGCCCCTAGAGCCGGAAACAACTAGCATGCATGTGCGGGGGAACCTTTACCTTTACCTTTTGATTGACCCTTCTGCTAGCCATCAGTTGCTTCTTTCTGTTGCTCCTCTCCCAGCATTTCTGCATCAAGTCCAATGTCCATCTTTTTGCTGAACAAGGGAGCAGAAACAATTAGCATGAATCATCAATCATTGATGTGCTGGAATTCTTATTGATAGACTCTTGCAGATGGTGAGTCAGTCATAAAATTACACGATTTTGCAAAGGCAAGAAGCTGCACATCTATGCTGAGAAAAATGTTCCATCCTGCTCAGTAAGAGCTGGTAAACTTTTTAGTTTCAACTTTTTGACAGTGGCTTTTTAAATCCAAAAAATGTTGAAGTCAGGTAAACTTTTGATAGTCAAGGATTATGTTTATCATATAAAGCTACAATTTGAGAGGTTTGTAATTTCACAGCATGGCTTGAAAAGGTTTTTTCAAAAGGTTATTTTAGATAATATACCCATTCTAATATTGTTTTATTATTTTCAAGGGGCATTGAAAAAGAGGGATTCGGAGACTGACTGCTATCTATGGTTTGTCAACCGATGATCTACCACATCCAGGTTCAAGATAATTGGGGAATATTCCATTCTTAGAACATTCATCTCAGTCCAGTTAATTGATAGCTATATGTTTAATGAATGACTGGGGTATTTTCCATGGAGCTACAGTGATAGGAAAAACGACGAAAGGCAAATTCCATTCTCCTCTGACCAGGAGCTCCTGAGCCCTCCTGTCCATAGAAGGGACAGGTTTATGGCTAATTTTTTTTATAAGAATGGTTATTTAGTAAATACCCAATAAGTGGAATTAAGAAATCTACTCAGTGGGGGTAATGTATAATTGTAAAAGTTTGTTTTTATGTAGCTATATCTACAATAAACCCAGATGTGAACTTTGACCTCAGGACTACCCAAAACATTGTCATTGGAACTAGCAGTATCAGCCAGGTTAATAACTATTCATTATGTAGTGTTGTTCTAACCTACACTTTTTCTTTACATTATTATTACTGTGTTATTATTATTTTTGATAACCGAAAAGGAATCCACCCACCAGATGATGATGATAGATTCTCAGGTGTCTTTGAGGCCTGCCCTTAGTTCAATCTAGATCTCCAAGAACAAATATGACATATAACATGTTGCCTTGTGTAGTACATTAGAACAGAAACAACCTATTTTCCTCACAAGATTTGTCTAAATCTAGAATACAACTATGCTGCTAGACTGGAAAGTAGATTTATTAGTATCATCTTTTCTTAGGAGAACTGCTTGCAATAAAGTTTCCTCCATTTTTTTATTAAAAACAAGCAAATAGGTCACAATGAATTTGAAGAAGTAAAATGGTAGCACACTACAAGCTGCCTTAATGGTTCTGGGGAGTTCTTTGCAAATGTATATAGGCCTGTAACAGCACCAAAGCTATCCAGAGGCAATCTGCACAAAATTGGAGAGCTTGCTTGGATTCTGAAATTTGATCAGCTCAGTTCAGCTCAACTCCAGTGAAAATTGTGGACCAAGGTGGATTCCAGACAGCAGAAACGTTCATCTTGTCTATTCTTGATCTCTTGGGTTTCTTAGTATTTTATCACCATCACTTGTTGAGTAATGACAGTAGCAATTTTAGAATTATAGAATCATAGGGCTAGAAGGGACCTTGAAGGTCTTCTAGTCCAACCCCCTTCCCAAGGCAAGAGTCCTTATACCATCTCAGACAAATGGATGTCCAATCTTTTCTTGAAAACCTCCAGTAATGCCCCAATAATTAATAAATGATTAATTTATTTCCTGTACCACAGAATGAGAGAGGCACAGAAATTTCAACTTTCCCAGATTGTCCTTTTAGTCCTCTTCCTCCTCCTTCCTCCCCATGCCTAGGGAGCACGAATGAGGACTCTGAACAAGATAAGAGGGGTGAGGCTGGTAGCTTTGTGGCAGTGCCCTGAATCTGGAGTAAAGAGTGTGTATTAGTAGTGGGTTGTAAATCCCATCGCTACCGGTTTGTGCATGCGCAGAAGCGTCCCGGGTGGGTGGGCGGAGCCTCCTGCCGCCGCCACTACCGGTTCTCTGAACCGGGCCGAACCGGGAGCAACCCACCGCTGGTGTGTATAGAAAGCTCACAGAGAAAAGGTTGATTATTTGTTATGCATATGCTTACTAAATGGCATCAGCTATGAGAACCAATATTTTACTCTATTGTTTTCAGCTTTAAGAATGTGCTACCTTTCATCATCGTGATTGAGAAATAAGCAGTTCTTTTATACATGTAGCATTTGTACTATTAGTGAACCAGAAATCATTCCTTAAAGAGCTCCAATTGTTTCTTTGAAGGAAACGGTATAATTTCACTGCTCAGCACTCAAAACCTGATTAATATGAAGAGCAGCAAACCAGTCATCTGCTTGAACATACCCCCTGCCAGTGATCTTAGTTGGCCTTGGGGACAGGGCAGAAGAAGATCATAGTTAGTATATAGCCACCTATAAACTCCTGGGTTTTGAATCCACTTATGCTAGGAACAGAACATCACATATTTGTCCTCATAGACATTCTTCCTCTTCCCAATTAGGACAGCAGGAGAGAAACAGCCAAAAATTGGTGGGAATAGTGACAGAGAGATGTGGGCTGAGTAGTAAAAGGAGATAAGGGTCAAAACTGTGAAGAAAAGAAGTTCCAGAAAAACTGGAAGAGGGAGATCTAATCCTTAGGGCACTACATGCTCAGCCTACATAATGGAATCTGCAGGATCTTCAAAACTGGCAGCAATAGAAGAAATTGGGAACATTAATTTTATTTATTTTTCCTTCACATGGAGCAAAATCTTACACCGATTGATGGATCATTTTTATTTTGGCTGCACATCCCGTAAATGCTATCTTTATCCCACTTGTTTTTGGCCTTTGCTGTAGGGAAGGGAATGCTAGGATTGTTCTGGGAATACAGTACTAGAAGCAGATGGAACATCACTGTAATAATAGAGTAACTGTAGCCATACTACAGAAAGCCAGATCATGATAACTCTATATTTACACCACCACAGAATCAAATCCTTTAGCTCAGCCTTCTACAAACATGGGACACTCCAGAAGGGTAGATCTCTATTCACAAAATTCTCAGCAACAGACCATGTTATCTGGGAAATTCTAGTTGAATGCTCAGCATCTGGAGGACTGGGAAAGGTTGCATTATATACACACATACGCACTTGCTGCTCATCTAATCTATGAAGCTATTGCAACAGCTTTTACATTAACTATCCAACTAAGCTTTCAGTTCTTCACTTTTCTTAGTTCTACTTTTTCTTCTAAGTTTAACTCTCCCAATTTCTCAAGAGCTGATCTAAGTGGCTGTAAACAGTAGGCTATTGTAAGCATAATATAGTTTTTGATTTGTGAATTCTATAGTTGACAATCATATTACCTATAAAGAAAAGCAAGCTAAAATATGTCATTTATTGCAGTCAGTGAAAAAGAGCATTTGAGAATAAAAAATATGGGGACAAACAGAAAGAAAGCCACTCACAAATTCTATTTGATCAATGATACAGGTGGAATGGGGAAAACTTTTCAGTAGCAACAGTCATCATTCCTTTTATCATACAACATTAATTTCCAGACTACCAGAAAATGAAATGGAATTAGTGTGGAATATTTTGGGAAGGCAGAGAAGTAAAGTTCCTTTCCTTTTTTTTTTCCATTTATTTCCTTGCTTGGTAATTTTTTTTTTGTCATTGTGTTTTTTTCTTTATTTTTATTTTAGTTAGTTCAGGTTAGATTTCTTTTTCATTTTTTAACACAGTTTATTAAGTTATTTTATTACAGTTATACAATAGTTAACATATAGTTTATTTTATTTGATATGTTGTTACATTATCATATATTTTTTGTTAATCACATTTTATTAAGTTTTAAAGTATTATAAAATACAAAAGTAAATAAGAGGACAATGAGGGGGAAGGGTAAAAGGGGAAGAAAGGTGAAGAAAGATGAGGAAAGAAAAAGAAAAAGAAGCATTGACTTCAGACTCTCTCTGTTACAGTAGAATAAGGCATTAACAACAGATCACAGCTTTTTGCTTTTCCATAATAGTATGAACAAGTCATTTCTATAAAGATCTATCAATCTAATCTGTAAAACCCAAAAACAAAATTTCATTCTTTTCCACATCAAGCATGAAGTTTGGAAGTGGTTTCCATGCGGAAACAAAAGTACTTACCATATTTTTCAGACTATAAGACACACCTGACTATAAGAAGAAAACAACAACAAAAAAGTTTTTGGCCTCTGTGCACCTCATTTTTGGCCCTTTTTTCGGCCCTTTTCCAGCCTTTTTTTTG
>QLTV01000867.1:1156052-1166250 GCA_003457575.1 Thermophis baileyi
CAGGCCGGCCCCGTGGGCCCGATCTACGCACCCCGTGGGCCAGATCTGGCTCCCAGGCCTTGAATAAAGATCTATCAGTCTAATCTGTAAAACCCAAAATCAAGGTTTCATTCTTTTCCACATCAAACACGAAGTTTAGAAGCGGTTTCCATGTGGAAACATTATCATATATTTTTAAGGAAATGTAATGCTTTTAAAGTTCCAAAAAGCTTAAATTAACATAATCAAAAAGATTAAAATAGGGAAAATCTGCTGATGTCAGTTTGCCTATTTGTGATAGTCAAGGAATTTAATGAGATGATATAATTATTTAACTACCTATTCATGTCACTCAACCCTCTTGTAGCTCTTTCCAAGAAAAGCTGTATGAACAATATATGGAAAGGCAGCAGAAAAGCCATAGAATCTTTGAAGCATCTGGATTCTGGAAATATTGTGAAGCACTCAAATCCATCAGATCAGTTTGATTATTTTGATTCACAAATGTACTTCAGTGGTGTGACTTGATCAAAATTTTGCAGAGTCCTATTATGATGTTTTAATCTTGTGAAAAGAGATTCAGGAAGGATATCATAGCATTTGCCAAGTACAGAAAAAGGTGTCACACAGAGACACAAGACCTGTTCTTCCTCTCCTTCCACAGTTCAGGAGACAGAATGAATTACAGGAATCGATTAAATTTAGAAAAAAAAGTTTCCTAAAAATAAGAGCAGGTTGACAGTCGGTCTAATTATCCAAAGTGGTGGTGAATTCTCTTTCATTGGACAAGTTCAAGCAGAGATTAATTGGCCATTTTTCTGGGATGCTGTAATTTAAATTCCTCCACTGAATTACAGCATCCCAGAAAAATGGCCAATCAATTATCAAGTTGACTTGATCTATTTCAACTCTGTATTTTTAACTTTAAAAGCATATAAGGGAGGACTGCACATTATTTCCACCACCCATCAGTTTCCCACAAATACTGAATTCTAACACAGTATGTAATTCAACTCATATTCCGATTGCTTCTTGACTTCTGCAGAATTAAACTGTTATATAGACTGACACCATGTCCATAAAATAGAAAAGCCAATGCCAACTTCAAACAATTTGCAAAGGTAGAGAAATAAACTTATTTTAAAATTAAGTCACAGCACCTTTGACTTTGAATTAACAGTGAAAATAAGCTGAGGAATTATCTTCCAAGTGACTGTTGAAAATTGTGCCTAATTACTGTATTTTTCGGAGTATAAGACACCCTTTTACAAACCCTAGAAAGAATCCAACATAGTATAATATCCCAAACTTCAGAGATGTGTGTTTAAATTTCAAATTACTCTTATCCTTCTCAGATTAAAAAAATGGGAGATGAAAGATAAAGCATAATCTGAACATTATGAATTACAGCATGACCTGGAGGATCTGTAGTATTGCCATTATTAACCATATGACTGCACTCCTTTATGATCAGGAATTATTTACCCCAGGGCTATTTTTAAGAAGGCAGTGATGAGGTAAACATGGGGAGATGCTTTATATTAATTTAAGCATGTGGGATCCTGATTGAGACCACTGCACAGGGGGAGGCGACTTAATTTTCCTCCCCCACAACTGCTTACTTTGCAGAATTCTTCACATGGGAAATTAAACAAGAAAGACATTCAATTGTTACTGAGATTAATGTAGAAATTTGAAAAACAAAATTGAAGGGTCCAGAAAGACAAGTCCCTTAAAAACAACAGAGGCAATATCTAACCTAGAGTTTCTTGTTTTGCAGCTATATTTCATGAGAGTATCAACTCACACAGGTTTTTACAACACTGCTGTTACCATTAATCAGTGAACAATGTGAAAGTATGCTCAGAATTGGTGCATAGTGGGTCATAATGAACAATATCACAAAAATCTACCTTGAATCATATTTGTTAAAATCTGTGCAACTAATGTAGTATACACTGTAATTTTTCATGTCATGGAATATTTCTCCTCAGATCCTTCACATATTACTTCAAGGAGTTGTCTCTAAAGCAGAGTAATTTGTGCAGTTACCATCTATGCTAGACAAATAAAAACCACAGTATTTTCTGTGCAATGTTTTTTTCCATCTTCATGTGAGAAAACCATTGATAAGTGGAAGCTGATATTCGCTATGCAGTTGTTTTAATAAAGATGGTGCCTTTAATAATCATTTAAAAAAACACACCAGTGTTTGCATTGGTGCCTTCATGGTACAAAATCCTCTTTATTGTTCTGAGAATTGTCCAACTATATTCCCATGACCTACTAATGCCCTGACTACAATACGGGGTATGTGAGTGTACATTTCATTGTTTTATCACTTAAGCACCTTTCATTGCTTAAGTACAAATGGCTTTAAATGGCTTTAATTTTGAATGGCTTCAAAAAACCATCCACATAATTTAAAATGGGCTGATAATCACACTGGAGAAAAATCTGGAAGGGTAAGGTCAGCTTCCCTTCCCAGGACATTTTGGTAGTAGCAGCCCATTCTAGAATTTTCTAGAGCTATAATATGTAGTGCTGGAGTTCTTGATTTTAGTAGAAAATGTAGCTTTGAGTATTTTGGATTTTTAAAAAAAATAGATTTTGATAAAACAGATCAATACATTTCTGCTTTTCTAGCTAGGAAACTAGCTCACTGGGAAAGCTAACGAGAAGAGTTTAGTATGAATGGGAATTCCTAAAAGCAATGATGATAAATGCACAATTGCAAGTAGCTTCAGTGAGAAAAGAAACAGAAAACAGCAGCAGAACCTAAATTAACCACATGAAAAGCTCAGTGGAGATTTGAAAACTAACAAAAAAAGGGCATATATAGGATGTAGAAAGACAGCCAAGTAGAACAGCATATACTGTAGAACACAGGATCAACACAGATAGCTCTGAACTATTGAGGTGGAATCCGGAAAGCTGCAGTTGAACAGCGAAACGTATCTTTACATACAGTATATTCAAAATAAAAGTGGATGGGAAGAATAAAACACATATAGAAGGTAAGAATAAAAAGGGAGGGTACTTAATTTTATTTGGCAGGGCTGAAGTTTGAAACTGATAGAAATGTTGCATCCCAAGCTTCGTTTTAGGTCCTGTACAATATATTTATAAATAACTGGGTGAAGGGCTAGAAAAGATAGTTATCAAATTTGTGGATAACACAAAAATAGGATAGCAAATACATTAGAGCAGGAGTCCCCAACCTGTGGGCTACAGCCCACTACCGGTCTATGGCCTATTCGCAACCGGGCCATGTGAGTGACCGGCTGGTGTGTGCGCACACAGCCACTCTTGCATGAGCATCACAGGAACTTGCGGCCCCACTTGCATGAGCAATGGGTGCTCGCGTGCACTCATGTGCCTACCCCTCCCACAAAACCATCCCTCCCTCCCGCTCTGGGCCACCCACCCGGAAAGGTTGGAGAATTCTGCATTAGAGAACCATGTCAAGATTCAGGAACAAGCTGGTAGAATGGGAAGAAACCAATACAATTTCAGCAAGGCACTTAGATAGGAAATATCAAAGGCATCAGAATAGGATTGGTGATGATACCAGGAGCAGCCCAGGCAAAAAGGCTTTTTGCATAGCTTGATACATCCCAAGCTGAACATAAACTATGGTAATAACATGAAACAGCTGCAGAGAAACAAATGAAGTTGTGGGCTGCATCAACAAACTTATAGTATCAACATCAAGCTGATCATTATTTTTCATTCTTTCTTATTATTGCGTCCAGGTTTAGAGACTGCATTTTAGGACATTTACAAATTGAAGAGCATGCTGAGGAGGGTCAAAGATGATAAGGAAACTGGAAGAAAAACCTACAATGAATGATTTAAAGTATCTGCTATGTTTAGCTTGGAGGAGGGAAGACTATGGGGAAGACATAACTGCCTTCAAATAGTTGAAACTGTCATGTAAGCCACAGACCAGAATTATTCAAACAATTGACTTAAATTATAGGGAACTAGATCTTGATTGGACATTGGAAAGAAATTTCTGACAAAGTTGTCCAACACTAAATCAGATGGTGGACTCTTTTTCTGAGGGCATTTAAACAGAGATTGAATGGCCATCTATTGGGAATGCAGTGACAGTAGATTCCTCCTCTGGGTTGGGGGAGTTAGTGATGATGTAGTTGCTTTGGCCTGTCACAAAACATCCATTTACCAAAAGACAGATTGCTGAATATCTCCATTCTCTAGCATTCCAGATAGCATTTATCACCTTAACTCACAGACTGATAGTATGCTTGAGACTGGTGCTTTTCAGCGTGCTAATTTCCATTTTTTTTTAATTAAAAGAAGCTAAAAATAAAGTAAGTTTGGATACCTCAGCATATTATATGCTAAGCCAAAGTAAAACACTACAACTTAGTGCAATATCTGAATCACTGGGGCTCCTGCAATAGAATGTGACACCCAACTGCAACCCATTAATCATTATTGCATTTTAACTATGCAAGTTATCCACAACAATTAGCCAATTGCTTTATCTGATCTCTCTTTCTCCCATCTTCATTTGCCTAATTACCAGCATTTCTTATTATTTCAGGATATTCAATAGTGTTCCTCTTGATGGGTGCATTTATAGAGGTTGACACTAAAAACAAAATGGATTCTGAGTACTCTACATAAAAGACAGACTGTAAAAGTAAGTAAAAGAAATATGGAGAACATAAAAATTGCTAATTTTCTTATGAGTTTTCTGAATGTATTTCACCAATTTCTCCACATTCAAACAATATAATATACATTAAAAGGTTGTTCTGAATACATTTTAAGTAGAAAAGCAATATATAAATGTTTATAAAGAAATACATAAAATAACAGTGAAATCTGATCCATCCCTAAGGTACTCATGGAAATGACTAGTGCCTCACCAAGTGTGATAGGCATGGGATCATTTTAACTTCTATGAGAAGAACATCAGTGCCTTGAACTGCTGTCAAAACTTGCCAGTTTAGTTCTCCATCTGGTCTCCAGTCCAGCTCAATCCAGTTCAATCCAGGCAGATCAAGAGTCTCATATGAGCTCCTCTGACACTAATGAGCCAAAGGTCTGTATATGTGTAAAGATTCTTCTGAACCCTCATATTATTTTTTTCTGGAGTAATGCATGTTTATTCTTGCTCTTCTCACCATTATGTATTTTTTTTGTTTCCCATTATGATTTCATATTGTCGTGAAGCTGCTTTTAATGGAATTGGGAGATTTATCTTGTTAGGAGATGTCATTAAACTCATAAAACAAGCCAACCAGGTGTGAGAGAGAATTACAGCTGGCTGGTCAACGGAATTAAAAATAATCATGTGTTCTCTAGGCTTCCCAAATGTAAATTGCTATTTTAAAAAAAACAAATACTTACGGTAATTGTTTTTCAATATAATTTATACCTTAGCGGATTTCTTTTTCTATTGGCCAGTATGATAAAGAATATTTTCAATAAGAGTGAAACAACAGGGAATGTAAATGAAATATAGTAATAGTAGTATTCAACTTCTCCAAAATGGACATTCTAGCATGTACACAGAGATTACCATGTATTTTTATGAAATGGGTTCAAGTCTCTGTGTGCACAAAACACTGAAGAAAGACAGTGTGTCTTATTTAGGCTCAACCATTCTCTTGTTCGTAATGGTTGGAACATATAGAAGTTGTAGTCCAATCATCTGGAGAGTACAAAGTTGCCTACTTGTAATGTACAAAATTTCAACAAATCTGTATCTACAATGTAACAATCTTAACAAATGCAAAAGTGAAGAAGTATGGCCATATCTTCACAAACTGACTAAAATTCTATCCATTTAATGAACAAAAACATGTATAATAAATTACATCAGAAAGTAGCAATGCTTTAATGTAATGACCAATCCTGCTTCAACTTTGAATAAAATTATTGAGGATCTTTTGAATTAAATTGCATTTACCTTCTGTTCTCATAAATACACACACACACACACACACTTTGTTTTGTAATAACCTTATAAAAATGTTTTCATTATTTTTTAAGAGCCACGGTGGTGCAGTGGTTAGAATGCAGTACTGCAGGCTACTTCTGCTGCCTGCCGGCTGCCTGCAATTTGGCAGTTCGAATCTCAGCAGGCTCAAGGTTGACTCAGCCTTCCATCCTTCCAAGGTGGGTAAAAATGAGGACCCAAATTGTTGGGGGCAATATGCTGACTTTGTAAACCCCTTACAGAGGGCTATAAAGCACTGTAAAGCAGTATATAAGTCTAAGTGCTATTCCTCTTACTAGCATACCCAGTACCTATATAAAACACACGGAGGGATTGACTAAAATTGGCATCCAATGATTTTACAAACCTGGAATTCAGCAAATTGTTATTAGATTACAAATCAGGAGAACCCATGCCAAACATCTTTAAAAATAAAATTTAAATCTTTAAAGAAAACTTTGGATATCACTAAAATGGCTGTTGTTGTAAAGCCATTGTAAAATGGCTGCTAAGAGACTCTGGGTACTTACAAAGCAAAGTAATTTGCTAATCTTAGGTAAATATTACATCTGAATCTCAGCACAAAATAACTAACTATATAATAAAACAGAAAATTAAGGAAGGGAGAAAAGAAAAACAAGAAAACTAAGAAATAGACCAAGGTTAGGCAAGGAACAGAGAGAAAGAATTAGGTTGAGTAAGAGTCATCTTCAAAGGAAGGAGAGAAAGAAACAAGAAATGTATATAAAAAATTATGTTCAACAGAAAAGCAGAGAAGAGGAAATTTGACACTTGTCAGAAAGCTTGGTTGATACAGCAATGTTACTTAAAGAATGCTCATCCGTCAATAATAGAACACAGACTTTAGTTTTAATAGGATGGCAAATGGAAAGCCTCCACGGACATCAGTTTGGAGAATCTACATTTTCTAATTAAAGAATTGCATGTGCAGAAAGTATCTATACATTTTGCAGTGAAAAAGATTACTTGATTGATTTAATCCTTGTTCTTTCATACACAGTATTTCTCCCACATGCATAAGAATTAAAAGGGTAAGAAATAGTATTTGGGAGCAATTTAGATAATTTTTCTTCTTTTGTTTAATCTATCGTCTTATATATTCCAAAGGGTTTTTTTTAACTAAAGTGTTGGCTCTAATTCAAAAATTATATTAAACAAAAATATGATTTGCTAATGGCTTTGTGTGTTATGTGAGCCCAGCTGCTATGGTTTGTAAACCATGGCTTGTAGCTTACCTTACACGATCCCAGCCATCTATGGTTCATTCAGTAGATCACATCTTATCTGACATCATTGTCTGTGATTAGAGAATCATGCACTTTTAAAATTTTAGTTTATTTACATTTGGTCAATGATCATGTAGAAAGCACTTCTCTGGAATCTGAAGTTTCTGATAATAAAATTAAAACTCTTTATTAATCTATGCAACAAAGGTATACAATCTCACTTCTGAAATAGTGATGTTGCAGAATTCTTCAGCTCTCCTAGAAATCATCATTGACTTATCAGCTAAAAAGGAGAAGAATAAAGTCAAATTCCCAGGCAGGAGAATGATAGAAGTAAAAGGGGTCATTTGCACCTGCTCAATGCAAATTAAAGCATCTGTTGGGGGACCCCTAGTTTAAACAAACCCAGTAGTCAGGACCACTGACAAACTTCAGAGGTTTATCTCTCCCTTTCCATCAGAATCTGTTTTTCTATAATTCTATAACTCTAAAACTACAACTTCTAAAATATCTAAATCTTTCTAAAGTGCAAAAACTTGTGATTCAGGTTTTCATCTCAAATTCACAAATGATTTTAAGAGGCTCTTGATCAAGCTACCATGCTATGGCCAAACACACTTCTATTAATTTTTGAGGTTCAACTCATTTCACATCAACAATGTATCATTTAGATAATCAAGCTCTTGGTCCTGAAAATCAAATCAGTCCCATCAAGAAACAGTATAACAAGTACTATTTCTTTTCCAAGCCATATCCATCGTCTAGAAAGATGGATATGGGAAATGCTTCTAAGCTTTCAGCTTTGATTATACTTCCTTGATGGTTCTTTGCAGTTATTTCTTCCCATGTGGTTACTAGGAAGAAATAATTGTCAGCAGACTTGATAAATATTAAAAGTTGCCCTGTTAGATCTATGAACCTTTCCCCTGGCATAGAAGGTACTTATAATTGTGTTTTTTCTTTTCTTGAAAGTATAATAAAGAAAACCAAAGTCCTTCCTGTTTGTTCTATTTCTTTCTCAAACACACTCCCATAGCATTCTTCCAACCTTCCCACCATTCACAAACAGGAATTCTCCGTAAGTGAACTGTAAGTGAAGGAAACAGTATTCTTGTTTTTCCCCACAGAAGCACAACATTGCTGTCTCCGCTGGCAATCATGCTGGGAGTATAGATTGGAAATAGGGACATTAGATGCCATTCTGGAGAATTAAAGCTTATACTTCTCATTTCTGTTCTCATACTGTTTATTTTTTGCATTATGCAATAACTTTTCCCTTAAATAGTTTCCTTTAAAATATTATGTATATTATTTATATAATTACAGATTGGGACAAAGGAGATTTTTCACAGGACAGTGAATGTGTTTTCTGACATCTACATCTTCTACAAAAGGAAAATAAAAGTCCCACCATCCTTAAATGTCCCACAATTTGATGAAGGCACATAGTTTTAAGCAAAATATGCAATTCTGTGATTCTTCATTCCCCGCTGACAGATCTATACAGACAAGACAGATTACTTCGATTTTTTAATAAGAAGTCAAATGTTCCAAAGTAGGAATGGATTGAGAAAAACAAATTGCTCACCAATAAAGATTGCAAGATGAAAATGGCTCCATATACACATTTGTTTCATAAACTTGGGAGTCACCCCATTCATGCTCGCCTGAACAACACTCACTTGTTCACCTTCATATTCCTAGAGAACATACTGTTTGCTATGCTTAGTGCAATAATAACTAGACATTCTAAGAAATACATTTCCTGAAAACTTTTGCATCGTTGTATTTCTAGTGTTTCAATATAAAAGAAAAAAAAGCTGATGTATTCGTATAAAGTTAAAAGTATATCTCAAATGTTTTGCTGTTTTAATGTCTAATGTTCAGATTCTACTTCATACTTGTTAGAAACTGTCCTCGACTTTAATCGCTCGTCTATAATGTCCTTTAAACTTTGTACTATCGAGACTTACAGATCTCTCTTTTAAGCTGGCTACACGGTTACAAATCTCGTTTAAATGGAGAAACTGGGGAACAATGAGCGGGGAGCAAGTCCTTCTTAGGCACCTGAAAGAGGCGGCGGCGCGGGAACCGAGAAAAATCGCTTCAGCAATGCCCGCCAGGCCCTTCCACCGACGTAAACCGCCCGAGAGGCCCTTCCACCTACCCATTCTTTTCCATCAGGGCGGAGCCAACACCGCTCAAGGGCGGGGCCGACGAGGCTGGCCAGCTGGGTATTTGCGGCACAGGCGCTCTTAGGCGGTCACTCCGGCTGCGTTCCGCGGGTGCTCCGGCAAGCGGTCGCTGAAGAGGGGGGGGGGCGGCCCAACAAGCGTTCCCCAGCCGGGCTTTCCACTTACTTGCAGCGCACACGTCGCAGTCTCTCCTTCTCTATCTGCCGCCCCCCGCTTCCCGGAGATCGACAGTAGCCCCAGAAAGGACCGCAGGCAGTCGCCACCATGAGCAAAGGGGTGAGGAAAATAAAAGGACGGGGTCGGGGTCGGGGAACGCCGCGGGAATTCGGTCGCGTCTCTTAGCCAGAAGGCTGTAATCGCCTGGACCTCGGCGGCACGAACCGCCGTAGCGGCACCGCCTGTTGCTAGCAAAGGAAGTGGCTTTCCTTTAATGGTACCGACGGCCAGCGCAGCCCCCGCCTGCTCGGCCGCTGAACGGGCGCCTTTTTTCTGAGGATGGATGGCGTGCTGCCGCGATCCCTGCCGTCCGGCACCGTTTGCACCGAGGAGAGGCGCTGCCATCCAGACTGAAAAGACAAGAGAGCCCCTCTTGTCTTTTCAGCGTCGCTTTAAAAGCGCCGCCCTACAAACTAGAGCTGGGAATGTGCCCCAAACACGAGGTTCTTGTAGAAGCGGAACAGGATCTTGTCTTGTGGGGCGGATAATTCCACCCTCGGCGGCTCGCGGTGCGCAAACAGGCTGCCGGAGCGTGAAGCAGCGAATCGCTGGTGGGAAGGGGCGGGCGGGCGGGCCGGCCGACG
>QLTV01000867.1:1166325-1213202 GCA_003457575.1 Thermophis baileyi
ATCTCCGGAAAGGCGTTCGGGAAATTCCGTAGTGATATCCTCCCTTTTCTTGATTTTAACGGGTGGAGAGCCTCGCGAATATGCCAGTCAGAATGGCGCGCCTAAGGCGGCGAGAATCGAAGTATTGTTCTTCGAATTCCGGAGCGGAGGGTTCGTGTTAGTTTTTGGAAAGACCTGTTAAAAAAAAAAATAGAAATCCCACAGGTGGCAAACTGTTCTCTGAGTTATATATATGGACTTAGATAAAGTTATGTCCCGGAGACATTAATAAATTATCATCCACGTAGGAGAGTTTCGTTTTGGCTTTGAAATGCATGCCATTCGGCCCGCAGCCTCCCCGTCTTGTCCGGTTAATCCTTTCTGTTCCGGTTCCTTCTTCGGTTTAATGCGTTAATTGACGGGTTACCTATTTGTTAATTTAGCAGTTTAATGTTGTGACATGAGGTAACTGAAAATATGCGGGCACACATATCACATTTATCTTTTGTTTAGTCAGGAATGCCTGTAGAGAGAAATATCACTTCCTTCGCTTGAATAGCTTTTAAAAGGCATAACTTTCTAACCATGAAGTTAGAAGAGTTAGCCATGACTTCAGAAAAGTGAAAAAGATAAGCAGGCCGGTTCAGACATCATATTTCGAGCTTTTCTGTATTAGACATAACTATTTCTAAGCAACCTTCCAATCTGAAAAGAGTGAATCATCAGTATGATTTTTAAAATGAAGTGTTTCTTGTACTTCAGTTGTCTCCTGAAGAGATTAGGCGAAAACTTACAAGCGGAGTGCTGCCATTTTGTCTGTTCATTCACTTGTGGAAATCTGCATGCTTTTTAATTAGTCCATGCCTAGAAGAACTACCAGAAACCCCAGGAAAGTATCCTAAATGAAAAATGTGCTGGCTTAGTTATGCCTCCAGTTTTTGTCTGTAGCATGATGGATTTAGACCTGAATGTGAGCCATGTCTATGCGTTTTGGGGGTTGGTGTTTTTCCTCCCTGCCTCTAAATGTCCTTGCCCCAGCCTCTTAGGATTCTTTCCTGGTCTAAACATTGGTCCAAGGTCATTGGATTGATTGGTGACTGTTCACAGTAGTCTAAACACTTAATTCCAACAGGGCACCCCATAGGCTGTTTCAGATAGCACAAACAGAAAGGTTCTTCCTTGTGTTAATGTTGAAATCATGTTTGTGTACTTGAATATTTGAATCTTGTTAGAGCAGCTTTCTTTCACTATTTCTGCAGAGGCCTTGAGGGCCTAGATCTGCAGAATGATTGTTTTTTTACAATGGTTCATTAAGTAGGGCAGGTGGAAACAAGAGAGGCTGTTGCCACATTGTGGAAACTTCTATAAAATCCTGTGGTTTGATGCAACAGCTTGCTTCATTTTCAAATGCGTATGTGATTGTTTCAGACAGAATGGATACTGTTATTTTTAATGCCTTTCGGGTGAAAGTTGGGAGCTTTAAAGAATCGCAGCATAAAGCCTTATCATGTAATTGAATAAACTAAGCTGCTTGACTGTTAGGAATGTTTGTTGGTTTTCACAGAACTGCAGTTACAGAAGCAGAAGAATCATAGTGTTTTCTTAGCTTTTAGTCTCTTTGCTTTCCCAGTTTTTTAATAGTAATTTTATTAAACATTACAATTAAAAAGATGAAAATTGATATAAACTAAAAAAAATAAAAGAATAAAAAGAAAAAACAGAATGTACAGAAAAAACAAAAAGAAAAAATAAGATAGTAAAGAAAAAGAAAAATACAAAGAAAGTATTTACACAAGTATAAACAATTTTAGTAACTTATCACCTCCTCTTAAACTAAGCAAATTATTTTTTCTTCTCATATCTTATTTTTTATCTATAAACAAATCCTTAACAACTCGTTGTTCAAGTCCTAGTCAGCAAAAGTCCATTACTAGAGATAACAATGTATCTGTTCTAGCCTTGATCAAATAAACCAACTTTGTATTCCTTGTTTTTACTTTTAACAATCTTGCTCTTTAATCCCTTGAAATAATGTCCTAGAACAGTGATGGTGAACCTTTTTGGCACCGAGTGCCCAAACCGGAACGTGTGCACATGCTCGCACTGGAGCACCAAAAACCTGAAGACCAGCTGGCAACAGCGCGTGTGCCCACAGAGAGGGCCATAGGTTTGCCATCACAGTCCTAGAACTTTCTTGACATTCTTCTTTGCTAGTTCTCACAAAATTCTTGAAAACTTTAACCAGTCTCTCTTGTAAATCCAATATAGGAAAGTTGTCCAGATTGCTCTTTTGGTTTATTTTTATATCATCAGCCAGTTTCATTTATTCATCTGTAACATTTTTTTAGTCTCTCATTTTTAAATCCACATTTCATATCAGTCTCCATCTTATCTGGTAAAACTTGTTCCACTTTCACAGCATCTTTTAAACACTGTCTATAATGGCAGATACTCTTAAAATTAACTTCTGGATCCATTGTTTGCCAATATCCTTCAATATATGCAGTGTTAAAGTATTTTGCTCCATTCTGTATTAATAAGTGAAATTTAAGTGTTCTTTAGTTCATTCTGGTTCCCTCTAGTGTTTAAAGTCCCATCCTATCAATTTTTAAAAAATAATTCAAAACAACAGCATTTTCCCACAGGAAGGATTCTTGTAATTAAATTCCAAAATCTTATTTCAAGTGCATCTGGATGCTTAGTCTGTAACTTTCCAGAATCAATATTCTAGTCACCCTTTCACTAAAAACAAAAAACAAAAACAGATTTAAACCTTAAACCTGCATTTAAAATTTCTTTCATAAAAGTTTGAAGGAGACACACTGAGTGGTACAAAATTTGTCATTCCAAAGGTTCCAAATAGCTGAAGAGCAATTAATAAGCAATTTCCAAAAGTGATTAGAAAAAGAAGTATACAAACCCAATATCTATAAAGGCACCAACCATGGTCAGGGCATCCCATCATCTCCCAGTCACTCAACAGAGACCACTGTCTTCCAGTCACATCATGAGAAGTAACTTGTGGATGATCCCAAAACTGCTCCTTGTTATGAGAAGAATTCTAAAGAGCTTCCACCACAGTTGTTAGCTCCGCTCTCAGCAGAACCATTTTCAATTTGCCAATTGTTCCCCAAAAGTCAATTTTCAGTATAGTTCTGAAGATGTACCAAATTTATTAGGATTTACTGCCTCAAAATAATGTTGAGGATTATAGATAGTTCTATGCAGTTATGCTGTGTTGAGGAAACAATGTTAATGGCCAAGGAGGTATGCATTTGCTGGATTGATTAAAATTCTGCCACCAATATTTTTTTACCATAGTTCTGAATGGCAAACGATGGAAAGTCTTGGTATAGCTGTCTGCCTGTAAAATTCTTAATATATTTATAAACTTTCTAGCTTTATATTAGCAATTGGTAGCTTTCAGGGGAGGGGTTGCAATTAGTTAAGGCTTGGGAACATAGGTTTCGCTTCTGCAACAACTAGATTGCTTAATTCATTTCAATGTGCAGCTATGAAGTTGTATCTTTATTGCAAGAAATGTAAGAGCTTCTTTTGATTGCTCTGTTTACTTCCTTGGTAAAATAAACAAAGCTGAGATTCTGTAGTTTGGGAATTTTCCTTGTTAGCACTGACTTCATTAAGCAAATCACAGAAGGATCTTTGATTAAGAAGAGTCAGATTTGGATTTCAGATAAAGATTAGCAACCATGCTATACTAAAGACTCAGATGAATATATTTCAACACCAGAGAAATGGAAAAGTACTTGAACCTATCTTGTTGCTCTTTGAGCGAGTTAGATCCTTGGGTTTGGCTCTTATGTAAGCAGCAATTCATGTATAGTTGCAAGGCATAACTTTCCCGCACGGATGATTACTGTAAATGTAAATGGGAACCTTCCCGTTTAATTGAGGTTATGGATGTTAGCCAGTAGCTTTTTTTCTTTCTTGAGTGCACTATTTTCAGTTTTAACCATATGTAGTTGAGCTATGTTAGAGGACAACTTTTATGTGTCCTTTGCTTGACACATGCATGAACTGCCCTCCCCTTCTGTAACTAAAATCTCTTTGTAGCGAAGTATTTTATAGCATTGGGAAGAAAACAAAGCAGTTGTGTTAGTGGAACATAAAAATCAAAGAAGAGGTGGTTGTACAATCAAACATTTTAAGAATTAATTCAAATGAATTCTTGGTAGTTTAAAAATGGTAAACAATTTTCTAGCATCTAACCATAGTGCCCTTGTTTTTAGGATTTCCAATATCTTCTCCCTCCCACCTCCCACAAGTACAAAGAGAAATATTTCATACCAGTGATGATCCTGTAACATACTGAAGTACCCAGAAAAAAGCTCTCTTTAACATCATCAGAGTTGTTCACTTTCATCTAAAAAAATCAGAATGATCTTGGAAGCTTTTACACATAATCAAAAAAATTGACCTGGAAATGGAATCTAGGAATGGGTATGTTTTACACAAAACACTGTTCTCAGAATACCATCAAGCACTTCTAGAACATAGGATTTACTTTGGAGGGAAAGAGTTTGTTCCAGAGATCTCCCTAACATACCTAATTCTTCATTCAATCAAATTTTGCACATTCCTAGTCAAAAGGGATTTGATTTTTACAAGTCTGTTCAGGCCCAGCCAAGCATGGTTGGGATGAGAGATGTATCCAAAACATCTTGCAGCCTGAGATGGCTTATACTAATCTATACAAGTGCTGATATATGAACCAAAATAGGTAGGAGAGGCATAGTACAAATGTACAGAATCATCTTAGCCCTTCCAGTTTTTCCAGTTAAAATGCACTTTTTGCAACACCTGATTTCAGGAGTGCTTCCAGTCCATATCTTGAGATAGTCCTTGGTCCATATTAGTCTTCGGGTTTTTTTTTTTTTTGCAGGATTCAAATTGAGTTTAAAACATATTTTAAAAACTATGCAATTTGTCTTAAATCAACATGTTTATGAGAGTTAATTTTGTCGCAAGAAAAGAAAATAAGAGAGTGTATGGGGGGGAGAGTATACTTGCCATTCTGTTGTGACACAGTACGGAAATTTAATTGCTGCATTTGGGCATGAAATAACAATACCGTAGTCAAGGTGTTTGTGCTGTAAATTGTTCCTACATCTAGCTCTCCGTAGAAGTTTAAAGATAATACCTTGTACCAAGGGATCATTTTTGCCAGGGGAATAAACTTCCACAGCTGTGATCTCCTTACATTGACTTAGCTATTGTCTCATATAAGCCACATTTGTTAAAGCATAGTGCACAATGTATAAAAATCTGGATACCCCACGGTAAAAAGGTATTTTGAATGTACATGTTTTATGGGCATAAAGTGAAAAATGGCTGCCTTAAACCCCTATTTTTTGTTCATAAACTCCAAATGGAAAACAAACATTTGAAATGGGAAAAAATTATTTGATGGGGGGGAGCTCCCATTGTGTCCCTTGGCTTCCCCTCCCCCGTGAGAAATAAGTGGAAATTATTGAGTTTGTTCACTTAAGCTGTTCTCTGGCAATGTTGGTGTACTAGACAAATCAAAATATTGACTGATGTGGAAGAATACCTTTTGTGCTTATGTATTGTGTTACAAATGGAGAGTATACAGCTGTAGCAGTAGCATGAGAAGAGGAGCTGTGGCCTGAAGGAATGAAAGGAAAGAAACAAATGAAGTAAGGCCCACTTTACCTGAAACTCTCAAGGAAGAGAAAATTTGTCACATAAGTAATAGTTCCACCTTAGCCAATCTAGGTGTGGCCCCCTAGCCTAGAAATATTGCAACCTTCTGGTTCACTGGAGCACAGGAGTGGCCTTTCATTCCTTTGCAGAGAATATAATTTGTACCTGAAAAATGCCACTTCAGGCAACACAAGAAAGAGAAGTGGGATGAGCTTTGAACAGCAGTTTGTCCATCTTCAAAAAGAACTTGGCGTACTCTGGGAAGGGGGAACAAACATTGGACTGCCATGGGGGTGATGCAGTTGCACAAAGCCACATTGGAGTGGGCTTTTTTGCTGCTTAAAGGGATTAATTTTCTGGTATTACAATTTGTGAAATGTGTCAGAGGCTTAATACAATTTTACTTCAGTTTCTTCCATACTGGTCTTGGGAACTTCAAGAGCTAAAAAAAGGGCTACAGGTAGACTGGCTGCTAATATTCATTCTAAAAATTATGTAGAAACAGAAGATACAGTAAATATAAATGCTTCTTTTTGGATGGAATCACGGTACTATTATATTACATTAGAAAGTCCTGAAATAGAAAATTGTAAATACTGTATAGATACACCATTTATGAGGTGGCTGCTGAACTGCTCAGAATAATGCCTTCTCAGGTTGTAAAGGACTTTGTAATATAAAACCTGGTGATTTTAATTGTGGTTGAAACTGAAGATTGTAGCAGGTGCAGTGAAGCCTGTTGTGGAAATGAGGTCCTTTTTCCCCAGTAGGGGTATACATGTAATGGAAACCATTGTGCCCCAGAAATCCTGCCAAATCATTTTAGATGCGCCATGGTTTGGCAGAATCAAAAACTTAGAACGCTATGGTTGTACAGAGGTTCAGGTGAAGCAGTATCTGGATGGTGCAAGTGGATTAGGCTGGCATGTACCACCCCTGCTTCTTTCAGCAGCTGCTAGAATAGCATATTCGACTGGCCCACCTGCACTGCTCTTCCCAGCTCCTTCCTCTCCCTCCTCATGGTTATTGCCACTGCCACCATCTGCAGTGTCCCAGTGCGCATATTCCATTGACCCGCGTGGCCTCATCTTCCCAGCACTTCTTTCCCTCCCCTCAGCTGCCATCACCAATGGGTTGGGCTCTTCCTCCTCAAACCAGTTCTTCCCAGAATAATCGTATTTCAGACCATGCCCGGAGCAAAACAGCTCTTCTCTTGTTCTACACATGAACCGAAGCACCTCAATGATGCATGTTTTGGTTCAGGCACAGCCCCCTCAAACATGTTGTTTCAGGCAGAATTTTGCACATCCCTATTTTCCAGTTTGTACATGTAGGTGGCTTTCGACCTCATGTCAGGAGTCATGCCTCTCTGTTCTAAGGAAATCACTTATTTTTGGTTTTGAAACCATTAAAAAATTGTGCCTGGTGGCAACCAAAAGTAGGCATAGAAAAAAGCCTACGTTTTCTATTCACATCAAGCTTGACTCCTGGTGACTTCATGTATTTTTCAGAGCTATGGTAGGAAGGTGATTTGCCTCTACCTTTTTCCAGGATGTGTGGGGTTTTTTTAACTACCCAGTCTATGTTACAGTCTTGGGATTGATTCTCTGGTCTAAACTGGGATCTGTGATTGTTTGGATCCAAGCATAAAAAGAGGCTTCAAAGCATAGAGCTTCTATCTGCAACTCTTTAAAGAGGAGCCCTTTTTCCCTGGGTTCTCCTGGTTGCCTCTGCACTGCAGCTGCTGTACAATCTTGGGAAAAGGCATGGCTACTTTCAAGACAGGCAGCCAAGAGATGCAGCGTAACTCTGCTGAGGTATAGTAGAGGTATGCAGCCTGTTTTGCAGTCCCAAAGTCTGGGCTGCCAACATTCTAAGGCCTTATAACAAATATTTGTCAACCCAGTTTGTGGTAGGCAAGCACACAAACACACACTAGAATGGAAGAAAATACTAGCTCACTTTCCTGTGAAGTCATGTCTATAATTTTTGTAGTCTTTGTAAGCCAAAAAATTGGGCGGGGGGGGGGGGGGGTGGGGGGGAAAGGGGGGGGGGGGGTTGCAGGAAAAAAAGTTCAGCCCCCACAGTGAAAGAAAGTTACCTTGTCTCTGAAATAATTTGTGGTATGCCTAAAAGATCCAATTAAAAGAGATTAATATTGCCTCGGATTGGATGAAATCTTGTTCTCAGGTTTGCAGTATCCAGTTGTTTTCTCATTGTACACTAGCCTTGTGACTGAATGCTAATCTTTGGTCTGGGCTTCTCAAACAGCAGCATCCTCTAGGGACATACCACACTTGGGATATGAAAAAGAAAAGGTGCTTTTCAGGGGAGGCTGGCACCACCTTAAAAAAAGCTTTTTTTTCCACATAGTTGCCATGTGATCCTAGAGAATGCATGCTTGAAGTAAGGAGACATTGTCAGCATAGCCATCCCCCTCCAAAGCATGTTTTCTGCTTTGGGTCTGGAATGCTACACATCCCTCCTCTGTGCCCTGTATATGCCATTACTTCAAAACAAGTATTTGTAGCTTTTTTTTCTTCCAGTCTTTAGGGGAAAAGATCATTGTCCATGAATCACCATATAAAAGTAATTTTTCTGCAAGTGTTGCTGAGACTAGAGAACAGTAGCAACTAGAGAACAGTAGAGAACTAACTCTCCTTGAGAGCCTGTTTTTATGATGTCATTATAATAACAGAACAGATTCCCAGGGACTTTGTTCTGGTGTCCTCTCTGTTCTTATCTTGTCCAGATTGAAAGAGTAGCCCTCCTACACCTCCCCCCTCAGGTTTTGGTTTGGGCACATTGTTAACTTTGCAAATCATTAAATGTTGAAGAATTCTTGACATCTTTAAAACTTTCATAGTATCTATCTCATTGAAATACAACTTGGCTGGGTGTGTAATATTGTTTTGCATAGCCTGAGTTACAGCACTACCATAATTTTTGCATAAGTAAATGTTTTGACTGTACTTCTAAAATTACATGTATGGGCAGACTTTGCCATTTGAATATATCACATGACTAAGCACATCCTTTAATACTGAAGATCTTAATTAACAAATCTACTGTGGGTCTGGTAATTAAGCAACTTTGCTGTATTTTATTGAATACTTAGATCAATTTTCCTTCCTCATACACAATCATGGACTAATGTTTGTTTAAGTACAAAATCCTGATTGCAGGCATCCTAATCCCTGTTCTGCTCAGGCTTGATCTTAATTGGAGGAATTTCTTGCATATTTACCAGAAACTAGTGGATTAAATAAGACCTTATCCTCCTGATTAATTGTGTCCAGTACAGTGCCCGGTTGCAGATTGACTTGCATAGTAAGGAAGTAGGTAAGTGCTACTCCAGTGCTTCATCTAAATTAAATATCAGCATATATTGATACAGAAAATTTTGGAAGCAATTGTTCAGCCATGATATTACCCAAAGGATTTAGATTCAGGCCAGTAGTTCAGGGGAGGAATGTATGTTCTGAAATGGTGAGGAGGAGGAGGAAGAGAATTGGGGGCATTAAAATAACAATTGTGGATTGTGCTCCCTTTTAAATTGAAATGTGTGTGTGTGGGGGGAGGAATAAAGTGATTCTGACTGAAACAGTTTCCTGTGTCCTTACCTGATCATAATCTAAGATTTTTTGCTTGTATTTAAAATAAGTAGTTGGGATAACTGAAATGCCATTCTTCCAAAGAATGTAGACATTTTCTTTTTTGAAATGTTTTCCCCTTCCCCTCTTTTTAGAAGGGAAACAATACAGTGAAGGGAATGTCAGGAATTTTCAGCTCTGCTTTACCTTCTAAAAGATAAGAGGCAGAGAACAAAAGCTCCATTCCAGCTCTCAGTGCTCTTCCAAATGTTCCATAGCCCCGAAGTGTATGTGAAAAACATAAAGTATTATTCATTGAATGTCCTATAATGCTTTACCCACGTATCTGGGCTCCATTTTCTCTTGATAATACCCTAACCTCTGCAAAGCTTTTTGAAGGATACCATTGGCAACCAGACCCAGATTTTCCACAACTTATTTAAAAGTGTGAGCGGCTCTGTTTACCTTCTTAGGCAACAGGAGGAGCAGGGAATTTAGTTTTCCACTATGTTAAATCTCAGCACTTTTATTCTTAAGGCTTCTCCTTTCAGGAATATGCTAAGAAATAAAATTCTAAAACCTTAATTAAATCCTTCACTCTATATTTGTGAAATAAAGTGTGTGTGAAATAGAGCATTTGTGAGTCAGGAGTCACAAATGATAAAGACTAGGAAGAGTTTTTATCATCAGGATCCAGGCAGGACCCTGCAAGCAGCAGTTAGAGGAAGGATGAATGCCTAGAGAGGAATGGGAAAGCCATCCTGATCTATGCAGTCCTAGTCCTTGGAATGCAGTCAGTACTGTATGTAAGAGTTACAGATACAGATACAGATTAATAGAGTTGGAAGGGACCTTGTAGGTCATCTAGTCCAACCCCCCCGCTCAAGCAGGAGTCCCTATACCATTTCAGACAAATGGCAGTCCAATCTCCTCTTGAAAGTCTCAAGTGTTGGAGCTCTCACAACCTCCGGGGGCAAGCTGTTCCACTGGTTGATCGCTCTCACTGTCAGAAAGTATCTCCTTATCTCCAGGTTGAATCTCTCCTTGGTCAGTTTCCATCCATTATTCCTTGTCTGGCCTTCTGGTGCCTTGGAAAACAGCCTGACCCCCTCCTTTCTGTGGTAGCCCCTCAAGTATTGGAACACTGCTATCATGTCTCCCCTGGTCCTTCTCTTCAAATACGCTTCAAATAATAATAGCCGTTGGGAGAGGGGGGAAAGTCCTTGGAGCAGAATATGAGTAAAAATAGTAGCTAAGTTCAAAATGACCTGAGATCTTTTTTCTTCCTTTCTCATGGTCTATTTGATATAGTAAAAATATTTATTTAAATGTCCTGTCTAGATCATTGTTCAGTTTAAGGTTTGTTCCTTTGTTATAGGATTTGTAAATATTTGTACATACTGATCTTGGAAACTACCATTCTTAAGAAAAAAAATATGGATTAAAAACAACTTAATCTCCCTGAAACAAAGGCATTATACTGTACATAAGGCAGTTGCAGTTCAAATAATAAGATGCAGAACTAATTAATTTTGTATTAATATTTGCATTTGATTTAACTTAAAAATGCACATGCTGCCTTTCAAAATAGGATGTTTCTAGAAAGAGGACATTTTTAGGGCTGAAGTATTTATATGTAACAGTACATTACATTTACTGTTGATGAAATACATTCCAAATGAATCAAGATGAGTATATGTGTCCCAGGATAATGTTGCAGGATTGAATCTGGGTCGCTCACTAGGATCGGATATTTTGTCTTCCGAGCTTTCGGACTCATGCCTGAGCCCATCTCTGAGAAATTCCCTGAGGATGGGCTCCAGGACAAGTCCAAAAGCTTGGAAGACTAAACCTCTGGTCCCAGTGACCGACCCAGATTGGATCCTGCAACATTCCAAATGGTACAGTAAGATTAAAGAACCAACTCTCTAACCTCAGATGTGTAGCCAACAATGTTTTCTAAGGCTTCTTGTATGCTGTATTTATTTTTATTAAATTACTTCCTTATCCAGAAGTGAGTACCTAATACCATGACTGTAATTGTATGATGTTATTTTTAAGCTTTAACTATGATTAGCTGGGCAGGCTATATTGTAATCAAGCCGACTATATTATCAGTAGTGTCATGTATGAAACAAGCTGGTAGAATAAGCACTTAAAAAAGCAGTTATCTCTGTGTTTTTATTTTGCTAACTGGTCAGAAATAATGCCGTATCAGTACAGACCAGGGGTGTCAAACTCAAGTCCTGTGGGCTGGATATGGCCCGCGGGGTGCTTATATCTGGCTCGCAGGGCCACCCTGGAAACAGCAAAGGATCGGCCCGTGGTGCCTCTGCCAGCAAAAAGGGAGCTCAGGAGCCTGTTTTCTTTGGCAGAGCACTCGGGCCACCACAGGCACCCCTGACACAAGTGATGTCGAGCTGACCATACCCCCCCAGCCCCCCCCCAAGGTCAAACACAACCCTGATGCCCTCAATGAAATCGAGTTTGACGCCCCTGGTACAGACACTATTTCAAAGCATAGCTATTCATCCTGAAGCATACTCAGGCTCCTGACACCTTAGTATTATGCCCCAAGAGTGATGAAAATCAGCTTTACAAATGAAGTCTTGTGATTGTGTTTTGTGACATGTGCAGTAGGCTTCTGCGCACATTATAGACCATTGTCTTTAATATGTTGTGAAATTTGAGAAGGATTGAGCATCCTATAATGATTGTTTTTAGGATTTTTACATAAAAGAGCAAAGATCTCTGAGGGGGAGATGTAGCATTAGAACCTCTGTCCAAAGCCCTAGAAAGGCTGATCAGAAGTTGAAAATACAGAACCGCATGGGTTAGTCAGTTGGAATTGGGTGGTAAATAAATTCAAATAAGTAACTAAAATAAAATAAAAATAACGACCTGGTTCAGTGTAAGGCAGTTCTTTTATTGTGTCTCTGAAATTTCATATAGACTGGACGTGACAAGTATGAACCTGCAGCTACATCTGAGAATGCAGCAAAGAAGAAAAAAGGAAAAAAAGAAAAGGATTTGGATGAACTAAAAAAAGAAGTTTCACTGGTAAGAACAATTTTTATCCACAGTAGGGATGAAGAAATTAACATAATGCTTGGGCTGGCATGAATTGTCAATTTTCTGACTTTTAAGTTGACTACCTTGGATTGGACCATTTTGGATCTATGATGGATTTTAATAGTTTTCCAAATTGGCTTAGAGAATTTGCCATCTCACTGTCATCAAAACTCTGGATGTAAGGTAGTAAAATGGTAATTTGGTAATTGACACCATATAGTGCCTTCTTCCCCCTTAACACACCCAGGCTTAAACTTCAGGTAAACTTAATTTGCTTATCGACTTGGAATTCTTTCCAGTAATTGTTATGGTTAAACTCCATCAATATATTGATAATATCCTTGGATACCTAAATTTGGCTTCACTAGTCTTTTTGACTTTGCAGGATGATCACAAACTCAGCCTTGATGAACTTCATCGCAAATATGGAACTGATCTCAGCCGGGTAAGTTGGTCAATTTTGGATGGAGTTTTCTGCTTTGAAAGTACAAAATGCTTGTACTTGGAGGATTACAATGTCAGTTCATGTTCTTTAAGGACTGCGGTCTTTTATCAGTGAAAGTATTGGAAGACAACAGGTGTTTGTTTTTTTTTAGATTTAATGTTTTTAATGTTTTGGATTTCATGCATTTTAATCCATTATTATAAGCTGAAATAGCTCAAGCAGGCAACATTCAAATAATTGTAGTAGATAAAAGGAACATATTTTTCAATGACTAAGAGGTTATTTGGAAAAAGTTGTTTTGAAAATATGAATGAGTGAAAAACTGACATGTTTCTCTGTTACTTAAGAAAGCAACTCTGCTATGTTACAATGTGACAAACTATAGCACTCTCTCTAGTAACCTCCATGTTGCATTTTCTGTAATTGAATTCCTTATTCCCTTTCTGTGTCTTAGGGATTGTCTGCTGCGCGGGCTGCAGAGATCCTGGCTCGAGATGGCCCTAATGCTCTCACTCCCCCTCCCACAACCCCGGAATGGGTTAAATTCTGCCGGCAGCTCTTTGGAGGCTTCTCCCTTCTGCTTTGGATTGGAGCTCTTCTTTGTTTTCTGGCGTTTGGTATTCAAGCTGCAACAGGAGAAGAGCCTAATAATGACAATGTACGTGGGGTGGGGTGGGGAGGGGAGGGGAGGGGATTGAAAATGGGAGGTATGACTGAATAGCCCAGTTTAGATATCAGGGGAAATCACGATGCCCCGATATGTCAACACATTGGCTGTGGGCCTCGAGGTTATATGTCTGTCAGAAGAGGTTGCTGGAAGATTTTACTTCAAAGCTACTCACAGTTGCCCAGAATTGGGGGAAGGATATATTCTTGTGAAAACATAAAATACTGAAGTTTTGATTTGTCCTTATTGGCTATGGCTTTCATTTCTGCTTGGAGTAAGTATAAACATGGTGGTTATGATCTAAGGCTGTGCAGCAATCCAGATGGGAGTTGAAAATGTGAGTTAGACTAGAGTATGCGTGTATCACCCGTAAGTTCATTTAAACCAGATGCCTTATTTTCCCAAGATTATATAGCAACTACAGAATTCAGCGATCCGAGCCCAGTTACTTTAAGATGGTCCCTACAAGTGCTACATGTCCACTACACATCCTCAAATTACATTTTGCCCTTTGAACTCAGGTTTCTGCATGACACATCTGTGATCTGCCTGTAAAAGCTCGATTTGTGTATTTCTAGTGCCCTTGCCAGCTAAGTTTAGGGTGGGCCTACTTCAACATCAAAATCTTAAAATTTCACAACAGGTTTCTCTCATATTGTTTAATTTAAGAATTAGATTAAGTTATGGCGCCTTCTCCCTCTGACCTGAAAATAGCTTGCTGTCCCGCTTTTTTTTCTTCTTTAAATTCTTCTATTCACATAATCTTTTCATCAGCATAATCATTGGGAACATTGTTGTAAAAATAATTGCCTACAATTAATGTTGCAAACTCAGAGCAGAATTTACTGAGGTTTGTGTGAGTAAATAATATCACTTAAAAGACTGACTCACATATACTTGTATATACTTGTAGTTATATCTAGGTGTTGTGCTGGCTGCTGTTGTCATCATAACTGGGTGCTTCTCTTACTACCAAGAAGCAAAGAGTTCAAAGATCATGGAGTCCTTCAAAAACATGGTGCCTCAGGTATGAAAGTGCTAAGGTTTCAGATTTTAAAAAAATACACGTTACAATTTTTAATGTATCTTTGATCACATATTGGTAGTGAAGCTGTCCTATATAGTCACTGAACATTGCTTCTTCTTGCAGCAAGCTTTGGTAATCCGAAATGGGGAGAAACTGAGCATTAATGCTGAAGGCGTAGCTGTTGGAGACCTAGTGGAGGTGAAGGGAGGAGACAGAATCCCAGCTGATTTGAGAATAATTTCAGCTAATGGATGTAAGGTATGTATATCTTCAAGGAGTAAAAAAGAAGAAACTGTACTGGATGACCCACAGAGGATCCAGGCATGGCATCACCCAGTGTCTCCATAAAACCATATGTGCACTTTTTCTTCTTCTCCTGCAGGTGGACAATTCATCTCTCACAGGTGAATCAGAGCCTCAGACAAGGTCTCCAGATTGTACAAATGATAACCCATTAGAGACCAGAAATATTGCATTTTTTTCCACTAATTGTGTTGAAGGTAAATATAATTTCCAATATTTGACCAACAAGGCTGTTAGGATACGGCAATTCTCAGATCTAGAAATGATAGATTGTTCAAGGAGAAATTAGGAAACATCTTAGCAAAGCATGTCTTCTATTAGCACATTTTAGAACTGATGGATGTTAATTTGTAAAGAGTGGTTACAGTTTTTTTTATAAGTCTTTTTGAACTAAAGCATGAATGTACCATGTTTCCCCCAAAATAAGACCAGGTCTTATTTTCTTTTCGGCCCCAAAATAAGCACCAGGTCTTATTTTTGGGGGATGTCTTACCTGTTTACCTTAGGACCACCGCAGCCACGCATCCCATACCCCGACACCAGTTGCGCCACTGCCTGACTTCTGTGGCCACTTACAGCCAGACGCTGCGTGGCTTGTCGCGCTGGAGCTGCCGCTCATGGTAGGAGGCTGCGTGGTGCGTTGTGCCATTGCAGATGCGAGTGGTGGCAGCAGCGCAATGAGCCTTGCGGCACCAGTGTGATGCGCCACATGGCGTCCGGCCACAAGCAGCCACAGAAGAAGTCAGGCAGCAGCGCAACATGTCGGGGCATGGGAGGCCTGGCTGTGGCAGTCCTAAGGTAAGTGTGTGGGGGCGTGTGGGGCAGCTCCACCCCCACCCTAGCTTGATTTTTATGCCTGCACCACACCCCACCTTGTACAACCAGACTGTGGGCAGGACTTAACTAGGGCTTATTTTGGGGTAGAGCTTATATTAAGCGCAGGCATGAAAATTGGGCTAGGGCTTGTTTTCGGGGTAGGTCGTATTTTCAGGGAAACACGGTATTGCTGGAACATCATTTCTGTAGCTATACTTGAAAGCTTTGTCAAAGAATCTTCTGTCATTCCTATATGGATTAGGGGACAAGTTTTGCAAGGAGGAAAAAGAACAAGAATAAATCAAAGATTATAAAACATTCTTAATACACGAGGGATGAAAATGTGTACCACCGTTTGCAATATCTTTGAACTACTTCACTGGGAAACTTCTGAAGAGGTGTCCTTGTTTGCGCTGAAAGCCAAAATTGTGTATTATGCTTGCATTGCAGATAACGAAGAGAGAAGGGAGAGTTTAATTACCATCCTTCTTGTGATTTTCAGGTACTGCCCGTGGTGTAGTCATCAACACTGGTGACCGAACTGTGATGGGCCGCATTGCTACGTTGGCTTCTGGGTTGGAAGGGGGACAGACTCCCATTGCTGCGGAGATTGAGCATTTTATCCACATAATTACTGGTGTGGCCGTGTTCCTGGGTGTTTCCTTTTTTGTCCTCTCATTGATCCTCGAGTACACTTGGCTAGAAGCTGTAATATTCCTTATCGGCATCATTGTTGCCAATGTCCCTGAGGGTCTGCTTGCTACAGTGACAGTAAGTTGCCATAAAGAGATCAGAGCACACTTCTTAATAAAAGATCTGAGGAAATATAAATTGTGATGGAAGGCAGCCTTCATCTCCCCTTTCCTCATTTTGTAGGTATGTCTGACACTCACAGCCAAGCGCATGGCTCGTAAGAATTGTCTTGTGAAGAACTTAGAAGCTGTGGAGACTCTGGGCTCTACTTCTACAATCTGTTCTGACAAAACAGGCACCCTGACCCAGAACCGCATGACTGTTGCCCACATGTGGTTCGATAACCAGATCCATGAAGCTGACACAACAGAAAACCAGAGCGGTAAGCTGCCTGATTTCTGTAAGGGATAATTTGCTTTCTGCTAATAGTCAAGATAATACTTGTTCAGACCTGCAGCCCAGCTTTCTAGCCATATGTAAAAACTTTTGCTTTGTCTCCACAATAGCCAAAAATAATACATTTGCAATACTTCACATACGGTTTTAAGTCAATCTTGATCAGTGATCAATCTTGGCAACTTTAAGAGGGGTAGACTTCAGAATTACCCAGCCAGCCCTGCCATGTTGGCTAGATAATTCTGGGAGTTGAAGCCCATGTTAAAGCTGCCAAGGTTGAGAAACACGGATCTAGACTCATCTGAAACAACCGTTTAAGAATAGGGTTTTTCAGAACAGAAAACCCCATGTTAAAGCACAATATTAAGCATAAAATGCATTTGAAAAAAGTTGATCATTGTTTGAAGAATATTATTTTGTTGATTGTTTAATTGCAGAGAAAAAATAAATTCTAAATTCCATTAATTCTGAAATCTTGTCATTTGAAGAGCCATATTTCTCTCTACTTGCATGGACAAAGGAGAGGACCAAGTCACTATAAAGGATAAAGAGCTGGAAATAACCCCCATCAGAATTTGCAATACTTTTCATCCTGCTTTCTGAAGGCTTATAATATCAAGGTTTTTCCTAACCATCGCCATCCCTATATAATAGAGAGTAGTGTATTGTTTCTTACCCAGTGGAGTAGAAGAGACTTTTTTTGGATTCCCCCTACCTTTCCCATAAAATTGATGGAAAACAACAATCAAGTTGTTTGATCATAAACCACTACGGAAAAGATAACACTAAATATTTATCCTTTATTGGCTTTGCCAACATTTTTAATTGAAAATGAAAGACAGGGAGAAAATAGATTTATTCAGTGTGTTTTTCCATATATTTTGAAGCTATATAATTATTTTTCTTCTATTGTAGTAAGTATTTTCATATAAGCAGCCTAGCATTTGCTTTTACTGTAATCAATTAACATAGCAACATGGATTGCAATACCACATGTTAAATAAATAAATCCACAGACTATTGTTAAAAAGAAAAGATCAGTAAAGTATGTATGGTGTAAACAAACGCATGATCACCCAGGGAGTTCTTCACAAGCCTAATTGGTTATGTTTAGAAGAATGGACCTTAAATTGTTCCTTCTAGATACAGAAGCAATGGTCACAGTTTGTCTGAAAGTGTAGAAGGTGGTAGTTAATCAAGACTGAAGTCCTACAGCTATTGTTAAGAGCTGTGGTGGACCAAGAAGGGATCTTTCTTCTGCGTCTAAGCTTGTAATCAAGAACTTGTGAGAGGGACTTTGCTCCACTGTGCCTGGCATGATAGCTTTAAATCAAACAAGGGGAAAGTGTGGCAGAGGAAACAAATTGTGTGTTCATTTGAACATGGAATTGTGTAGAACATATGGGTTCCTTCCCTTTAGGTGCTTCTTTTGACAAAACATCTCCAACATGGACTGCTTTAGCCAAGATTGCAGGACTATGTAACCGGGCTGTATTTCAGGCTAACCAAGAAAATGTTCCCATTTTGAAGGTGAGTTAATCCCTTGGTTCAGTTGCCATAGCTGCACACATTTGTCTACCATCTGTGGCCTTGCAGTTAATATGAAGCAGCATAAAGAAAAGGCATCTTGGAAAATAGAATGTTTCTGCTAGTAGAAAAGGCAACATTGCAACATCTTTAATATGAGCATCATTTCCTCATTTATAAGCTCTTATGGCAGGGGTGTCAAACTCAAACTCAGGGGTGCTTAAATCCGGCCTGCAGGGCTGGCCTGAAAATATCAAAGGACCGGCCCGCGGTGCCTCTGCTGGCCAAAATGGGCCACAGGTGGTCCCCATGCGGCCCATTTTTGGCTGGCCGAGTGCTGGTGGAGGCCATGGAGGGTGAAAATGAGTCACGGGGGCCTGCATGCGCCCCCTGCCCCCCGTTTTGGCTGGTAAAGTGCTGCAGGAGGCCATTTAGGCCGAAAACAGGGCAGGGGGGGCGCATGTGGTCCCCCCCCATGCCCCGTTTTGGACGGCAGGATGGTGCAGGAGGCATCTGTCCCATCTCCCCCCTCCCCCACCACCAGCCCGGAGAACTACAATGCTGATCCGGCCCTTGAAGAAATCCAGTTTGACACCCCTGTCTTATGGCATGCAGTGTTGTTGATTAGGGTTACCAAAAATTTGAATGGAAATTTAGTTCACAGATTTGTGCATAGATCAAGAATCTATTGAAAATTCTATCCATGACAGAAGAAAGTTTCTTCCGACAGTAGTTTTTTTAAAACTCTGATACAAGAAGGACAGTACAATTATGCCCCCTAAACTGAGAAAAACCCACACTGAATAGGTAATTAGGTCTTGTGATTTGCAAAGTGCTGGACAAACTGCCTGATCTTGGCAGTCAACAAACACATGAAATTTATCAATCTTATAATGCTCCATCATCTAAGGCTTCTGGATTGCCTTAAATTTCAATGAAATGGAGATGATAGAAGTCTGGTGTATTATCAGCAAAACCAACTACTTATAGGCAATCAGCAATAAGAGAACTTGCATTTTAACTACTTGAAAGTAACTTGTAAAAAGAACTTAAAGAGATTTGAGGTATCATGTGTTTTTTAAAAGTTATTTACAGATGGCTTATGCCCTCTCTTTGTGCTGAGCACATTCTGTTCCACCCTATAATTATTATCAAGCCTGCCTATCTACTCTTTACAGTATTGCTGCAAAAATATTTACTTTTGTTAGTTTCTACTTAACACTAGCCTCTTTTTTAAAATAATAAACCTAATGTTGAAATATGTCTTGTTGATAAAGTTAAGCTTATTTTGAAAGAAAAAAAAAGTGTGGGGGGGATTGCCTTCAAAAGATTTCAAATCCTTATTGTGAACCGCTATGTCATTTGATAGAGAGCAGTGGCAGGAGATGCTTCTGAATCTGCACTCCTAAAATGCATTGAACTTTGCTGTGGATCTGTCAGGGAACTGAGGGAGAAGAACCCCAAAGTAGTGGAGATCCCCTTCAACTCTACCAATAAATACCAAGTAAGAAATCCCTGCTTTTTGCACAGAGGCATTCCCTGGGAACAAATTCAGTGTCTTTTATGTTGGGCTGTGTTGCTGTTTTCCTCAAACTCATTTAGGCTAAATTATGTACCAATCAGATTATAGCTCTGGCTGGGAGGGTTCTGTTCTTTTGCTCTCCGTGTTTGTCATCTGCAAGGCATATTCCAAACCAGTGTATGAAATACCATCCAAAAGGCAGTTAACTAACACTCTTATTAAAAATACGCAGCTGTCAATTCACCAGAATCCAAACACGTCAGAATCACGATATCTGTTGGTGATGAAAGGTGCACCGGAGAGAATTCTCGACCGTTGCAGTTCCATCCTGATGCATGGAAAAGAAGTTCCCTTGGATGAGGAGGCCAAAGATGCATTTCAGAATGCCTATCTTGAATTGGGAGGCTTGGGGGAGAGAGTTCTGGGTAAGATGCCTGACTGAATTCTTGTTTGTTCCTTCTTCTTCTCAGAATAATCTGTCAGTCAGCCATGATCTCTATAGGGCCCTCAAAAGATAAGGGGGTAGTTGTGGCAGTGCAGTTAATAGCAATAGCAATAGCACTTAGATTTATATACCGTTTCACAGTGCTTTACAGCCCTCTCTAAGCGGTTTACAGAGTCAGCATATTGCCCCCAATAATCTGGGTCCTCATTTTACCCACCTCGGAAAGATGGAAGGCTGAGTCAACCATGAGCCTGGTGAGATTCTGACTGCCAAATTGTAGGCAGCCGGCAGTTAGCAGAAGTAGCCTGCAGTACTGCACTCTAACCCACTGTGCCACCGCGGCTCTACCCCAGAGGTGGGGCTTTAAAGGTGGGGCTTTAAAGCTCTACCCCAGAGGTGGGGCTTTAATTGCATTGCTTTGCCTCCCATCTTACCTCTTTTGACAGCGTTCCTGACCTCACCCCCATCCCTATGGACTCCATTGCCAGCTGGCTTACCTTATAGCCAAGAGATTGCATGAAATGCTTGTAAACTATGATGAAAATACTTAGCCAGTGGGCGAGAAGTGCTTGAACTACTATCACTTAAGATGATGATATGGCTTGGATGTCATGGTCAAGCACTCACTGCAGTATTGTGACAGAAAGGGTCCCCAGCTGAATATTTTCCTCCTAAGTGCCCATGTCAAATACACAAAGCCTTCCCAAACAGAACTGGGCAACTGAATCATTAATAATCATTGCTGAATGTCTGCCCTAGTCTGTTTTGTCTACAAATAACGGAAATGGGATTTCTTCCAGGCTTCTGTCACCTGGCTCTGCCTGATGAACAGTTTCCTGAAGGCTTCCAATTTGATACAGATGATGTGAACTTCCCTGTAGAGAAGCTGTGTTTTGTTGGTTTAATTTCTATGATTGATCCTCCTCGTGCTGCTGTGCCTGATGCTGTTGGCAAATGCAGAAGTGCTGGAATAAAGGTAAAAGTGCATCACTAACCTCTCCCCTCAAATATTTGAGGCTAAGTACAACACCAAATAACTGAAAAGGAGGCTATGTTTGGTAGCTTTACAGATAAAGGATGAGGCTGGTGGAGAGGGAGAGATAAACTAAGCCTATTGGGTAGCCTCCCTTTCCATCTCAAAAGGTTAGGGATATTGCTGATTCTTCTGTTTCTCTTGAACGACTGACATAAGCACCAGCTTATTTGTTGCAAGGGACATTTGAAAAGACTTCTAGGCAGGGGTGAAATGCTCCCGGTTCGCTCGTACTTGGTCGCCGTAGAGCCGGTCGCCAAGGTAGCGCGAGGCGCCGCCCACCCGCCCGGATGCCACCATTTGGGTTCTTTTACCCTCTGCGCATGCGCAAAGCGTTCTGTGCATTCGCAGAGGGTAAAAGAACCCAAATGGTGGCGTCTGGGTGGATGGGCAGTGCCTCGCACTACCTTGGCGACCATCTCTACGGCGACCGACAGGTACAAGCGAACCGGGAGCATTTCACCCCTGCTTCTAGGCCTTGTTTTCATTGCATTTGCTGAGGTTGATTTGTTCATGTAGGTCATTATGGTGACAGGAGACCACCCCATCACAGCGAAAGCTATTGCCAAGGGTGTAGGCATCATCTCTGAGGGAAATGAGACCGTGGAAGATATTGCTCTTCGCCTCAACATCCCTGTCAACCAGGTCAACCCCAGGTATTGGACCAGCTAGAGTGAAAAATGTGGAGCATTTCTGGGAGGGATTGGAACAATCCTGCTAATTAATTTCTTTATTCTGGCATTTAACAATATCTGTTGGAAGGATATGAGAAAAAGTAAGTACCGTGTTTCCCCGAAAATAAGACTCTGTCTTACATTTTCTTGAACCCTGAAATAAGTGCTTGGCCTTATTGCCATGCACTCAAAAGCCCAATTGGGCTTATTATCAGGGGATGTCTTATTTTGGGGGAAACAGGGTAGTAAAGTAGTAAAATGGTTTTAATATTATTTTGTTTCCTTTTTTCAGATTAAGAGCTGTTTACAGTATTTAATTGTTTTAGGCAGCTGAGTCCTTCTGAAGGTTTGGAAGCAAAGTAGGGTGTGTACACACAAAGTGAAAATGTTTGCTTCAAACCCAGAACAAGCAAATCTTTGTGTTAATTCTGCCACCTTCTTCAGTTCAGCCTGTTTGGCAGAGCCCAAACCTGGACCGCTTTTCCTAGGTTTCAGATGAAGTAAAATGTGGATGAGCAACTAGGGCAGGACTCGTCCTCTGTACTCTTTCCCTCCCTCGGGAGCTTCCACTGGCCTCCATCCCCCTCTCGGATGCCATCACTGCTGCTATCTCAGTGCAGAATGTCCCACTGGTCCACCTGCCTTCAGTCTGCCCCTTTAGCTTTCCAGGTACTTAGCAACTCCCTGCCACTAAGCAACTTCTACCTATAAAAACAGCCTCCGTTTCCTTCCATGCTGTGACAAAAAATGTGTGAAATGGGTTTGGGCATAGGCTGTGCATGCACAGAATGATTTGCAGAGCCCTAAGGCAAAACAAGATCAGTGCTGCGTGGGGGATAGCACTGCTTCATTAGATGGCAGCACAAAGCAATGTGAGGCTAATATCTGAAGCTAAGCAGTGTTGAACCCTGGTAAATACTTGGTTGGGGCATGACCTGATAATTTCAAGATTGTTGAAATTGAATACTGGAAGAGGGCAGTTAGCAAAGCACTATCAGGGTATTGTCAAGAAAAGTACAAAGGCACAGTAACTGGGACCTGAGTTAACTTCAAGGATATCTTTTCATTTTCATTGGAAAGCAAGGTTTGAAGGAATAATCTGCAACTTTTCAATATGCCATCTTTTAAATTACAGAGATGCCAAAGCCTGTGTGATTCATGGGTCTGACTTGAAGGATATGACCAGTGAACAACTAGATGATATTCTGAGACACCATACAGAAATAGTCTTTGCTAGAACGTCTCCACAACAGAAGCTTATTATTGTAGAAGGCTGCCAACGGCAGGTAAGCAGAGGTGGTCAGTCCATTCTATATAAAATCTGAGTGGTAAAGACTTTGAAAGTGATCTACCCCCTCCAGCTTCTGATTGTCAGTGTATAATGAAACCCTGACAGTTGGTGTCCAGTGTCTGTTTAGATACTTTCAGTAATGAGTCTATTCTATCATTAATTAATAAGCTTGCCTTAATATATATAGCCAAAATATCTTTCTCTTGCATTACCATCCACTACAGATCTGCAGGGTTTTCCCCTTCATTGATCTGCTTTGCATAACTTCCTGATGCCTCACTGCTTTATAATTGCATATCCAGTGGTCCATTGCTGTCTGGCAGTAGGTTTCTTCAGATGAGAATATCTGAAATACTTTTAGTTGGAGATTCAGTCTGGTCTCTCAGTGTCAGTCATGTGCTTTAACACTAAACTGTGTGCCCTCCCCAAACTCATAAAGGGGAAAAAATTAGGCTGTCCTTGAAATGGAAGTGTCTAGAAAAAGAGAGTTTGTTTTAATCTTTCAGGGTGCTATTGTAGCTGTCACTGGAGATGGTGTGAACGATTCCCCTGCTTTGAAAAAGGCAGACATTGGTGTTGCTATGGGCATTGCTGGGTCAGATGTCTCTAAACAGGCAGCTGACATGATTCTACTGGATGACAACTTTGCTTCTATTGTTACTGGAGTTGAAGAAGGTAAATACCTAGCTCAGTTTTCTAAATTGAAGAACTTGTCTCCCTCCTCTTCTTCCATGTTTGAGTCCCCAAATTCTGTGTTGAACTGTTGTGTGCTTAAAGAAGAAAATAAAACTCCCTGTTTGGTACTTGGAAAAGTAGGCATGTCCTCCACTTGTCAGTTGGCTAAATTTCCATCTGCCTTTTTGTTAATGTATGCTCTGCTACAGAGGGTTTTTCCTCATCTTCTTTCATTACAGTGAATTAAATTTTGTATTCTAAGGAGTTTGTGCAAGAAGGAAGGTTGGCCTCAAATGTGTGACAATCTTCTATTTGCTTTCATTTTAAAGTGCTCTTTATTTTTAGGTCGCCTGATTTTTGATAATCTGAAGAAATCAATTGCCTATACTTTGACCAGTAACATTCCTGAGATTACGCCTTTCCTTATCTTCATAATTGCCAACATCCCCCTACCGCTGGGGACAGTCACCATCTTATGCATTGACTTAGGCACTGATATGGTTAGTAAAATTTATTAATTAATATTGCAACTAATCCCCTCAACCCCATAGAATGAGACATACAGTATATTTCTGTTGCACAATTTTTGCAGTGAGGCCAAATGCTTTTTCAGTGCGGATGATACTGATTCATATATGAATCAGCATACAGTCTATGAAGCTTAATTTAATTCTGCAACTTCTCTTTCCTGCTCCAAAGGTTCCTGCAATATCTCTGGCATATGAGCAAGCAGAAAGTGACATCATGAAGAGACAGCCCAGAAACCCCAAGACAGACAAACTGGTAAACGAAAGGCTGATTAGCATGGCTTATGGTCAGATTGGTAAGTGGAGAGGCACCCACTTGTATCTCCTTGGGGGTGAATAGAGATGACAGTTTTTTGTGGAAGGGCAAATGCTCAAAAATCTAGCAAATGCTTTACATGGGAAAAGAGACAGCAGACCTTTTAAAGTACTGCATTATTTTAATGGAAGGTAAGCAGGAAAGTTGGAAGAGTTAACATAAAATCTAAAATAGGTGCAGGACATGCCATTCATACTATTCTGCATTTCTCCTATGTACATTTTTCTCTTCCCCTCCCCCAAGTTATATTTTACACGTTAGAATTTAACTCGGGGAGGGGGCTGGGGAAACTGTGAACCCCCACCCCATTATCCACTGTGACAAATTTTCTAACCTCACATATAGAATGTGGCTTACATCACCTTGAAATTTGATGCCACAGCTGTGGAAGTATCCAGAGCAGTCTGGACTAGTTTTCAGAGATCAGTTTCTACTGATAAGGCTTGCAACTCTCTGTATTTCCTCACGTGCTAGGGAAGGTGTGCACTCTTGCACTTCTCACATGAAAAAATGCAATTGCTAATAGCAATCTAGTTAGTATATGTAGGATTGTGGCTGATAAGGAGGCTCATTAATCATGACCTGTATACTATAGAAATTTAGTGTGCTAATAATATTGAAAGCTAACATCACTAAGGGAAACTGCAAAAGAAGGTACATTGTATTGTACAACTAGGGAAAGGACAGGTGAATTCTTCAGTGGGAAAGGTGAGTATAAGTAAGAGACCTAGGGAGATAAATAGGAACCAACTGGATGTTGGGACTAAGGGTTAACAGCTGGGTGGGAGGTACCTTTAAGAGGGCAGTGCTGGTTCCTGGAATGGCCATCTTGCATAGCCATCTGTACAGTTACATTGTGCAAGAGACCTTAGAAAAACTGTAGTCCTTCGACATGATGAAGATAGACTTCGCTGGAATTTGGAAAGTTGCAGTCTTGTATATTTTTTCACAAAGATCAGTACAGCAGTAGCCACTATTTCATCCTTAATAGGTTTTTATGCAAATAGATCATTTGAATAAATGTGTACTACAAAAATGATACACGCTTATGTTAATTGGAAGATGGTGAGATATTTTCAGTTTCATGAGACGGTTTTAAAATAATACACAAAAGAGACGCCCATGTTTTTGGAATGTGTGTTCCAAAAGCACTGCTAACATTTGCTCACCTCTGTCTTATTCGTTTAGGGATGATCCAAGCCTTGGGTGGCTTCTTCACATACTTTGTAATCCTCGCAGAGAATGGCTTCTTGCCATCCACTTTATTGGGGATTAGAGTGTTGTGGGATGACCGATGGGTAAATGATGTGGAGGACAGCTATGGACAGCAGTGGGTGAGTTTGTGTTTAGCTTAAGGGGACTACTACCAGACATTACTAAACCCCATGCCCATTGGATCTTTGTTTCATTGGCAGTAAGGAGGAAGCCCAATAACCAATTCTTTTCCTCTTAATCTTCTTTAGACTTATGAGCAAAGGAAAATTGTAGAATTCACTTGCCACACAGCATTCTTTGTCAGCATTGTGGTGGTACAGTGGGCAGACTTGGTTATCTGTAAGACCAGAAGGAATTCTGTCTTCCAGCAAGGAATGAAGTAAGTAGCAGACTCTTAACAAGGGCATTTTTTTTCCTGTGGCCCTTGCATTGTTGAATATCACACAACTTGGAAGTAATGTAGGCCAGCAGCCTTGGGAAAATGTTTGCAAGCTGAAGAGCCTGCAAGATCAACTTTGATCTCTTAATGCTTCCACAGGAACAAGATCCTAATATTTGGTCTCTTTGAAGAAACTGCTCTTGCTGCCTTCCTCTCTTATTGCCCAGGAATGGGTGTTGCCTTGAGAATGTACCCATTGAAGTAAGTAATAAACCTGAGTAATGTTGGGCCTTTGAAGTTGATAATTAGCTTATCTATTCCTCAGTTGCTATTACTGGATTTAGCATAATTTTGATCATTTCTAATTCAGTGATGCATTAAAGGAATGGATCTGGGCTTCCTCTGAATTATATGTTCATTCTTGTTTTTGAAGCTTCTGAGCTTTTGCTAACCATCAATTATGTTATACAGCTATGTACTACAACTATTTTTTTTAACCTTGCAGACCTTCATGGTGGTTTTGTGCTTTCCCTTATTCTCTCCTCATCTTTGTCTATGATGAAGTAAGAAAACTAATCCTCAGACGCAGCCCTGGAGGTAAGCAACTATTTACTCAACAACATTCTAGGGTGCCATAGACTCATTGTGCTAATCTAGAAAGCTCTCTAAGAATTCAGGCATGAAACATAATATATAACAACAACAACAACAACAACAACAACAACAACCAACTTTATGAATGAGACAGGTTCCTTTTAGTATCTTGGAAGCCCAGGTGTTGGCGTGAATTTACATTACAACACTATATTTAACTTATTCACCTGTGCTTTGAGAGCTCAGTATTGTGTATTCTCTAATTTGTTTTTGATATCAAGGATTAATCTGGTATTTAAACTATGACATATACAACTTGATGTCTTTGTTTTTCTCCTGTAGGCTGGGTGGAAAAAGAATCCTATTACTAAAGGACTGCTGGACCAGAGGTAGTTGCACTCTTGACCTCCTTCCATTCTTTTGCACCTGAAATGCAGGAAGAGGGAAACTTTGGAGGATGAAAGCAACTGAGAGTGAAGAAGAGTAATGCAATGGAAAAAATGGGTAGTGTTAATATAGTCCAGGCTTTGGGGTGGAAAATACAATAGTTTTTAATGTGCCTTTTCAGGTTTTTTAAAGAAATGTTAAGATTTTATATCTGGACTTTTACAAATAAAGATGGATCAGAAGAGGAATCTGTCTCTCTTATTCATGGTAATTCAGGAGAAGGTGGGCACATGCACCATGGAAGAGCAGAGTGCTAGTCAGTTTAAAGACAAGAAAAGTGGACCAGAGTCAGGAGGCTTTTGAGGTTTCTTTAAAGGATACATAATGGCAGCAAAATGGACAGTGTGGAAGCCCTGTTCTAATTGGATGCTGACAGTAGGTATTCTGAAACAAGTGACGGTCTGTCAAGACAAATTGATCTGCATAAACAGTGTTTCTTGTACCTTGCCCTTGAACTGCTGGTCCTGTAGTATTAGTCATCCCCAACTTAAATCCCAGGCTGATAAGTTATACTGGATTCTTAGTTACATAAACTCACTTCCTGATCATAAGTATACTTCAGAAAAGGAACATCAGCAAGTTATAGAAATGAATTTTAAGATACTTTTTGCTACTCATTTTATCAGCAACAATACCGCTCCACTTAAATCTGTGGAGCTATACAGCATGTGGCTATTTTTCCTTGTTCTTGTTGTGACTCTATAGAATGCCATAGGGCAGGGGTCCCCAATCCCCGGTCCGTGGACCAGCACTGGTCCGCAGCATGCCATAAACCGGGCTGCGCAAACGAGTGAAGCCCCATCCGCGGGATGCAGCCAGCATGCAAAACCACGTCCCCTCTGGTCTGCATGGTCCCTGGTGCCCAAAAGGTTGGGGTCCACTGCCATAGAGAGCTAAACAGAACATCTGTATGAACTTCATGAGCATAAGATATTATCTGGTCAAACTTTGCAAATCTCTCATATATGAACCAAAATAGGCCTAAAGGCATGTTTCATGTAGCAAGAAGAGATCAAGTTCAAAATAAGTAGGATTTGGAGTGGGATTTATAGAATGGGATTGGAGATCTCAGATTATCTTAATAATGTTCTGCAACAGAGATGCGATTTGTCAAATCAGAGCAGGTTTTCATGTTGATCCCGCAGTCCGTGGTGGCTATCACTGTTGAAGCAGCAGGATACTGAAAGTGACAATTCTATAATTTGGGAGAAAGCATCTTTGTTAATACTGGAAGTTGGAACGATCTAGTCAAATGTGTATCTTTTCATGAATGTGGATTTTAACTAACACAATTCATCAATAAATAGGATTCCATGACAAAAGACGCTGATGGGAAAAGTAGCTAAAATTGAATAGACATCAGTGAAGGGGAAGAAAGACCACTAGCATGGCTGCAACAAAAACCTGTGGCAATTTAATGTGGTGGAACTGGTGCTAATGAAGAAACTAACAATAATTTTGGAGGCCTGGAGTACTGGCAAAAGCAAATGTCCCTATTGACAACTTGACATAGATATTGGCAAGTTTTTGAATAGATTGTTGAATGTTTGTGAGCACTTGGATAGGAATGCATCAACATGAATGAATCAATAAAAGCCAACAGTTCATCACAAATAAATGCCAGACTAATTTATCTAACAGCCTTGAAAAGTGAGCCAACGTGAACAGTAGGGAGCTTAAGGAGGAATATGAAGTCCTGCATCTGGGAACTAAAAAATAAAGACACAAGATAGGAGAAACTCTCAGCCCAAGTCACCTCACAGGGTTGTTGTAGGGAAAATAGGAGAAGGGTGTGTTGGATATGTTTGCCACCTTGAGTTATCTGTAAAAATAAGAAAGGTAGTATGCAAGTAAATACATAAATTAAAAAAAACTTGCTTGGTAGTATACATATGAAAAGGACCTGGGGTTTAAATAGAACACAAGCTGAAGATGAGCCATCAGTGTGATGTAGCTACTTAAAAGGTAAATTCTATTTTGGAAAGCAACTGCATTCTCCCTTGATCAGGGCCACTTTGAACACTTCCGTTGAGTTCTGGGCACCAAATCTTTAAAAAAGTGACAGATTAGAGCAAGTTAAGAGAGAACAGTTATCAAGATAGGGAACTAGAAATCAACATAAAGGGCAGTTAAAAGTTTGGTTTGGCAGAAACAACATTCAGAAGCTTCAAGGATTGTCATGTAATAGACTGGGAGTGGACTTATTCTCTGTTTCCCTAGCAATTGGTTGAAATACAGGGAGGCAGCTTCAGTTTCGATAGTAGGCATCTCCTATTGGTAAGACCTCTTAACCAATGGAATAGATTACATTATGAAGTGGTTCTGGGCCTTCAAAAACAGACTGGGTGGCTATCTAAATGTTTTAGCCCAGCCTAAGGGAGGAAGCGGAGAGGATTATGACTTCTGATGAGCCTTCCAACTGTATGATTCAATTACAGGAAATCAAAAAGGACACATCCATAAGGTTAAAGGTTAAAGGCACAAAACCTTAACCTTAAAAAGGTTAAGGTTTTGTGCATCACCAAGAATGAATATAAGTTGCTTAAGAGTTATAGAGATGATAACAGGAAAATTTAAGGACAGAAGCTGGGATTAATGCAAACAATAATGTGAAAGGCTTCTTTGGTTGTGTTTAAAATAAAAGAAGCTGCTCACTGTAAATGGCAAAATATTAGGTTATCCTTGGCTTTTAGTTTGGAACAAACTTCCACAAAAGGCGTGTGCTAAACTAAATAGTTTTAAGAAATTGAAGAGATGGTGCTCATGTTGAATGATAAGAGAATTTGTATTTACCATGGACAAATTCCACGTTGAAGAACTGGATAAATTGCAAGCTAAGCTACTAAAGGAACTTCTCAGTGGTCGACTCTAGCTGAACCTCTATCCAGTTTGTGAAACTGGGAAACCGGAGAAGGAAAGATGTAATTCATATAAGTAAAGCAGGGATTTGAACAACTATAAACTGCTCAGACAGAAGGAATTGGGAATTGATTAGGCTTGAGAGGGGAAGATTGTACTAGCACTTTCACAAATATCTGAAAATCATACAGAAAAGGTCAAGGTTCTCTTCTTCCAAAATGCAGGACAAGGAATAATAGGTTTTTTTATAGGTTTAGAAAAGCAGAAGTGAAAACAATTACCTAGATGGAAGATGGGCTCACCCTCACTAGCTGTTACATGAAGAAGCCAAGATTGCTTTAATTTGGATTCCTACAGGAAGCAGAGGTTACAAATTCTAGGAAATAATTACGGTTGACTGGAAGCTAAAGAGAAGTTGGATGGACATTTTGTATGAGAGCATTTAACATATGCACATGTATCTTCTTTACACTTGAAAATTAAGAATTTTAGAGCTGACTTTTTTTTAAAAGGTATCTGCAGTACCTCCCCAAATTCAAAATAAGGAGAGGGGTAGATAGGCAAGGGACAACAGGAAAATGAAAATACATTAAAAACGGAGATGTCTCTGTGTTCGTTCCACATCTCAAAAGCTTTCCTAACCCTCCTGCCTTTCGCTAATGATGCCTTGAGGAATTGCTATGCAATGAATTGCAGGCCAGCTGATCTCTGTGGGCTGATGGGGAGCCAGCTCCCCACAGGACAGCCTTTGTTCCCACTACACAAAGAACTTGGTTCTTTTCTGTACCTCAATCAAGCTGTTTTCTGCCATGCTTCAAGGATACCGTTTAGAAGAATAGGTCAGTTAGGGATCAGATGACTTGTCCTCATGCTCCACACCACCTTCCCTCACAAAGCCAATACACACTTGGCTGTGCATGGAGCTGGCAGTCCCCGATGCTAGGACTGACCTCCTCAGTGGAACACAAAGCCAAGGTCTCTCCGTTCTTGTTAGAGCTGAGAAGGCCACTGCCAGTCTCCACATACAGTGGTAGCCCAGGCAAAAGAAATGCTTTTATTTTGGTGCTGGATTTCTTCCTAATTTCAGCAGGTAGATCTGGAGAGTTTTGAAATGAGTGGAGTGAACAAGTTTGTTTCCTCAGACTTGCAAGTCCTTACAATATATCCGAGAGAGAAATTTTGAAACTAGCTAGTGCAAGGCTTCTAGGCTAATTCTCACAGAAGGTTAGGTTTATAGGGGCATTACAGAATTCCTAGGATCAGGAAGGCTTTTAATGGGCTTATACCACATTCCTCCCATCGACCAGTGAGGTCGCACAGGGTTGGCCTTCTTCAGGTCCCGTCAGCCAGACAGTGTCGGCTGGCGGGACCGCGGGGGAGGGCCTTCTCTGTAGCCGCTCCGACTCTGTGGAACCAACTTCCCCCCGAGATCCGTACTACCCCCACCTTACTGGCCTTCCGTAAAGCCGTTAAGACCTGGCTTTTCCGGCAGGCCTGGGGCCAATAGTTGTTCTGATTGGCCCATGTATGGTTGTGTGAATGCTTTATTTTAATATGGATATGGTTTTTTAAATTGTTTTTATATGTTTTATTTTAATTTTTTTACATGATGTAAGCCGCCCAGAGTCCTTCGGGAGTTGGGTGGCATATAAATTTTATAAATTGAATTAAAGCAAAAATGAGACCCTTGAAACAAAATCAGTCTATAGGCACAAGAGTACAATTATGGAAAGTTAATGCATAGTCCTTAACAGAAGGAGAATCTAACATGTAAGAATTAGAAGGAATCTGATAGTTCATCTATTCCAGTCCCCTGCAGAAATCCACTAACTCATTCCCAATAGGTTGCCATCAGTGGTGGGTTGCTCCCGGTTCGGACCGGTTCTTAGAACCAGTAGCAGCGGCGGCGGGAGGCTCCGCACACCCGCCCGGGACACTTCTGCACATGCCGCACGAACCGGTAGTAAACGGTTTTAGAACCCACTACTGGTTGCCATCCAGCTCCACTTGAAAAGTTCCAGTAACGGAGTTCCAGTGCTTTACTGGTGTTTATAGGTAAGAAATTCCTTCTAAAGGTCAGACTTAATCTCCTTTTTTAAAAATTTCAATCTATCGTATTGCCTTTTGTTCAAAGAGAGAACAGGTCCTTGCCCTCCACTTTGCATGTGTCAGCCTCTGTGACACCTGTAGACTGCTATCACGTGCCCCCTCATTTTTTTCTTTTCCAAGCTACATGCTCTGCTATTTTAATGGTTCTCCTTAGGATTTGTAGGTGTGATGACCCGGGGTGAGGCACGGAAGCAACACAGCCAGAGAACAGTTCTAACTCCCCTTTATTGCGCCAACTTTCCCCCAAACATCCCCACTTCAAGTCCTGGAACAAAGCTCTCACACGCATCTCCGACAGCCTCTGGCTGCGAGTAGTCCAGCAAGCAAAGTTAGGAAGGCAGCAACCAAGGCAAGAAGTCCAGCAAGCAAAGTTAGGAAGGCAGCAACCAAGGCAAGAAGTCCAGCAAGCAAAGTTAGGAAGGCAGCAACCAAGGCAAGGCACACAAGATAAAGCACAGCAACATCCAGATGTTGGCAACTGCACTCGAGGCTCCATGGATTCAATGCTTCTTCCCGACAAATGCCCCTCCCAACAGCATCTCCTTAAGTTTCAGTCCCCAGGTGAGCCTTGTGAAGAGGGGCAGGGCACTCTCCTCCCAAGTCGTCGGGTCGGCCTGCGCTGCTCCCGCCTCCTCTCCACTCTCCATGCTCAGGGATCAGGAGGGGACAGTCCTTGCTCATCGCTGGAGCTCCATCGCTCCTCTGCTCCACTGCCTGCTCTCTCTTCCCTCCTCTCTTGGTCATCCTGCACCCTTTTTTCCTCGCTGGCAATTCTTCCCAGGCCCGAGGGACCTGTGGCTGCCTCGTCCTGTTCCTCCGGTCATTCCTCTGGAGCCAATGAGGCCGCGCCCTCTTCCTCCATCAGCCCCAGCTCTGGCTCCTCCTCTGCGGATTCAGGCTCCGACGGGGCCATGACAGTAGGTCACATATCATTCTGGCAGTTCTCCTGTCATTCCTACACATAGATAATCCTTTTAGATTGTCCATCTCTGTTTTAAAGGTCCGCAGTCAGAACTGGATACAGTAAAGAGCTCCAAATGTGGTTGCATTGCTACAGAGTACAAAAGAACTACAGTATTACCTCTCCCAAGCTGCCTTAGCCTGCACATAATTCGGTTTCCTTTGCACCTCCCCTCTATTCTTCAAAGAAATGCCATCTTCTATTTATACAAGTTGCCCACAAGCATATCATGAAAAACCCTGTCAAACTGAGATCAGGTTATGCTAGATTATTTAACCACAGTCTTCACTTGGCTCATCAAACTAATCACTCAGTCATAAAAAGAGATCATATTAATCTGACAATCTTATTCTTGAGGAACTCCTGCCAGTTTCTGGTAAAGATGACTTTCTTTTCTGTGATTTTTGAAATTTCATCAGTGTAGCCACAGGACAGGGCATCTGCAATAGAGGTCATCCAGGTCTGCTTGCCAAATGACATGCTGTGTCATTCAAATGGCTCATCAGGTCTAGAAAGGCTAGGAGCGAGTCCAGATAGAGTACTTCTAGCATTTCAAAATTGGAGGTATTGTGTGACCTCCTCCTTCTTCATCTATGGTAGTTGTTCTCTGTTTTTTTTAAAAAAGTAATCAGAATATAGGACAGTTGAATATGAAGAAGTAGTATCTCCCCATAACACTCAGTGGATGAGGCAGAGTATTTAGAGCCATCCATTAATTTCTACAGCAACAGAAACTTTTTTACAGCAATTAATAGCAGTAAGGATCCAGATCTGCTGTTTGTCAACCAAATTCTTGCAACTCCTATTTGGTAATTCTAGTACAGTCACACTCATGGGTTGATGATCTGTCCAAAATGAGAGCCTCACAAACTAAAAGTTCATTAGGAAAAGAAAGAGAGCTTGCGTGTTCACTGAATATTTTTTATAATTTCTGAACTTCACATTTCATGGAACGTTTAGATAATATCATAGAGCAGACATGTCAAACTCAAGGCCCGCGGGCCAGATGCAGCCCGTGATGTGGTTAGATCTGGCCCGCGGGGCTGCCCTGGAGACAGCACACGCACAGGAGGTGGTGAGCATGCAGGGGCTGGAGTCCCGGGTGAAAGGGAAGTGCTCAGAGCACAGTCAGCCTGCGGGGCAAGACGGTCACCAGCCCCAGTGTGCTTGCCACCTCCTGTGTGCACACAGGGGGAGCACCCAGCTTGACAGATCTCTGGAAAGGAGGAGGGGGGGTGGGGAAGCTGCATGAGGGAAGGCTGCCCCAACAAGCCAGCATCCTTACCACACACAATTGGAAACAGGGATTCCCTTTCGAGATGGGCCAGCCTCCCTTGCACAGGACTGGGGATTGCTGCTCCCCTGCCTCCTCCTCTTACTCTTCAGAGATTTGTCAAGACACAAGATGGACTCGGAGGAAACTGCTTCCTGCAAACTTTCTCCTCCACACTTCCACATGCAGCAGTGTTTACCTCCACCTCCACCTCCTGCTTTGCTGGGAGGAGGCACCGGATAGGGAAACACCAACCATGTCTGGGATTGGGAGAAGAACGCCTCCTTTGGCGTGCTGTGGACACCACACACACACACACACACACACACACACAAACACACACAAACACAAACACAAACACAAACACAAACACACACACACATCATTCCAAGCTTGGAGACTTTATCCACATCTGAGCTTCCAAACTGCCAATCATGCCTGGGCTTAGAAGGCCCTCTCCTTCCTCTATGGATAAAAGTCCCCAAACTTAGAATGTGGTGTGTGTGCGTGCACACATGCACTTGGCTGCCAGCAGTTTGGGATGAGGAGCTTGTGGGGCACCGAATTGTCCCCATGTCAAGTTAGTCAGTACAACTTGTTCCGCCCCGACCCAGCTGTCCCAAATCTGCCGCGCCCAGGGAGCGGCATCGAGCCAGCCACACCCACCCAGCCACACTCACTTAGTCATGGCGACCCAGATGTGACCACCCAGCCATGCATACCCAGCCATGCCCACCTGGCCGCTGTGAGTCATCATAGTCTTACATGCAACTGGCTCTTTGAGGGCAACTATAATGCTGATGTGGCCCTCAATGAAATTGAGTTTGACACCCCTCTCCTAGAGAGTGTGTGGCAATTCAATATGTGGTTATGCAACAAGAATAACAGTTGTCTAATTAAGCTTCCAAAGGTATTGTGTGGGTTCCCAGGGTGCTCTGAATTATAATTATATATGGCTAGTTTTGACATAGCATGTTGTGCAAATCTATATCCTGTGGTGCATAAATGCTTTAATGTGTAATGCAAAGCCAGTTAATTATGGCTTATTCAATAAGCCATCAAGGAGAAGGAAGACTCTTGTTTATAAAACCAATAACTGGGGGGGGGGTTATATCCTCATTGCCATTGGAATGAAAAAAGAATTAATAGAATCACTGGGAGATTTTCCCAAAGATGCTTTTTCAGGAGGCAACTGGACTTTCTTGTTTTTCTTTGAGGACGTTTTGCTTTTCATCTAAGAAGCTTCTTCAGCTCTGACTGGATGGTAGGGAATGGAAGGATGTATATTCCTTGTACACAGCTGGTCATTTGCATCCTTTTTTCCTTTTTATTAGTTTATAATATAAAATACAAAAATACAAAAGCAAATAATAGGAAAAGTAGGGGAGGGAAAGGGGAAGAGCAAAGTGTAGAGAAGAAGAGAAAAAGAAAGAAAAGGCATTGATTTCCGATTCCCTTTGGTGCAATAGAACAGGAGTGTCAAACTCAAGGCCCGGGGGCTGGATCCGGCCCATGGGGTGCTTAGATCTGGCCCGCAGGGCCACCCTGGAAACAGTGAAGGACCAGCCCGTGGTGCCTCTGCCAGTGAAAATGGAGCTCAGGGAGGCCGCGCACGACCCCACCCGGGCTCTGTTTTCGCTGGCAGAGGGCTGCAGGACGCTGTCGCAGCCGAAAACGGAGCCTCAACAAATGATGTTGAGCTGGCCATGCCCACCCTGGCCACGCCCACCCTGACCACACCCATGCCGACACCCCCCCCCAGCCCCCTGAGGTCAAACACAACCCTGATGCGGCCCTCAATGAAATCAAGTTTGACACCCCTGCAATAAAATAAGAAGTAACATCGAACCTCAGCTTTTTACTTTTACATCATAGTATAAACTAGCCATTTCTATAACAACAGATCTATCTAATCATTAAAACCCAAAATCAAAGTTTCATTTTTCCCCCCCACCTCAAACACAAAGTCCAGAAGCGGTTTCCAAGTAGAAACAAAACTACTTGTGTTTTTTTTCTTTTATCAAAGCAGTCAATTTAGCCATCTCTGCTAACTCCCATCAGCTTTTGTAATCATTCGTCCATTGTGGGAATCAAAATGTCCTTCCATTTTTGTGCATAAAGTAATGTTACTGCCATCAACATAATAACATCAAAATTCCAAAAAATAAAAATAAAAAAAATTCCAAGTCTTTTTCCATTAAACACGAGAAAATTTTCTGGTTTTATCTTTATATTCACTTTGAGAATCTTCTGTATTAGAATATGAATCCTGCTCCAATATGTATTTGGTTTATCACATGTCCACCATAAATGATAAAAAGTCCTTTACATTTTCATTTCCAACATTCATTTGAAATACCTTTATACATTCTTGATAATTTATCTGGTGTTAAATACCAACGATATATCATCTTATAAAATTTTCTTTTAAATTGTAATTTAATGTAAATTTTAAACCTTTCATCCATATATTCTCCCATTGTTCAAGCTTTACATTGTATCCAAAGTTCCTTGCCCACTGAATCATACAATGCTTTACGTATTCACTTTCCAAATTCAAATTCAATAACGTTTTGTAGACCTTTGCAATAATATGTTCATCACTACCACACAGTAGGATATCAAATTCATTTTTAACAGAGTCAGACCTATAGCTCTTTTTGTGAAATTTAAATCTTTCTTTCAGTTGTAAACATGTAAACCAGTGGCAGACATGTCCTTCTGATTCTAGCTCTTCCTTAGGCTTGAGGATAGGATGAGCAAAATTAAAAGATACCATTTTACCATAAGTCCATTAGTCCAGCTTCGCCACCATTTCTTTTCTAAAAAAATAAATGTTTAAATTGGGGGGTTTCTTGAAATCCATTCATGCTCTCGCACCATTCGAAGGGTGTTCATCCCAAAGTGCATAGTTAAGTGTCTATGGAGGTTCTCAGTCATCCAGGTCATGGATGAGAATCTCCATAGACATTTAGCTATGCACTTTGGGATGAACACCCATTGAAAGGTGCGGGAGTATGAATGGATTTCCAGAAAACATTGCAGACAACAGGAACTATTTGCGCTTCAATTTGGGATGCAGACAACACAAACTCACCCCCAACAGCCTGTGCCTGTGTTCAACAGTGAAGGGACACAGGGCAGAAAACATCCTGTAAAAAGCATAGTTCCACAACACAGTCCTTTCAGCAGTTCCAAGAAGGCTCCACATCCATTTGCACTACTAAGGTGACCCTGAGGACACAGACAGACCTCCAAGTGGACTCAACAACTCTCTAAAAGAATGCAAATGACCAGCTGTCTGCAAGGGATATAAATCCTTCCATTCCCCAACATCCAGTCAGAGCTAAAGAAGCTTCTTGGATGAGAAGCAAAACGTCTTCAAAGAAAAACAAGGAAGTCCAGTTGCCTCTTGAAAAAAGCACCTTTGGGACAACTATGACCTGGATGTCTGACAATCTCTATAGACACTGGGAGATTTTCTGACTCCCCCAGCTCTGCCTGCTCTTCTCCTACATCAAGCTATCAAAAATAACAACATATATATTTTAACCTTAAAGAAGTAAATCAAGTTTATGTTCTTTTCATTTATTTTAAATAGTAACTTATTTTCTCTAAAAATACAAAATATCCTCTTCCCGTATCTTATATTGATAAATTTTTAAAGTTTCATCATTCAGAGTTAATCAGAAAAGATTCCATTCAGAGCCACCCAAAACAATGTATTGAAATTTAATTCCATCAAATAATAATTAATTTCTTATCTTCTTATCTTCTCTTCATCTCCTCACAAGTCTAACACTTTGCTTCATTTTAATACCATAGCTTACCGATTTTTCTAAAAATATAGAAATAAACTTATCATAAACTTATTATTCCCATATGTTATGTACAAAGTTTTAAAGCCTCATACTTAACCATGAACAAGAAAAACCCATCAAAAGCTGCTAGAAAAAACAAATCATATACATGTTAACCTTGGTCAAAGAAGCCAACTTTATAAATCTTCTTTTTACTTTTAGAAGTCATGATGTTTATTCCTTTTAAATAGTGTCCCAGAAGCTGATTTCTTTTCATTCTCTCTTTATCTTTTCACAGGAACTTTAGTTGACTAGAATCACAATATACATTTTCTCATACTTTTTCGCAGGCTGATTCAAGCCGCTGTTGCTGACATCAACGTGACAGTCTTGAGGGCCTTCTTTCAACTCTGTTGTGTATCCTCCTGCCTTATAAGAGCAAAATTCTGCTCTGGTAGCAAGAAAAGTCAGCAGAAAACAAGGCTGGCAGTTCTCCAAGATGTAGCACAAGCCCAACACTCACTCTCCTTATCTGTCATGTGTGCTGTAAAAAGATATTTGGGCTTCATCCATTCATCATTCATCTAATTTGTATCTAGCCAGTCAATTTTAACATTCAGTGATAAAATCCTCCCTGCCCATGGCCTCTATCTGGCTGTCCAGCTATATTTCTGGCCTGCTCTCTTGAGATAGTACTGTCCCCCTGACAATACCCAAACTGTCAGAGGAGGACCCTGATAAACAGATACCAGTGGTATCAGAGGCCATCAAGTGGTGTAAAGAGGGGGAACCAGGATCAGGCCCAGCTCCTGTCAAGAGCAACTCATGCTGTCTCTGATCGTTGTCTCAATAAATCATCCCCCGCCAAAGAAAAGGTTAGAGATAGGTAATGGCTGACAATTGGATCTCCTCAGGTGTGGGCATAGCCTCGTCCAAAGATTATGTGAACAACATTTTTGTTACTGATCACTAGAGCAATTCAGAGGGTAGTTTTGTTCTGTAAAATATTATCAGATGGCTGCAAAAACGCAGGAGCTGACAATGTCCAGTGAGGCCATGATGTCAACATTACTTAATAGCCATACAATTGCACAGTATCTCATAAAGAACAAGTTATGTCCAGTAAGTCAGAAGATTTGAGCAATCTTAGTGAGCAAAGCTAGGTAGTCATTTGTTACATCAGCTGCCATTACTTAGGCAGAGAATGGGAAGCAAGGATGGCAAAGCATTTGCTATTCAAACTACAAAGTAGGTTTTAGCTACTTAACAGCAATCTCACACTTAGGTTTTGTTAAAGATCAACTTTAAAAAGGTAGTGTGGTTTAGTAATTAAGAATTTTGGACTCAGCCCAAGGAGACCCAGGTTCAAATCGACTCAGCCATGAAGCTTAATGGTTGACCTTTGTCATCCACACTATCTTTCAGCCTAACAACTGCACACAGTTCTTTTAATAAAAAATGGAAAAATTATGTATGTTTTATAAAAAAAATTAGTTTACCTCCATGTGAACTGTAACAATTAGCAAGGCAAGGGAATGTGCGTTGGAAGGAAGTGGTTGGCACCCATGCCTTCTCTGTCGATTGCACCAAAGGTCAAACGATGTGTTATCTATATATAGATAACACATGGCTCTATATGGAAGAGCCGAGGTGGCGCAGTGGTTAGAGTGCAGTACTGCAGGCTACTTCAGCTGACTGTTCAGCAGTTCAGCGGTTCAAATCTCACCGGCTCAAGGTTGACTCAGCCTTCCATCCTTCTGAGGTGGGTAAAATGAGGACCCAGATTGTTGGGGGCAATATGCTGACTCTGTGAACCGCTTAGAGAGTGCTGTAAAGCACTGTAAAGCGGTATATAAGTCTAAGTGCTATTGCTATTGCTATATAGCAACCAAAGGAAGGAGGTCAAAAAAGTAGAAACAGTGGCTGGGACAATTTGATTCATGCCATGCCCATTTAGATACAAGCGAAAAGATTAGGGTTTCATATAATTTTAATTGAAATAAAGATCCTTATTTTTCTTTTGGATGGTTAGAGAATTGTGAAATACGCACCTTGAAATTGGCATATAAGTCCCATCTTTTTTTCCTGGCTTTTAAAACACGTAAATGACTTTAACATTTGTTCCACATCAATATTAATCTATTCAATTTAGCTTTAATGCAGTAAGATTGTTTAAACTTTAAAGTCAATCACTCTCAGCTATTTTAGAACCTTGATATAGAAATGTAATAAAATGAAGTTATAATGTTTCTCTAGTTGATTTTAAACTTTCAGTACATTCAGTGGAATTAAAAGTTTTAATTCCTTTCTATACAGAAATTTTCTCACCTCTCAACCTTGTTATTCTTGCAAATTTGTACAGCTACACAAGGCATAAGATATTCATGGGCCAAATTAGGAGGCAAGAAGAGGGGAGGAGTATACTGTACGTTAGCTTTGGAAAGACAACTTTGGCCCTTGTTCCTCATAAACTTTCAATAATGTACCTTATGATAAGAAAATTGCTATCTACCCAGATTCGTATTCATTTTATTTCCCCATTCATTGCTTTTATGGGAGTCTAATCTGATTAATCGTGCCAAAGGAGTGGCAAAGTACAAGTTGTCCTTAGCAAAGTAACACTGAGTAGACCAAATATGGATTCTTCTTTTGCCTCCAGAAAACTCACTACCTTCACCTGGGGCCAGCAGAAGGCAATAAATACTTTCTCTGAGCAGATGAATAGGACTTTGGAGAATGAGATTAAGAAGGATGCTTTCTTTTTCTTTTTTCTGATCATGGACAGAATGAATTAATGAACATTTTATTACAATCAAAGACCAGGTCTCAGCTGAAACTAGAACAGATCAAATTAAAACAACCAAATATAATTTAAAAATACAATAAAATCTCATTAGTTAAGTCAGTCACCTGTTTATTTTATGGCTTGGGCTCACAATTTAGCTATTGGCTAAATGATTTCAGGATGCTTAACTTTTAGGAAAAATTGTAGATGCTTTGATCTAAAAGGCCAGGCAGTTATTTTTTAGTTTGGAGTTACGAATTAGTTGGGATGGAATTCTTTATAAAATTTACAACTCAGGAAGTCATCTTCTAAGAACTCAATTTCATCAGAGACATAGGAGTGTGAGAAGTTTTATATCCAAATATATTTCATTCTTTATACTGTTTCTATCTTCCCTTAAAATATTAACAGAATCCACAATGGTCTGAGAATCAATGTCTCCACTAGATAACTGAAGGTGAAATTAAATTAATCAAGTAAAAATAGCAAACCGAGGAAAATCCTTTAGTCAAATTTCCTCAAACCTCCAAATAAGTTACTTAGACCTGATCCACATATCAAAGGATAAGGTCTGCAAACACAGAGGTCTCTGAGAGGAACTGCATGCTCACAAGAATAAACATACCTACACACCCACGCCCCCTCAAATGTCACCTTATAATCAGCATGTAGACTGACACCCCAGACAAGCTCCCCCTATAAAAATCTGCTGCTGTACCCCATTTCTCTGCAGCCTGCCCCTAAATGCAAACTGTTTTGCTTTTAGGAATAAATACTTCTTCTTTCCTCACAGCTGTCTGGATCTCATTTTTATTTATTCTTGCACAGCCAAATAAGTTTGTTGAGCTCAATACTTTAACCGATTTAATTTCACGCTATGATATTTCCCAGGGGGTGAAGAATTTCCTAGCAGATGCCTTATCCAGGCTGCCACAATATAACAGTTAAAAGCTGGAGGTAATTACACCAGTTATCCCATCCAGGCAATTGGCAGCTCCAGTCACCACCACAGCACAAGCTAAATTGAAAACCCAAGTAACTGAGGATTTGAGAGGCACCCTGAAAGCAGCATTGGAGAAAGACAAGTGGTTCCAAACCCATATATGATGCAGGATGGTTTAGCTTGGGTGGGAGCCAAATTGTACGTCCTGGAAAGCCAATGACTGATGGTTTTACAAAAAAGCCATGATTCAAAAGTAGCAGAACATTTTGGCTTTGTCAAGATCTTGCATTTAATTAAGCACTAGTTTTGGTGGCTGTCGCTAAAGAAAGACATAGAGAGCTATGTAGCTAGCTGCACTATCTGTGCATCTGCCAAAAAGTGACAAGGGAAAACACCAGGACTCCTCCATCCTGTAGCGGAGCCTAAAGTCCCATGGAAAGAGGAAACATGGTGATTTGGGTGATAACTGACCTACTTTCCAAATAAGTGCACTTTGTGCCCTGTCAAAAGATCCCCTCAACTCACTCTTTAGCCAAGTGTTTGTGCAACCCTTTTACAGGCTGCATGGATCCCGGAGAGAATAATCTCAGATCACAGAGTTCAATTCACTTTGCGGTATTGGCAGGAGTTTTTAAAACTTTTGGGAACCACTCAGGAGCTTAGCTCTTCACTTCATCCAGAAATGAATGGAGGCTGTGAATGTATGAATGGGGACTTGGAGCAGTATCTCAGGTGTTACATTAATTATCAAGACAATTCTTCCTTTTGCTGAGGTTGCTTACAACAACTCAGTGCATAGTAGTACTGGCTTCATCCCTTTTAAAGTGGCCACTGGACACGACTTTGTATCTATTCCTGAATTGTCCCAGGTTACCCCATTGACCACCTCCTTAAAGGAATGGGTCACCCAACTACAAAATACCTGGCCAGTAGTTAGGAAAACTTTGGAGGAGGCAAGGGAAATGTATAAAAAAACAAGCCAACAAAAGGTGCATGAAGCCAAAAGATTTTAGAGTTGGAGACAAGATCTATCTGTCTATCAAGTACTTACAATCTAGACAACTTTCCAAAAAATTGGGCCCCAAGTATGTTGGCCCTTTTCCCATAAAAAGAGTTATTAACATAGTGACTATTGAACTTGAATTACCAAATACCCTTAGACACATGCATCCGGTATTTCATTGTAGCCTCCTAAAACCAGAAATCACATGTTCCCTATCTCCAGAATCACAACTATCTCCTGATCCCATCATGACTGAGGGGGATCAGCATTTTGAAGTTAAGGACATATTGGACTCTCACACACATCAAGGGAAAACCCTTGGAAAGGGTGTGGTGTGTAGTGTGGAAAGACATCCCTCCCTCAGAAACTGAATGATTCCAAACATGTTAAAGTGTGCAGACTGCTTAAAAAGTTCCACAAACAATATCAAGATAAGCATGAACATGCAACTAACGGTACCTTTTATCTGTGTCTCTTCTTGTCTTCTCTACAAGACTAATGTGTCTGTTGAGGGGGGCAGAATGTCAGGTCTGCCATCTTCAACTTGGTGCCTCACTGGCATCCTGCCATCAAAGGCTAGGAGGGAGGGGGAACATCGGAGGGACAAATGGGCAATAAACCTGCACGTGTATATGATGGGAAATGGGGAGGGAAGGATGAAGCTTGATGAAGACAGGGAAGCTTGGAACCAGTTTGTGCCAGCACTCAAGGCCATGCACCCTGAGAAAGAATGTGGATTACCCCAAACATCTCAACATTCCCAAAATACCTAGGTGAATCCTTATTGACTGAAGACAAACTGGCCAGGGGGGGTGGCTGGGATGAGGGGAAACATTTTGTATCTTTTCACACGGGAAACTTAGTTCTAGCTTGACTTTACTGCAACCAACTTCCTTTAGTAAAAGAACCTATCACTTCAACAAAATGGAGTTGAGGGTCTTTCTTTCCTAAGGGACCTATCTGGGCAGGTCTGACAGTAAAGGACATTAAATCTGGGCAGATTGCCTAAATCTCCTATGCTGTCACTGTTAGATGTAGTAGTTGGCTGCTGTACTAGATGCAAATAGAGTTGAGAACCAGGTAGAATGAACAAGTAATAGAGAGCCATACACCTCCACTAGACTCCGGAATTTTGATATCCATGGATCCTTAGCCCAGCTGATAATAATCGTGAAGGTGACCTTAGAGATCACCACAATTCTTGACTTTAGCACAGCCCATCTCATTCTACTGATCCTCATGATTAATATAAATGAGCAGTGGATATTGAGTTACCCTTCCTTTTGAGAAGAAAAAAAAATCAAAGGCTATTTATTAATGATGCCTTAAAAGCAGAAATGTGAATGAGTTTGCCTGACCTAACAGCAATGACCTACAGTGGTTTTAGCATGCCTGCATTCTTGCCTGAAAATAGTCTGGTATATATTTCTTGCAAGTACAAGCTTGCAGTGGTTTTTGAAAGAAAAGCTTGAAGAATTAAACCAGTGAGTATCCATATTCAGGTCATAAGGAGAATAAAGATTGATTAGATCAAAGAAGATGCCAGGACATGAGTAGTCAAAGGAAGCAAACACTCATAAGGGCTTATAGATTCATAGTCAAAGAAACAAGATAGTGGGGTGGATAGCTATAGCCAGTGGTTGGTTCTAAATGATTTTTCTGTCGGTTCACGCGCGCACTCTCTCTCTCACGCGACACTTCTGCGCATGCGCAGAAGCGTCCCAGGCGGGTGGGCAGAGCCTCCCGCCGCCAGCGCTACCGGTTCTAAGAACCAGTCCGAACCGGGAGCAACCCACCGCTGGCTATAGCACAGAAGAATGCAGCTGCACCCTGCAACTAAAAAGAGAAGAATTGTGGTACTTGGCATCTCACACTCCTGTGAGGAACCGAAAGAAATGTGTGCAGACCAAACCCCTTAGCTTGTGATGTATGAGAGCTGCATGGAAGAGGGATATGAGATAACACTTTAACAACTCCACTGGTAACTATTTTTTCCACTCATCCATGCCCATTGACAAATGCTAATGCTAAAAGCAGCTACTATCACTGTGGACTTTGGAATGCTAGGAAGAAAATTTACAAACCTGAGAGCAAAGATTTTTCCAGTGGTTCAATCCATGAACGAGACCTGGAAACAGAAAAATACACCAAGTGAATGTCTGTACTCAGAAATGATGTTTAAGAGAAAAAATGGAGTTTCTGGTGCCATGGAGTTGTGATTAGCATAAGTGTTAGCTTACTGATACATTTAATGGTAAATTACAGTTGGGATTTAGTATTGGGCTCAGGATAAACATTTCTATTGGTATTAGAGTTAAATTAGAATTAGGATTAGCATTGAGAAATATGCGCGGATACAACTATTCAGGCAGTACTTCAAGATGGGTTTTCTGCTCCCATCTGCTATTATGTGATAAGACCTACAGAATGTAGAGATTCATCAGCTACCTAATTAACCATGACATTGTCTAGCACTCTTGGCATGGCTACGAGGCAATGGCTCCTATATATGCTGTCTTTTGCTTCTAGGCATGATCTAGGTCTATCTCAGACCTTTAAAATGTTCTCTAGTTTCATGATCATCTCTCGTGACTGCTGCACCAATTCTGATCACTACAAGTAATTAGATTTAAAGCAAGGATTAGGGTTAAAGATACCATTTGAGATAGTTATTATGTATAGTGTTATTCTTAATAATAAATTACAGTTTCTATTTAGTTTTTAGGTTAGAGTTAATATATTACATCAGCTTTGGGTTTGTTTCACTATGGACTAGTATATGATTGTGCATTATGATTGGCACATAAACAACCAATCAATGAACATTCAGTTACAATTAGGGTTTAGTGTTGTGGTTAAGGTTGAGATTCATGTTTGTACTGCTATTAGAGTTAAGTCAGAAATAGTGTTAAATTGGGACAAAGTTGGGGTGATTTTAGGGCTTGCAGCTACCATTGATGTTAATTTTTATGATTACTCTGGTACTAATTAATGATTCACATTTAAAGTTGAGATTAGGTTTAATATTTTATTAATGTTAAACTTAGTTTAAGGGTTACAGTTTTATTTGGTTCAATGTAAGAACTAGATGTAGGGTAACATTATGGTAGCTTTCATAATATTAGTGCTAACTTTATACGGTAGTTGGAATTTAAAGTTGTTGGGTTAAGATTAAGGAGTAAGTCTATATTAGGGATAGAGCTGAAACTTCCATTTAATATTTTTAAATCAGTAATCCTTTGTGCCATTGCATACCATATTTTTTATTAAGGTATTTTTTATTAAATTCTTCACCGTCAGTATATTTTCACATGCCATAATGACAGAGGCTGTTCAACTGTTCTGTCAAACTCCATTCCGTCCATCCCAAAACATGTAAGTGTGTCATTGCTCTAACATGTATTTGTTACCATTATTGACATAGTGTAATCTAGAAAGAGCTTTAATTTTTAAGAAAGATTTGGACAGCTTGTCAAATAACTTATGCTACAGACGGTAAAATAGCTAATCCAGACTGATCAGATCTTTCTGAGTTATGCTTAGAGATGTGAAGGCCCGGAAAAAAAATGGAAAAATTCGGAAAAAAAACAGTTTTTTTCCGTTTTTTTTCCTGAAGGCTTTTTTGTTTTTTCCCCAAAAAAATTGGAAAAATTGAAAAAAGAAAAAAAAAACATTGTGGAATATTTTATTTTAACATGATGAATAAAATATTTTAAGACAGGGTATTCAAATATTTTCCAAATCATTTCTAAAAAAAATGTATGATATCAGATTATTCTAATTTCTGTTCACTGAGTGAGGACAAGCAATGATTCTGTTTAAA
>QLTV01000867.1:1250335-1294056 GCA_003457575.1 Thermophis baileyi
CGGCTGGCACCTGAGTCGGACAGTGAGGAGGTTGGTGGGGACTCGGTGCCAGAGGCAGAGATTCAGCCAGGGCCTTCAGAACCACCAGAAGCTCCCATCAGTGATGAGGAAGAAGAGGAGGAGCCTATTCTTAATGCACGGGCATGCAGAGCTGCCAAGAGGCAAGAATGGTTACTCAGGAGGAGGTCTCCTTGGGAGTAAGGCTTTGGGCTAATTGGCCACTCCCTTAGCCTCTTTAAGTAGTGACCACGCTCGACCACGTTGCAGGAAACAACTCCGTTCCATCCACGTACTGCTTTGGTTTTCCTGTTCAGCTCTTGATTCAAATTGGCATTACTTTTCCTGTTCATAGGTCTGGGCTTTCTGCCAACTTCAGTCAGTTCTCGTGGCTATTCTCAGTTAGCCTAATTTGTTGGACTTCTTTGATTCTTTGTGCTTAGACTCTTGCCAACTGTTAAGATGTTAATTAACAGTTGGTGCACCGAAAGGACTTCTTTATGATTTCATGGACTTTAACAAACATGACTGCTAAGGGAGCATTAGTAGTTTAAAGAGTATTAAAGCAAGGTTTGTTTGTACGTTGCATGTGTTGTTTTTCTCGGTTCGGCAGTTGGGACAGAACAAGTTTACTCGTGAGCACCATGCTCTTGAGTAAACGTGCTCACGAGTAAACTGCAGATTAGAGTAAACTGCAGATCTCCTTTGCTGGTGGTTTCCTTGCGTTTTTCTGGGGTGAGGCTCGCGATGCAGATACTGGATGTGGGGCAGGGCACTCAGTGGCCACTCAGTGGCCTTCCTTCCTGCATCAGAAACAGGCTCCTGGGATTCGGCGGGGATTTTCCTTAGGGACTGGGGGAGCACCCCCCTTTCCCCCAGGCTGCAGGGCATCTCTCAGCTACCCAGCAGGGGCGACCCACATGTGCAGCGTGCTGCCGATATTCCATAAGATCTAGCTCCACTTTTGTGGCCAGCTGGTACCACTCTCGGAGGTCGTTAGGCACTCCTCAGGGTAGGCAGTTGTGGTACAGCTCCTAGTTCAAACCGTCCTGGAACTGGTAGACTAGCCGGGGCTCAGGCCATCCTCTGAGGTGGGCTTCCAAGCTGCAAAATTCTCGAATGTACTCCGCAACCAGGCGCTACCCTTGCCGAATGGAATGGATCCTGGCCTCTGCTCGGTGGGTCTCCATACTCCATACTCCAACTTTTTAATTTTTTAATTTTTTTAATTAAAAAATTTAAAAAATAGTTTACTTATTTTAATTATATAGAAATTTTTAAATTCTTAATGCGCTAAGAGAAAAAAATAATAAACCACGAAAAAAGAGATAGATACTTTAAAATAGGGAAGATAATGATGAATTTTTCAAGACAGAGAACAAAATGCCAAGAACTCTTACAAACTATTGTAAACTGACACTCTACAACAGGGAAAATGTTTAATTTTTTAATTTTTAGACATTTTTAATTTTTTAACAAACTCTCAGCTGTCCAGCTAGCAAATCCAAAAAGAGAACTCCTAGGACATTGTACTTCCCAAAAAGTAAAACTTTATTGAATATACTACATTGGCAAAGAAGAAGCGAAACCAGCTCTGAGTTTCCCATGCGAAAGCTCACATAGTTAAACTTGCATGTCCCCTTTGGCCAACCCCTTCAGTTCATTGCGTTATCCAATTAAATCCATTTTTTTTTTGTTATGAGAATGGCCCACTTCATTCAAATACCTGCACGGTGTGACCCTGAGGTGAAAGCAGGGTCTCACGATCTGCAGAGTCTTGGCATTCCATTCTATCAGGGTTTGTTGCAAAAAATCAAAACCAGAAGCACACACAGATGACTGATTCAGCTGGATTCAATAATTTCTTTATAAACATAGTAATATACATACAATACCACAGGCAGATTATTTCTTCAAGTAAACACAAGCAGGAGTTAGCTTCATTTCAGCAGAGCAGTACAGAGAGGACAGAGAGTAGAGAGCAGAGTGGAACACTGAGCCACACCCAGCCTTAAGCTTAAGTTTTCAGTTTCGATTCTCTGCACAGACTCAGATGTGGTTAGCTCCCATTGGCTGACTTAGTTGCTATGCCTATTCATTGGCTAACCTTGTTAACATGGCTCTCCCAGTCATGAATATTCTAACACATTCCCACCCCAGACATTCCAACCACCCCACTCCCAATTGTTGTCAAGCTGAGACCAAAGAAGTAACTAGGTCAAAGAGTGAATCACTCTTGACACAAACAAGGAAAAAAAGTCATGGAAATAGAGACTGACACTATAGTGACTTGCAAAGTGTGTCATATTTTTCAGCTTATGCCTACAGAAGACCCAAACTATGTATGTATCAAATGTAAACTAGTTGAATTACTAGAAGAAAAAGTAAAGAATCTAGAGGCAATTCTAACCACTCTGAAACTCAATGAATGAAGCAAGAAATCCCAACCTAAACAAGAAGACTACACCAAAATAAAACACAATAGGGAGAAAACAGCTTCTAAAAGAATGACCCTATATATATCAAGGGTGTCAAACTCAATTTCATTGAGGGCCGCATCTGGGTTGTGGCTGACTTGGGGGAGGGGGCTGGAGGGCGTGGCCTGAGTGGATGTGGCCAGGGTGGGCATGACCAGGTTCATATGTACGGTATGCTCCACAAAACATCCTTTCCTTTATATGTAAAGACAATGGGAGAGTTTTTGGCCCCTTTATTTATTGAAAATTTGAAGGAAATATTGTGGATAAAAGAACAACACATTAGTAAATAAATAGAAAGTTTATACTTTTCATGAAATTTGAATTTCATTATTTCCTTACTTGTTTGAATTATTATATAGAACTAGGTGTCAGGGTTCCAAAAAACACCCCCAACAAAATAAAACTCCAAGGAAGCTGAAAAAGAAAAGATGGCTTCCAAAACTGACACTAGGTTCATTGCATCATTTAAAAAAAATAAAAGCTCTATAAAATTCAGAACATATTAATATCACCATTATTTATCATTTTTTGACAAATCAATCCATGTAATCATATAAGAAGAAATAAACTAAAACCAGTAAAAAGAGTATTGATCACCCTTGAATTATTTCTTGAAATTGCAGTTGGTGGAAATGTGGTAGCCAGGATGCTAAGGCATAAGGCTCCACATGATGTCTCTGAAAAATCTGAGTCACTGTCAGTTACCTGCCAGATATAACCTTCAGAGCTGGAATTCTGGAAATAAAGATGTTCTAGACAGTTTATTATCCTGCAAGAGTATAGGTGATGCAGTATTTCTGTGTCATCAATATACTATATACTGTAATATCATGAAATTGTTTTCCAATAAAACTAGGGAGATCCTGGTTGAGATCCACCCACAGCTGTGAAAGCTTCCTTGGTAACTTTGCTCCAATCTCTCTCCCTCATCCCAACCTTCTTCACAGGACTGTTGCTGTAAAGAAGACATTGGAGGGCTGTATAGGTTGATTTTTGAGGAAAAATGGGATATAAATTGAACACACAAATAAAATAACATGGTGCAGCAAAGTTTTAGGACAATAGAGGGGGAAACAAGTGTTTTATCTAATTAAGAAGACTACAGGAAGGGCTACTGGTAGGAGCAGAATAGATGTCTGCAAGAGACTTACGATGCAGTGCAATGCACTTGGCAACATCCAACATATTCCTTCTAGTAGGAAGATTGGAAGATCAAGCACTGAGCACTTTAGAAAAACGGAAGTACATAAAAGTAAGGCAGTTGAGGTTTTATTCACTTCATCAATATTTACATGTATATAGGCATGCACTTAATGGCCCCAGGACCTACAAAACGATGAGGCCATAAATAGCAGAGTGCTGTCAGGATAGAATAGAATGTTAGCCACCCATGAAACAAAATACAGCAGCTATTTTTAACTTTAGCTTTTTTGGAATGGAATGGCCACACACACACATAATTGGCAGTCTGTCATTACAGAACATGGATTTATAGTAATTCTTAATGGAGAATTTCATATCACAGATGTAAAAACCTGTTCCCCTTCAGAACAATGGATGTTTCCCATTTTCTCTTGTCATTTTGACTTCAGACTCATAATTAATTATTGCAATAGCTATACAATAAGTTAAATGAAGAAAGACAAAACGTTTTCTACTGAATTATTAAACAATACAGTAGTCAAAAGTTGAGTGATCATTTAAACTGGTGGAGGATCAAGATAGTAAAGTAAATCAGCACACTGCCATGTCAAATTGGCATTTGGCATCCATGAGCATGGGCATCCTGTAGGGAACACTGTAGCAACACAGTGGAGGTAAAGGGTAACTGCTGCCCAATTCATCATGGCACCTCAGCGGCAGAAACCTAGATTTGAGATTTTTCCCATAATTATGAGAACTAGGAAGCAGCTTTACAAACATTTTGAATTCCAAAGCTATCAGTGCTAACCAGTGCAGTGTTTATAAAATAAAATAAATATATATATATATATCTCTCTGAAAAACTGTATGAGCGTCAGTAAAAAAAAATACAAATGTTTCATTTCTGGCACACTTTATAATTCTTGAAAAAGTCACACCTTTATGAATATTAGTGCAAACATATTTGAAGGAGGCATTAAATATGAAAAAAGTGTATTTAAAAAAATTTAGTCTTCAAAGCCTCATATACAAACTGGTGCAAAAGAGTGAGGAACTGTTCAGGACTATTAAAAATAGGCAGAAAAAATTATGGTAAGGATTATGGCTTTTGTAAAGTTATATGAAAACCAAGAAACAGGCAGGGTGTTGTCATGTGCAATTCTTAACATCAGAATTCTTCTGTCTTCTGGGTCCTTCCTATGTACAATTTTGATTTGTTTGAATGATTTTGATTAGCTCTTTCAAAGATTTTTTTTCCCCAAAGCAAGGGTGGGTTCTAACTTACCTCGCTGCCGGTTCGTTTCCTCCTGCGCCACATGGCCGCGCACGCGCATGCGCAGTGCCGAAAAACCCGAATTTTTTTTAAAAAAAAACAGGCCCAAACAAGATGGTGACGCATGCACAGTGCCGGAAACTCGGCTTCTGCACATGCGCAGAAAAAAAAAAACCTGGGAAAAAATTAAAAAAAAAAAAATCAAAACAAATCCCCCCCCCCAAAAAAGATGGTGGCGCCCACGGACTGGCACCGACCGAACCGGATCCGTGATGATACTGTGATGTCACCAGCGGGTCGCTACCGGTTCGGGCGAACCGGTCCGAACCGGGAGGAACCCACTTCTGCCCCAAAGTATCCACCTTATTATTTATTTATTGTGAACAATAGTTCAAAAATAGAAATGACTGTCTGTGCAGTTAGAAGGCACTGTCTTGTTATGAGACTTATTCATTTCTTAAAAATTCAAGTTGACCTGCTTTAGAAAAGGATGAAGAGGGTGGCAAGGGGTGTCGGCCTCAGGCGGAAGCTCTGCTGTTAAATCATTCAGTTAGTAATGATTCTTCCCAGAGAGGAAGAAAGATCGAGCAGTTGCTGGTGCTGTCTCAGTTTTTAAGTCCCATTCCAGAACAACACAGCCAATAAAAACATCATCTTCTTGGTTTTATTTTATTACTGACTGTACTCACTGTTGTTTTGTTTTGTTTTGTTTTGCTCTTTGTTGCTAAATATTCAGCAATTTTAGGCTGATTCAATGGTTTTGAAGGAGCCACCAATTCTGAGTTTATTCTGTATCACTTCTTTCTTTTCTCCGTTTTCTTACTGCTTGATTGCTCCCATAGGTTGCTTCCATAGTAGTATACAAAAGAGCTCGTGAAATAAATAAAGCAGTCCACAACTATTTAAAATTACACAGTAAATTAGAACTTGATATGAATAAAAAATAAAAACAGTTGACAAGCAAAATAAAACTAATTACAATTCAGCAAAATTGATAAAAGGAGGTAATGCACGATTTGGACTGAAGAGAGTCTGCAGAGATACTTTCGTGTTGTCACCTTTCATCCTTGAAAAAGTCACACCTGACTTCTTTCAAGATTCAAGCCTAGAAGTTTCTGAAACAAAGAATAGCAAGTAGGAATTGTTTAATCTGGTTCTGATGTAATTAAACTTAAATCATGAAGGCAAAATACATTGGCTATACTAAGATACTTATCTCAGAGCTACAGAGAGTGGGTTGAAAGAAATTGTTCCCACAACATGAGGTTTCTACTGTTTTCAAAATTGAATTCAATTAAACTAAATTAAATTACATTTTTATTTTTTTATTTTTTAAGTCACCGAATTTTAATAATTTTTTAAAAAATTAAAAGGAAAAAGGGATCCAGTGACTAAACTTAGACCAATTTATTACCAAAAAATAAAAAAATCATAAAACCATTTAAAAAAAAAACCTGAACTTTTGTAATTGAACTTTTAAAATAAAAAAAAATGTAAATCTTTAAGGCTTTTAAAATTTTAAAAGAAAGAAGGAGAAAGAAAAAGGAAAAAAAAAGAAAAAAAAAGGAAGAAAGACCCAAAGTGAGCAATTGAGAATTCACAACTTTTCTATACCGTTTCACAATTACTAAGTGCTGAGAGATTTTTTTTTCTCCTTTTATTCCTTTTGCTTCTTCCCTCTATGGATTACAACCTATATCTTGAGGGCAATTTGATTTGCATTTCATGTGTTACGTTTAAAGTTCACTTCAACATTATAGGTTGCCAAACATTAACATTGAAATTAAAACCAAAGGATGCAGTATTGAAAAAAAATGTTCAAAAAAAAATAAAACCCTGCATTAAACCAAATTTTAAAAGAAGGAAGGCACCCTGCATTGGAACTACTCGGAGCATTTGCAAGCATATTTATAAGAAGAAAAACATAGTCATGGGGAAAAAACACTGTTGTGAAGTCTAGCCACTCTGAGACGCAAACAACAAAATGAGAAACTAAAAGACTGCAACCAAATTGAATACAGTAAGGAACAACTATCAAAAAACAAGAACAATCCCAGAGGTCGCCCAATGGCAATATGACACTCATAGGAAAAATAAAATCAACAACAATGTCTATGCAGTCCAACCCAGGCCAGGCCAGGCCAGGCCTATTGGAGTTAAGCAATCCATTTTATATCCTCCTCCTGTAAGCAAGTGTGCAGAAGAAAGACATCATCAACTGTACCAGTGACAGGAATAAAAGTAGACAAGATTTCCCCAAGGGGAAAAAAAAGCCATGTAAATCTTTTGAATTTCCCAAAGCACCAAGGAACTACCAGAAGACTGGAAAAGAGCTGATGTGGTTCCAACTTCAAAAAAAAAGAGGGGGGGATAGATTCAGGAAACTACAGACTAATCAGGCTGACATCAATATCTGGGAAAATCCTGGAAAAGATAATCAAGCAATGGATTTGCAGACACCTAGAACAAGTAAGGCTATTACTAAAAGCCAACATGGATTTGTTAAAAACAGATCATGCCAGACAACCCTAATTGCATTCTTTCATAAAGTGACTAAATTAGTGGACCAGTGAAATGCTGTGAACATAGTATACTTGGACTTCAATAAGGCATTTGACAAATTAGACCACAGCTTACTTCTTGGTAAGATAAAACAATGTGGGATAGATAGCATCACCATCAGATGGATTTGTAGCTGGGTGACCAACCGCACTCAATGTGTAGTCCTCAATGAAACAGCATCTACATGAAGGGAAGCATGCACTGAAGTTCTCTGAGGTTTTATTATACTCTTCAACATGATTTGGATGAGGGGATAAAAGGAGAACTCATCAAATTTGCAGGCAACATTAAGCTAGCAGGAACAGGAAATACCCCATACGATAGGCTCAAGATCCAGAAAGATCTTGACAGATTTGAACACTGGGACCTATCCAACAAAATGCAATTCAGTGGCAAGAAAAGTAAAGTTTTACATTTAGGCAAGAAAGACCAAATGCACAGGTATAGAATAGCTAGCACTTGGCTCAACAGCAGCAACTATGAAAGGGATCTAGGAGTCATAGTAGACAACCACTTAAGTATGAATTAGCATTGTGCTGCAACTGTCAATAAAGCCAGTGCAGTCCTAGACGGCACCAACAGAGGAATAGTACCATGATCACTTGAAGTGTTAGTACTACAATACATTGCCTTGGTGAGGCCACACTTGGAATAATGCATCCAGTTCTGATCACAATACAAAACAGATGTTGAGACTCTAGAAAGAGTACAGAGAAGAGCAACAAAGAGGATTAGGGGTCTGGAGGCCAAAATATATCATGAATGGTTGCAATAACTGAGAATGTCTACTCTAATGAAAAGAAGGACTGCGGTGACATAAAAACAGTTTTCCAATATTTGGGAAGCTGTCACAAAGAAGAGGGGAATAACCTTTTCTCCAAAGCACCTGAGGGCAAGACAAGAAGTAACGGATGGAAACTAATCAGGGAGAGATCCAACCTAGAACTAAGGAGAAATTTCCTGTTAGGGAGAACAATTAATCTGTGCAATGGCTTGCCTCCAGTCCGGTAGTTGTGGGTGCTCCATCACTGGAGGTTTTTAAGAAGAGACTGGACAGTCATTTGTCTGGAATGATATAGGGTCTCCTGCTTGGATTAGATGACCTCCAACATCCCATCCAACTCTGTCATTCTGTATTCATTCTCTTTTCTGTTGTGCTTTATTGGACAGTGATGCAACATCCCTCACCTTCACTTTTTTCTTTTTCCCCCACACTCTCCAATTCAAATTTAGTAAGTCTTTCTTCTTCTGGCAACTCAGAACTCTCTGTCAAATAGGAAAAGCAAAAGCAAAAAGACAACCATTTGAAACTCTAATCATACTTATTAATCACCTGCCCTTTGGATCGTCTTATTCCCTGAGGTGAGATCTGCCCCCACCCTTCTGACCTTCCATAAAGGCCTGAAGACCTGGCTCTGCCAGATGTCTTGGAGATCGAAATGGGGAGCATCACACTGAAGGTGGTTGATGAATTAAGAGGCAATTCCATCTCCCCCTCCCCACCCCCATGTATCCTGCTCCCTCCCTCCCCATCTTTTAACTATAATTTTATTTTCCAGTGTAATTTCCATTTTTATTGTTTTAGAAATATTAATCTTTAATTATTTTAATGTAAGCCGCCTGCAGTCGCTTCGAATGAGATGGGTGACAAATAAATTTAATAAATAAAAATACATTTATCTTTATGTAGCAGTTTATGAAACAGAAGCAAAGTCATTGTTCAGGTATATATAAACACAAAATAGAAAAAGCAAATTAGAAATAACAATTCTTTACATTATTTACTGCGTACTTGGAAAATTATTGAAGTGTAAAAGGCTCTTTGGGTTAACAGAGCCACATATTTTACCTGCAGAAAACCAGATATAAGCTCTTATTTGTGAGGTTGGGCTTAAGCGTCATGTTGAATTGATAATACTTCTGGTGCTGAACTATATGTAGAAAATAAGAAAGGCAACTTTGACAGAAAAATGCAAGAACTATTACCTAGTCAAAGAGGGCTGAAATAGTATTTAAGTTCCCAGAAGCAAACTCAGGCACATACCTCACTGATCATTGGCATGTAAAAAGGTTGGGAGGCACAGCAGAAACAGATCTTAAGATTTTGTTATTATAGCCAATATCAATAAAAGTAGTTCTAGTTTTCGTGTAGAGTTGATTTTCTGGACTGGTTTACCTAGTAGAGCTGATAGTATATCTCTGCTTGAGTTGCTGGATTTCACCACTCCCTACTGGACTGATTATAGATTTCATGTGCTAGGAGACTTGAACTTATGCTGAGGTAGAGGCATGATGTGAAGCCATGTTACATCTGGTTTCAGTATTTAAGCAGATGAGATCCAAAAGTGAGGATTACTGATGTCAGTCTTTGTTAGATAATTATCTGCAACCTAAACAGGGATCCGCTGAGTTAATCTGCCTCAGATATCTTATGGATTTGCTCAGTTTCTAGAGGATGCTTGAGATTTTCCCAAGGATTTGATGGGCAGTTGTGTTGATCTCCTAATTAAGTAGTCTTTCCCTATACAGGTAGTCCTTGCTTAGCAACCACAATTGGGACCAGCATTTTGGTTAAATAAAGCAGTCACTAAGTGAAACCACAACTATGCATATGATCTTAGTGGTCTGCAAAAGTTGTAAGTGCAAGAATTGGTCACAAAGTTACTTTTTCATCACCTGATACAGTCACTAAATAAGGACTATATGTACAGCAATCGGGGGTGGGGAACTGCCTCAGTATACTGAGGAGTTCTTGAAGGTGATGATGACCTGGACTCTTTTAGGAAAAGTTGGAACAGAATTGGTTATTCTGATAAAATTGCAAAACATCTACAGGATAAAATCCTTTACATTCACTTGGAGCTGGACATTGGCTGGGCAAGTCCAATACTGATGCAGAGGCAATGTTTTGTGGGGTTATGTGGGATCAGTCTGAATGTAGTGATTCTGAAGCCAAAAAGGTTCTCTTTGACACCTGTGAACTGGAACTTGTGGAAGCGACAAGATTGCCTGGGAAAAGTGGTTAATAGATTCTTGGGAAACACAGTGGTACATCATCCTTGAAGAAGACAAGTCCCCCTTCTCAAAAAAAAAAAAAAAAAAAAGAAGATATTTTGTGTAGTTCTTGCTTAATGACTAGTTCCTTAGTGACTAGTCAAAGTTACAACAGATCCCCCCCAAAATGACCCAATTTCAATGTTCTGATGGTCACACTTCCCCTGTAGTCATGTGGTCACATTTTGGGCACTTGACAATTAAATGGCCATTTGCAGCATCCTGCAATCACGTGACTGTGATTTTTGCCATTTTGTACTGGTTTCCATATACTTCCAATTTCCAACAAAAAATAATTGAAAAAAAAAAAACCCCCTAAAAAAAAAAAAAAAAAAAAAAAGAAGATATTATGGGTAGTTCTCACTTAATGACTAGTTCCTTAGTGACTAGTCAAAGTTACAACAGATCCCCCCCAAAATGACCCAATTTCAATGTTCTGATGGTCACACTTCCCCTGTAGTCATGTGGTCACATTTTGGGCACTTGACAATTAAATGGCCATTTGCAGCATCCTGCAATCACGTGACTGTGATTTTTGCCATTTTGTACTGGTTTCCATATACTTCCAATTTCCAACAAAAAATACTCATAGGATAAAATGGATTTACTTAATGACCGCCACCAAAAAGGTCTTAAAATTGGGCATGGTTTTATTGGTGACCCACTTAATGACCACAACAACTTATCACCATAATTTTGAGCACAATTACGGTTGTAAGTCAAAAACTACCTGTACTTGACCCAATTATTTTGGACCCTGGTCTCTCTCCAATCTTTCATTTTTAGGGGAGGTTGTTCAAAAGATAGTGGCATGCAGTTTGATTCATTAAGATTCAATCGTTTTAGAAGACGCTTAGAACCCTCCAATACACTAACAAATGAAAGTAAAAAAGCAAACATTTCAAAAGAAACTCAAAAGCATATTTATGCAAGGGGAGGTTATTATGCAAATGCAACAACAGATACAATCTTATTACCTTCCTTACAATTTCCTCTTGCATTCTTTGCTCCAGATTCTGACTTATTAAGGATCTTACTTTCTTTCCTTTTTTCCAGATACTTTTCTAATAAAAAACAAAAGGAGCCAAATTAGAATAAACCATTAAATAGTATTTATTAAAGAGAATTCTGATGATAAAATACAGTAAATGTTTACTCTTTAATTCGCTTTTAATGTTGATGTTCACGTGTTTCAAAAATCAGTATGTTTCAATTGTAATGTCTTACACTCATCCCAAGTCATAAACACAGGGTTGGGGCCAGCCTAATGTTTTGGACAATGATATCCCCAAAAGCAGGTGCTGCTGCAGAAAAGGCTCAAAGCATCAGGACCTGATGGATTATATTATATCCCAGAGTTCTGAAGAAGCTGGCAGACATGATCTTGGAACCATTAAACCATATATTTTAAAGATAAAGCACTGGGGAACTACCAGAGGACTGGAAAAGAGCTGATGTAGTTCCCATCTTCAAAAAATGAAAAAAATGGATCCAGGAAACTACAGACCAATCAGCCTGACATCAATACCTGGGAAGACACTGGAAAAGATAATCAAGCAACAGATCTGTAAACACATAGAAGAAAGTAAAGTTATAAGCTTCTACAACTAGAAGCTAAGAGATCATGTCAAACAAATCTTATTTCATTCTTTGACTAAATAACTGAATTAGTGGACCAGAGAAATGCTGTGGACAGAGTATAGTTGGATTTCAGTAAGACATTTGGCAAAGTAGACCACAACCTACTTGGTAAGCTAGGAAAATGTGGAATAGACACTATCACCACCATATGGATTTGTAACTGGCTGACAAACCACACTCAACATGTAGTCGCTTAAGGGAAATACATTTACATGGAGGGAAGTAAGCAGTGGAGTACCCCAAAGTTCTATCTTAGGCCCAGTACTCTTCAATATCTTCATAAGCGATTTAGAGGGAATAGAAGGGGAACTCATCAAATTTGCAGATGACACCAAGCTAGAAGGAATAGCCAACACCCCAGAAGATAGGCTCAAGATCCATAAGGATCTCAATAGACTTGAACACTGAGCCCTATCTAATAAAATGAAATTCAATGGAGACAATAGTAAGGTTTTACACTTAGGCAAGAAAAACCAAATGTACAGGTATACAATTGGACGAACCTGGCAACTGCGAGAGAGATCTTGGAGTCCTAGTGGTAAAAGTCATGTCCAACTCTAGGGCATAGTGCTCATCTCCATTTCTTGGCAGAGAGAACCAGAATTGTCCAAAGATATTTCCATTCTCATGTGGCCAGCATGGGTATACACCAAAGGCACATGGAACACTGTTATCTTCCCACTGAAGTGGCACCTATTAATCTACTTGCATTTGCATGCCTTTGAACTGCTAGGTGGGTGGGAGCTGGAGCTGAACTCCTTGCATGGCGCTTGAGGTTTGAACCCAGGCTATCAGTTTAGCAACTGATAAGCTCAGTGTCATTAACCACTGAGCCATAGACAATCATTTAAATATGAGTCAGCAGCATGCTGCAGCTGCCAAAAAAGCCAATGCAATCCTAAGCTGCATTAACAGATGGATAGAATCAAGATCATGTGAAATGTTAATACCGGTTTTGTGCTGGCTTACAAGGGTTTAGCCTAGAATTAAGAACTGTCTCTTTAAGACATAGCATTCTGGAGAATGTAGTCCATGCCATGTAGTCCATGGCATGTGACCATAACTGTGTACTCTTATTGGTCATTGAAGTATGCCTGGGGGGCGGGAGTAATTGAAGTACGCTATCCCAAAGGAAGTCACTTTCAAGAATCTACCGGGAAAAGATGTAGCAACAAGGAGATGGGGAAGCGTTAATCCTTTTTTACAATATTCGTGATGGTTCCAGAGTATGACTGTAGATTCAGAAGAACTTCTACATAACCGTGAGTGATGTCAGAGGATGCCTGAAGAATAAAATATAATCTGCTTGAATGTACCATTGCGTCTTGTTAAGCTGCCTGATGATAGCATAACCAATCTACGCTTGATTCAGAACAGTAAAAAAGGATTAACGCTTCCCCATCTCCTTGTTGCTACATCTTTTCCCGGTAGATTCTTGAAAGTGACTTCCTTTGGGATAGCGTACTTCAATTACTCCCGCCCCCCCAGGCATACTTCAATGACCAATAAGAGTACACAGTTATGATCACATGCCATGGTCTACATGGCATGGACTACATTCCCCAGAATGCTATGTCTTAAAGAGACAGTTCTTAATTCTGAACAGGTTTATAATGCCTTGTTAAGACCACACTTAGAATACTGCATCCAGTTTTGGTCCCCACAAAATAAAAAGCCCGGAAAGAGTGCAGAGAACAACAACAAAGATGATTAGGGGGCTGGAAGCTAAAACATATGAAGAATGGTTACAGAAATTGGGTTTGTCTAGTCTAGTGAAAAGAAGGACAAGGGGAGACATGATAGCAATGTTCCAATATTTGAGGGGCTGCCACAAAGAAGAGGGGGTCAACCTATTCTCCAAAGCACCTGAGGGCAGGACAAGAAGCAATGGATGGAAACTAATCAAGGAGAGAAGCAAACTAGAACCAAGGAGAAATTTCCTGATGGTGAGAACAATCAACTAGTGGAGTGGCTTGCTTCCAGAAGTTGTGGATGCTCCATCACTGGAGGTTTTTAAGAAGAGACTCGACAGTCATTTGTCTGAAATGGTATAGTGTCTTCTACTTGTGCAGGCGGTTGGATTAAAAGACCTACAAGGTCCCTTCCAACTCTGTTATTCTGACACACAACCTGAAGTTGTGTAAAAGGCCTCTTAGCTACAACTACCACCTGCTCATTGAACAGAAGGATCTCCCCAGTTGTGTACCGGGTCTGTTTGTGGCAGACCATACCAAAGAAGGCAAGTTCTCGGAACCTGATAACCCCCAAACACAAGCACTCCATCTTGCTAAGGTTGAACTGAAGTCTGTTGTTCCCCATCCAAAACCCCACAAGCCTCCAGCAGCAGAATAGGACATCAACTATCTTCTGTGGTGGAGGACTGCACCAGAAAAACTCATGGTTACCAGAGAGTGGCCTGACCACGACATATATATATATGTATATTCTTTCTAAGCTTTCGTCAGCCCCTGCTGACATCGTCAGAGTGTAAAATCATCATTGCAGAGATGCTTGCTTTTATATGCTGCTGACCAATTTAGTCATTGCGCGCGTAATGGGTCCACACCTTTGCCTCCCCCCTGTAATTAACATTGTTGTTTTTGCCTTAGTCATGCTGACCAACGGAGCTGTGGTTTCTGTTGCCTCCTTCCCTAGTGTGTGTGTTTGTGTGTGTGTGTGTGTGTGTGTGTGTGTGTGTATCAAATTCTCATGGTTAATATACCACTCTTAAAGATTTCAGGTTCTTTTTCATTGGAGCATGATGTACATGGAAAGATGAACTGCCTTGAATCAGAAAAAATGCTATGTGAGACTGTCAAGATTTTTCTCTCTGCAGTGGTCTGTCACCTGCTCAGTTTAAACACGTGGGTACTTGCAGAGAAGGGGAGGGGAAGTTTAAACATCTTAGAATTACTTTCAAGTTGTTCATACAGTAGGTTTTCAAAGAAAGAACTAAAAGCAACAATTACAGCAGGAAGGGTGATTTCTTTTAAGCTTGACAGAAGATGTTGCTGTGAGGAGAGCTGATCGGATGGGACATGTAGCAAAGGAAGCAGGAGCCAGACACACCATAGTCAAAGAGAAGAACCAGGAGGGAGCCTGAGGCAGCTGAAGCCAAAGAAGAATCTGCAGAAAAGAGCCAGCAGAGAGAAAATGCAGTTCTGAACTCTAGGTAGTGGCAGAGCTAAGTGGGGAAGGAAGCGAAACAGTGAAAGATTTTTGTAGTATAAGCAAAGTAGCAGAAATTTAAATCATTTAGTTAAGTTCTAAGAATTAAGGCATACATTACATAATTTACACTTGGTTACTCTAGATAAATGTGTTTACAAAATGTATAGAGACAGTCTTGTAAGTATAGTACTTTGTCCTATGTTTACACAGTATTAAGCAGCTTTTCTTCTGCTTGCTAGCTGTCTGTGTGTGTCTGGGTCTGTGAACTCAGAACAAAATTCAGAATTCCATGTTTATTTCCAGAAAAAGAGTAGTAAAAGATTTAATAACTGCAAAAAATTCACTTACTTATGTAGTAGAAAAGAACTGGAACTAATACTATAAGTATTGGTATTGCGATTAAATGTAGTCTACTTCTTGATTGATGATCAGGTTCTAAAAAAGCAAATTTGAAAATATTATGTTGAAAGTCATCTAAAATCAGAAAACATCCTTATGTGCATGTGCCCTGTTGTAAGGAATATCCTTCTGGGTTCAGTTCCAAGTGGGGAAAAAGACACTTGATTCACGGAAGTTGCTTGGAAAGAAGGTTTAATGGTGGACAGGAGCACATGGCACGAGCTCCTGAACAGAAAAGGTGGATCACATGCTTCCAGATGTTGGGTGAGGAGAAAAGGAAGGAAAAGATGCTGAGTCTCTTGGTTTTATGACCTTTGTTGGGCCCCACCTCTTAGTTTCCTGTTCCTGTGTATGTAATGTATCCTGATTGGTTGTCAGACTCCCAGGGGGCCAAAGGGGGGGGGGATGAGTGAGCTGGGCCATTCCTTGATGGCCCATTGACAAAGGTGGGGGCTACTAAGAGTGAGTCTGTTTCCTTTCTAAAAGCATGTTTCTCAATTTCTCTAGGGATATTCTGTATAATATTCTGCCTTTTTAATATTTCCTAGGATATTTCATTTTCCTAGGAGAGGGGTGGGTGCTAACTTCCTACAGCCCAAAATGTTAAATTTAGCTTTTTTTGCTGATTCTTTCAAGTTTTCCAGACAACATACATAAGTATTAATTATATTGCAACAGAATACAACTTGTACAAAAAAAAAGTTTTTGTCCTCCCCAGCCCCCAGGAGCACTCTGCAGGCCTCCCAAACCCTCTGTGCATCCCTTTTGCAAAAATGGACCCATTTTTCACCCGTTTTTGCGAAAAACGGGGCGCACAGAGGGTTTGGGAGGCCTGCAGAGTGCTTCTGGGGGCTGGGGGAAGGCAAAAACAGCCCCGTTTTTGCAAAAAACAGCCCGTTTTTCGCAAAAAGGGGGTGTTTTTGCCTTACCCCAGCCCCCAGGAGCACTCTGCAGGCCTCCCAAACCCTCTGCGCGCCCCGTTTTTGCAAAAAAACGGGCCCATTTTTCTCAAAAATGGGATGCAGGGGCAGGGCTTCGGGAGGCCAAAAATGGCTGTATTCAGTGTATAAGACGCACCAACATTTCCACTCTCTTTTGGGGGGGGGGGGAAGGTGCATCTTATAGTCCGAAAAATACGGTAGTTATTGAGTGAATCTGGCTTCCCCATTGAATTTGCTTGTCAGAAATTCACAAAAGGATCATATGACTCTGGGACACTGCAACCATCATAAATACATGCCACTTGCTAAGTGGCCAAATTTTGATCAAGTGTGAAAAACAGTCATGTCACTTTTTTCAGTATCATTGTAACTTCAAACAGTTACTATATGAACTGTTGTAATTTGAGGACTACATGTACTGCAATTTTATTAAGACATCTGGAATGAGTTACTAACCCCTCTTCTGAGCCTATTTCTGTTATTCTCTTATTGGACAGAAAAATTCTATATACAGCTTCTTTTGGATGGCAAACAACATAAGACAGCTCTTTCTGTTGTAAAATTTACATTAATAGTGTGTAGAATTCATGCACTGTTGATAAGAAAGTTAACTATGCACATATACAGGACTTTGTAACACTGTTGTGTGTATTCTATCCTTTCTTTCAATGAAATCTGGATGAGTGACTCATATAAAGTTTAACTTCGACTTTAATACAAATGATATCATTTGAGTGATTTGTGCAGTAATGCCTAATGTTCTGCATGACATTTTGTGCAAATGTCAAAAGGTGGCAAGATAAATCTATGGTGTCACAATTCAAACTCAGCATATTTTATACAACTCTGATGCACTTAAGGAAGGAGCTAGGCTTGTCTCGTGATGCTACGTCTCTTCATGTTTGTTTTGGCTTTTCCCATGGATGCCACTGCTTCTTGGCTGTGCATTAAGACTATTTTAATTTACTGACAAATTAAGAGTTATGAATGGGAAAAGTGTCTGAAAGAACAACTAAACAGCCATGGAAGGATAGAGCTATATAGCTCCTGCTGCAAAAGACTGTCAATGTATATCATTTTCAATATTATAGAACTAATACCTCAACAGAGGGATAAAACAAAATTGGTCATATTTCTGTTGATTTCTTTGTGCAGGAATATATATTTCAAGTATTGCTCATATTTAATGTTTACCTTTTAAAAATATAGTAGTTGCATTATACTCCATCTAGTCGCCCCAACTCTACCCCGAATTAAGGGATAACGGTGATAAAAAGGGAGTTTTTGTAAATGAATATTAGTATAGCCGAGTTTTAGTTGAAAATTTGCTCCAGAAAAAAGAAAAAAGTAATATAACTTTTACATGAAGATAGGGACTTAGAGAAATATTTTGCATGTTCTGAATATGTTTGTTTTCAAGGATATTTGTATGTTTTATCATGTGTCTGCATATAACAATGTTGATGTGTATATTTTGAGTATTACCTACTGATTGATATATTCTGTATATTCAGAATATCATCAGTTCCCTTTCTGTGAAAGCAGCTTTTTATTTGTTAGCTCTGGAAATAAATATTCTGTTGATTTCATTGCTAATTTGTCTTTTTCAACTTTATTAATTTTTATACTTTAAAATATGACTGGAAAAGAAAATCACAGGTTTAAGAAATACTTTTTTCTATTGAAGCTTAGATCCTCAATTCTACAGCATCCATGTGAAAGGGGGAGGCAAACAGGTCAAGATGGCAGCCTCAATTATTTGATGAAGCCCCTCCCCTTTTAATGTGTCCTTTCACTTTAGATTCTTACATTCTTCATTTATTTATTTTCTTTTAGCCTAAACAGCAGCTTGTCTTTGCTATTGTCGGAAATGAATATTTAGTGACTGAACATTTCCACAATGTCAGTCATTTCATAAATCTGAAAAGAAACCATAGACAACAGATAGTTCTTGGCTTACGACCATTTGTTTAGTGACCATTCAGTTACAACAGCACTGAAAAAAGTGACTCAAGACCAGTCCTCACACTTACATCCATTGCAATATTTCCTTGGTCATATGCTGAAAATTTGGGTGCTTAGCAACCAGCACGTATTTATGCTGATTGCAATGTCCCAGGATCATGTAATCACCATTTGTGACCTTCCCTGCCAGCTTCCAACAAGCAATGTCAATGGGAGAAGCCAGATTCACATAACAACCTCGTGATAACTGAACAACCGCAGTGACTCGCTTAACAACTGTGGCAAAAAAGTCACAAAATTGGGTGCAATTCACTTAACAACTGTCTTGTTTAACAATGGAAATTCCGACCCCAATTGTGGTCATGTCGAAGACTATCTAACCTGACCATTACAACAGTGCTGAAAACAATGACTTATGACTGGTCCTTGCACATACAACTGTCATAGCATCTCTGCAGTCATGTTATTGTGATTTGGGTCCTTGGCAATCATCACACATTTACAACAGTTTCAGCATCCCCCAGCTGGCTTCCGACAAGGAAAGGCAATGGGGGAAGCTAACAGAAAAAGTCACAAATCGTGGTCACATGATGTCTTGTTTAACAACTGTGATTTGCTTAATGACTGCAGCAAAAAAAGGTCATAAAATTGGGTGCAGTCACATGACTTAATGACCATATTGTTCAACAATGAATTTTCCAGTATTTATTACAGTTTTAAGGCAAAGACTATCCATAAATAATCCCAAAGCCTACCTTCTACCGGTATAATACAGTCACTCAGATTGATGGAATTGCTGGCACTTGAATTGAGAGCTGTAACATAACATGTAATTTTCTGAAAATGGTTTGAGTTCCTCTGAAGCAGAACAACCGAATCCTTCACATAGGTCATTTCTTCATTTCTGATGTAGTCCCAAGAGTATCTCAGAGGTAGATCCTGACTTGCTGATGTACAGCTTAATTGAATTGTATCATTGTTAACAGTGCAGTTTATATCAGGCCGTACTGAAGATGCAAGAGAAGGACAAAGTGATAAATAAAATAGAAGTTTGAGTTACATGTAGAAGGTTTACATGACAATATTTCTATGGCTTCGTTTAAATTAGGTTTTTAGCCAAACACACACACACACGTGCACTTCCTAGAACAGGTACTCATTTTTCTACTCAAAATAAAAATACGTCTTTTGCCTCTCTCCTGATCAAAGTGTTTTCAAACTCTGAATTATCGGATTGTGTGGACAAAGACTTTGATCATCAGGTAAATAAAACTGTTCTTTGCATATGATTTTGTTTTTTAATGAACTTGGGATGGCACCAAGACCTAAATGTTCACAGGTAGCTTAATTTAGCTGCACGACTATCTGCCGGGCATTAAAAAAAAACAATCATTAGTTAAGGAAACAATTAAGACATATGTAAAAAAAATGTATTCAATAGACTCCTGGCATTTGATGTAATCACCAAAAGAAAATACATTTTATTCAAGTGTGCATCACAATTTTTTTAGGCTTGATTATTTTTTAATAACATTAATTTTATATCATCAAATTACAGAATGTAATATTGATGTTTGCTATTTATCAGACCATAGTGTAATTACCTTGAAATGCGTATTTCAGAAACCAGATAAGGCCAATACCTGGTAGAAACTGGTATTTCAAAGACAAAATGCATTTCATTTTAATTCTGTTTTTAATTATGTCTCTTTTATATGGTTTTATGCTTTTATCTGTACTGCCCTGAGTCATTTGGAGAGTGAGATGGGCAGTATCTAAATTTGATAAATACACAACTTTGGATATGTCCAACTATTCTGTACAAGGCTGCTTCTGTTGCAACCCAAACCCATAAAAACGACCTGAAACTGCCAGCCAATCATTGATTTCAGACCTAATGAATAGGTTAGGAATGGAGATGAAAACAGGTTTTTCTCCAGTGGTTTTCTGTCTTGTCGCTCTTGATGGGATGCACCAGAAGCTGGCTGTTTAGCACAGCAGACAAATGGAAGCAATGCTGGGAATAACTGTTGTGGCTTGCCCAAGTCCTGCGCAGCTGTTCATGGATCCGGAAGACCAAGAACCGACCATGGGGTGGCAAGATCAGTCTGTATCTCCGGCACCTGAGTCCGAGACCGAGGAGGACGCAGGGCCAGAGAACGATAATCAACCAGGGCCTTCTGCACCTCCCCAGCAGGAGTTAAGTGACTCCAGTGAAGAGGAAGAGCCTCTGATTGATGCTAGGGCATGCAGGGCAGCTAGCCGGCAAGAGTGGCTCTGTAGGAGGAGGTCTCCTCACATATAAACCTGCAGGCAGAGGGGCCACGCCCTAAGACTATTTAAGGTTGCATCACAGCGGAACCTCTTGCTGGAAACAACACAAGTATTTTGCCTGGCTGCTGTTTGAACTTTGGAATAACTCCAGTCCGGGCTCTTGGCCAACTCCAGCGAGTGAGGATAATTTATGGACTTAATGACCTGTTTGTAGTTTTGTATTTTGGAATCCCGGCCAAAGTATTCTGTGATTTTCAACAAGAACTATGGTGAAAAACCGGTAACAAACTCTTGGCCAACTCCAGCAAGTGAGGATAATTTATGGACTTAATGACCTGTTTGTAGTTTTGTATTTGGAATCCCGGCCAAAGTGTTCTGTGATTTTCAACAAGAACTATGGTGAAAAACCGGTAACCAACTTACTACTAAGCTGCATTTATTAGTGGTAAAGTCTTCTTTGTTTTGGAAAACAGTGTGTGTGTGTCGTTTCCTGGGGGCTTGCCGCGCTGGGTCACAACAACAACATGTTCATTTCCTAGCTGCGTTTCCTGGTCCTTGCGATTCCTGCCTTGCTTTGGACTGTGCCTTATGGACTCTGGACTCTTCTTGCCTCCTGAACCCTATTGCGGGTTTAATTTGCCTGCTGTACTTATCTTCTTTGGGAACTTTGGGAACAATGAGCCTTGTGGACCTATTGTCCATTGCTCTGTAGGCTAGCGTTGGTTTGCTTTTGGCTGGACAGTTCTGGGTTTTTGGTGAAGGGAATTGCTGGGGAATAAAACCACTAAACTACCATCATGTGCATGTAAGTGAGCAGGTCAGTACACAAAGACTTGACTAAAGTGAATAATTTCTATTTTAAGTATCTTGGGTTTCACAATTATTTCAAATATTCATTTCTATAGTTATAAAGTCTATTAATACCTTTATATTACACCAGTACAGAATATGGCATGTTACTTTACACTGTGATAATGTAAGCATTCATGTAATGTTAATTTAAAATGAAAATAGAACTTTTATGCCTCTTTAGTATATGATCTAGCATATTGTTGCTTACCTAGTATTTTGAGATCAAAACATATTTCTTCGATTTTCTCGTTAATGAAAACTTCTGCTGTATAATTTCCAGTATCCTCTTTTGAAAGGTTTTTGAGAAACAAATCGCCAGAGGAAGAATTAAGACTCAGTCTTGGTTTTTCCTTTCCAGGAGGAAAACTGAACCAGGAGGTAGTCACTATATTGTCTTCTTTCTTCCAAGAAATTCTTGTTAGGCTGCCACTGCCTGCAACTAATGGTGACAAAACAGTATCTTCTCCTTCTACGCCAACTACGGATATACGATTACGGCAATCTACAATCAAAGAAATAGAAAAATAGAAAATAAGCTGCCTGTGATAATCAGCTTTATCATATCCATCACATTTTATGCTTTTAGGTTAAGCATATTGTAAAAATACAGAAAGGGAGTAAGAAGTTGTGCATTGACATGTGTGAGTCTATGAGCTTACATATAATAGACCAGCAGTCCAGAAATTGTAATATGAAGCAGATGAGGTACTAAGAAGAGTCAGGTCTGCATACAGAACTTCAGAAGAGCAGGGTAGGTCAGTTCCAATGGCTTTAAATCCTGAAGATGGGAAGGTACCGTACCAAAAAGACAATAGCTGCCTAATTTTGACAAGAGGTAAAAATGGGAGGAATATACAAAGGCCATGGATACACAGAGAACTCTGAAACGGTGAACATAAAAAGGGGCAAAAATAAGAAATAGGAGAAGGAACACAGTCTCTTACCAATTAAATATGAGCCAGCAGTGTGCGGTGGCAGCCAAAAAAGCCAATGCAATCCTAAGTTGCATTAACAGAGTGATACAATCAAGATCAAGGGAGGTACTAATACAGTGATGGCGAACCTTTTTCTCGTTGTGTGCCGAAAGCGCGCGCGTGCGCGTGTGACAGCACACACACGTGCCGGCACCCATAATGCAATGCGCCCCTGTGCATGCGTGCATGACCCCCCACGCCCCCTGCGCATGCGCACACAACCTCCCAATGCTCCCCCACCCACCCCCCACGCATGCACGCGCAACTGCCCCCCGTTTTGGGCCTAGCACGCCTCCCTGCAGCCTCCTGGGACCAAAAACGGGCCATGGGGGGGCCCCGCCGCACCCCTCCACACCCCGTTTTAGGCCTAGCACGCCTTCTTGCAGCCTCCTGGGACCAAAAACAGGCGGGGGGTCGCCGCACCCACCCCACACGCCCCATTTTGGCCCTAGCAGGCCTTCCTACTGATACAGGTGTTATGTCAGCCTTGTATGCAGCTTTATTCCTCTTTAGCATTCATCTCCATTGTTTTGTGATGCATTTCCTGCCTCTCTAGGATTTACCTCTATTTGCTCCTGTGAGGCACTTCCTGTTCCTGTTGTATATATGTATTTATATTCTCGATGGCTTGTATAGCGTTTTAACTGCATTTTGATTAAAGCTACTTGAAACACCTGCAGCCTCCTGGGACCAAAAACAGGCCCCCCTGCGCTCCCCCCTGCCCCCGCGCATGCGCGCGCAACCTCGACCCCACGTCTCCTGCGCATGCGCCCACCCCCTATCCCGAAAATCAGCTGGCCTGTGGGAGGCGCAAGCGCCCGCATGCACTATAGACTTGAGCTGGGTGCCCGCAGAAAGGGCTCTGTGTGCCAGCTGTGGCACGCGTGCCATAGGTTCACCATCACGTTACTAATACCACTCTGTAATGCCTTAGTAAGACCACACCTAGAGTATTGCATCCAGTTTTGGTTACCACATTATAAAAAAGATGTTGAGACTCTAGAAAGAGTGCAGAGAAGAGCAACCAAGATGATTAGGGGACTGGAGACTGAAGCATATCAAGAACGGTTGCAGGAACTGGACATGGCTAGTCTAGTGAAGAGAAGGACCAGGGGAGACATGATAGCAGTGTTCCAATATTTGAGGGGCTGCCACAGAGAGGAGGGGATCAAGCTATTTTCCAAAGCACCTGAAGGCCAGACAAGGAATAATGGATGGAAACTGAACAAGGAGAGATTCAACCTGGAAATAAGGAGAAATATTCTGACAGTGAGAGCAATCAACCAATGGAACAGCTTGCCTTTAGAAGTTGTGGGCGCTTCATCACTGGAAGCTTTAAAGAAGAGACTGGACTGCCATCTGTCAAAAATGGTGTAGGGTCTGTTTGGGCGGTGGGTTGGACTAGATGGTCTTCAAGGTCCCTTCCAACTCTGTTAATCTTTATATAGACCTGTATACTGTAGAAAGGGTGCAAAAAAAGTGTTATGTGAGCTCAATAAGAAGAAAAGGCCACAGAGGGAGGATGTCAGGAAGCTGTGATGATGAGAAGGCAGAGCTTTGTAAGTCCTGTTTTGCATAGGTTCCCTTATAGAAGGGAAACATAACTTTAACTGTGGGAACAGAGAGAAGTGCGGTGTCCTGAGTTCTCAGAACTGATCAAGTAAAACACAGCACCGAAAGCCCTTCTTGTGAATTGGGTCTACTTGATTTCTTTATTCTTCATATAGAAAAATATTTGTCTATGAATTTGATTCTTTTAGGTAGATAATAATGCCAACTATGATCAGCTAATGAATACAAACAGAGCTTCAGCTACCCCAATTCTGTTATCAGCATTCAAAGGATGATTCTCAGGCCTAAGCCCAAAGACAAGAGTGAGAGCTAATTAAATCAAATTCTTTATTTGATTACACCAGGGGTATCAAACTCGATTTCATTGAGGGCCAGATCAGCATTGTGGTTGTCCTCCGGGGGCCGAGGGGGAGCGTGGCTGGGGTGGTCACAGCCGACTGGGCATGGCCTGGGGGCATGGCAGTTTGACATCGCTCATGTTGGTGGTGCCTGTGGTGGCTGGGCGGGGTTGGGGAGGGAATCCAGGGGTCTCCAGTGGGGGGCAGGGGGTGGGAGGCTCATCCCACGGGATGAGGTGAGGCGAGGCAGGGGGCGGGACAGCTACAGTCGGTGTGCCTTCAGCTGCTTTCGGTGCCACTCAGTTTCCCACCCTACTCCCACCAGGCTGGTCTGGTCTGGTGGGTAGGATTGCCTTCCGCTTTCTCCACCGTGCCACGAATGGGGATTGACCATCCCCCAGGCCACGCTCCCCCTTGGCTCCCTGTCAAAGTAAATCCCGGGTGCTGCACTGCAATGGACAGACAAAAAGTGCAGCTTTTGTCTGAAGGAGGAGGAGGAGCAGGGAGAAGAAAGAGGGAAAGCAGCCAAGTGAGAAGCGCCCCGCCGGCCAGGCACTGAAGTCCTGCCACTGCTGCCGCCAGCCCTGGTATAACTCTCTGAGGTTAGATTGGATCTCTCTCTCTTTCTCTTTCTCTCTCTCTCTCTCTCTCTCTGACACACACACACACACACACACACACACACACACACAAACATGGAGAACGAAGCAAGGCAGGGGGTGCAGAGCTGCCCCACCTGCACCAACTTACCTGAGAGCCCTTCAGCCAGGCCACCCATGCCAAACTCTCACCCCCCCCCCAAGGCAGCCACATCCCTTCACTAATCGGCTTTCCAGCTCCATTCACCACTGCCATGTGCAAAGCAACAAAAGTAGTCTGTGAGACTACGGTAAAAAAATATTTAAACCTTCCAACTTCTCATGGAAAAAAAATAAAGATCTCATGAAGTTGGAAGGTCTGAACTATTTTTTTTACCATAGTCCCACGGACTACTTTTGTTGCCCTGCATGTGGCGGCAGAGAACTGGGCCTGTGCACACGTGTGCCCGCCTCCTCCTGTGCGCACGCATGCCTGTCGGGATGACATGGGCTGTGCTGAAGCAACGTGGGCCAGCCCCTTACAGTTTCCAGGATGGCAGCATGGGCCGGATCTGACTTCATTGTGGGCCAGATCCGGCCCGTGGGCCTTGAGTTTGACATCCCTGGCTTACACCTAATAGACAGAACCTTGCCAAACTAAAGCTATAACTGTCTAACCTAGTAGATATATACCCTGGAAGATTCTAGGGCATGGCTGCCCTGAACCTTTTCCTTCCTCCCTCATCCAGTTCAGGACTGTGCATTCTCCTTGGCTCCTTCTCTTTAAAGCACTGCTTCTCCCTGTGAAGCCCTAAGGCTACTGGTGGCATTCCTCTCTCCTCCCGCCTCCTTCAGCTGCAAATTCGAACACAAGGATACAGCCCTCTCTAAGTGGTTTACAGAATCAGCATATTGCCCCCAACAATCTGGGTCCTCATTTTACCAACCTCGGAAGGATGGAAGGCTGAGTCAACTCTGAGCCGGTCAGGATTGAACTCCTGGCAGTCAACAGAATTAGCCTGCAGTACTGCATTCTAACCATTGCACCATCACAGCTTTTTTGGTGGTTGATGATGATGGAACAACTTTCTTCCTCTTCCCCCTCCCCCCCCTCCTTCCTTTGAGTCAGTGTTGATTCCTGGCCACAGCCTGGACAACTCCCTGCATATTTCAGAAGCAATTTGCTCTTGCCTGCTTCCTAGGGCTAAGAGAGAGTCACCGGCCATGATTATCCAGCTGGCCTTGTGCCCAAGAAGGGACTAGAACTCATGGTCTCTTGGTTTCTAACCTGATGCCTTAACTACTATACCAAAATGGAGCACAGCAAATACTTTGATGGCCTAATCATCTATTTCGAGATTAGGTATTTCTCTGCCTGCTGTCAGGGTTCCGACCGATGCCCTAGTTAAATCATGAGCCTCAAGCCAAGCTTCAAAAGAAAGCCAGTTATTTATTAGGAGCTTCATGTCGGCAAGTTCCAAGTGAAACCAACTCTGACCCCACGTAATTTATGTTCCAGCTCTGACCCTGTTTCCCCCATCCCCCCAAGGTGTGTCATCAGTCACATTCTCCAACGAAGCAATTTCGTGGGTTGTAGAGATCACTCCCCTCCGGCCACTGTGGGTAACCGCGGAGACGGCCTTGACAGAGATATGTCTGGAATGTGCTTTTGTTTTGACTGACGTGCTGCCTCGCCACAGCTGCAAAATTCATTTTCCCATCCCCCTTGCCTATGGCAACTGGAGAGCAGGCCAGAGATGCTTTGCGAGTTGACACCTACAATGTAGTCAAGGGCCTATCCTAGAAGCTGATGCTAATTGTGCAACTGTGACAGGGAATCCTGCAGTGGCTAGCATGACTTGTCCTTCCATTTGTTTTCTCTCCTTGGACTTCAAGGCAGTCTGAGGAGCATTGGACCACACCATGTTTCCAATTATAAAGGGAAAGTGCTGATAGCAAAAAAGCATTGGTGTGTTGGAGAAAGAGCTGCCTTCTAGGGCAGCGGTCCCCAACCTTTCCAGCTTGGCGGCCTGGCCCAATATGGTGTGTGTGTGAGAGTGGCAGGCGCATGCACACACGCACAGCTTCATTTGAAGAGGCGCGAGTGGAGGGCACTTGTGCTCACGTGCGAAACTCCACTCTGGGCAAGCACCTGCCACTCATATGACTAGAGCTTCATGAAACAAGCGCAAGCACCCTCCGGTCACACAAGTGGCACTTCACACATGCTTGCCCATCTCTCCCATGGCCCAGTTTCAAACAGGTCATGGTCTGGTAGTGGGCCGCGGCCTGGGAGTTGGGGACCCCTGCCCTAGGGGAGAGCAGACAGGAAGAATTTGCAGCCCAGGTTGGGTGGGCAGAGAGGCAATTTAGCAGATGGCTAAGGCTGAAGGAGGAGCAGGCGTGAACTTCCCCAAATCAACAGCATGAAATTTGAAAGGGAAAGCAGAGCCCAGCAGCCTCAATATTCCTGCAGAGATACTGAAAATCTAGGCCAGCCAATAGCTGACAAGACCACCTTCCTTTCCTTCTCCCTGGTCCCTCCCAGCGCAAACTGTGAAACTGGTTTTGCCAATGTTTCCAGCAGCAGTTCAGCGTAGCTGGCAGCATCAGAAGCCAATTAATGTTATAAATTCAGGCAACAAAGGACAACCGAAATGTCCATAGGATTGTTTAGGAACTAGATCAACACAGAGGCATCGACATGTTCATTAGTGTTAGGTGTACTACAATATAGCATAGGTTTAGTATTTAGTTTAAAGCTGTTTAAATTTAGATATTAGGAAGTTTGTTATAATAAAAAAAACCTCTCTAAGAAACACAGGGAAGATGACAATAATCTCTGCTGGTGGTCCCAATTTTCCATTTCTCAAAAGAGCCCTTGCATTAACTGTTGCTGAATTCTCCAAATCAAGGACTTCAGATAAGACTTAGCTGACAACCTCTACCAGCTAGCACAACTTTAATCTTCTTTCTGATGTCTTTAGATGATCTCCCTACCTCTCCTTCTCTCTGCATGGGAGACAAATTGCAGGCCATATCATTCTTCTCTTTGTGTACCAGTTACTATGTAAACCCCCCTACATTCGAGTCTGAATCATGCATCGCTTCAGCAGCCCACGACTGCTTAATTTAGTCTCATTTGGGTAGCTGTTTTTCTTCTCTCTAGCCCCTCAAAACGCATTTTGTAACTTCTCCCTTCATATGAGAGGTTCTCTAACTATTTCTCAAACTCAAATTATCAGCAAGAAAGTACAGTTTGTAAGTCTTGATGGTTACATAACAGGATAGCAGGTGTTGGTTTTCCATTTTCTCACATAACTCTTCTTCTAGGAAGGGTGGGGTGTGCTTCCCAAGCCTTCCGCTGAATTCATTGATTCCTGTTTTGCAAATAGCATTCTCTGAATCAGTTTCATCTCTAAGCAAATAACCATCGATTTTTGTTGTCTCCTGACTGATTTGAATTACAAACCTGTATGGCTGTAGTGTGAGACATCAGCGAGTAAGTCTTCAGTTAGTGTCTTTAATTTTTTCAATCTAAAGTAATAGTTGGTATTCTACGACTATAGTAATTTACAATCCCATCAGTTTTTTAATAGATACACATGAATCAAAATTCACTTTAAAACTTTCCACTTCCTGCTCCCGAGCATAGGCCTTCTTTTCTGAATACTTTTTTATAAATTTAAGTAAGAGCTTTTAAAAAAAATAATAATACAAAATTGAATACCCCCCCATCTCAAAGTGTGGCAACAGGATTTCTCCCATTTCCACATCAGATACATAAAAAAGAAATCGAAGATTATAGTCTGGAGCTCTTAACACAAGCTGACTACACAAAACAATTTTTAAACTTTTAGAAGGCTTTTTGGCATTCAGGAATCCAATGAAGCTTCGGAGCTGACTCTTCTTAATTAAGAATTTGAAAACTTTTTCTTTACTGGAAAAATTAGATATAAACTATCCACAATAACCTAAGAATAATTTTACATCTTTCTTAGTCATTAGAGTTGAATCTATTGATTAGTTTGCACCTTTTTCTCTTCTAGTTAAACTACTTGTTGACCAATTACATAGCCGAAATATTGCAGTTCACAATAATATAGATGACATTTGGCTAAACTGATGGTAAAGTCAGCTTCTTTGAGTCTGGACATGAGATGACATTATTTAATTGCTACCAATGTTCCTTACAGATAATACTGTAAATTACAACATCATTCAGATAAGCTCCACAGTACATTCAGAATAACAGAATAACAGAGTTGGAAGGGACCTTGGAGATCTTTTAATCCAACCCCCTGCTCAAGCAGGAGACCTTATACCATTTCAGACAAGTGACTATGCAGTCTCTTCTTAAAAGCCTCTAGTGATGGAGCGCCCACAACTTCTGAAGGCAAGCTGTTCCACTGATTAATTGTTCTCACTGAGAGGAAATTTTTCCTTGTTTCTAGATTGGTTTCTCTCCTGGATTAGTTTCCATCCATTGTTTCTTGATTTGCCTTCTGGTGCTTTGGGAAATAGGCAGCCCCTCAAAGAATACAAATTGGAACACTGCTATCATGTCACCCCCTAGTCAGGGGTGGGTTCTGGATTCTCCCGCTGCCGGTTCGCTCAGGGACGTGCTGCGGGTGCGTGGGCTTCGTGCACGTGCATGCGCAGTACTTAAAAAAAGCTTCTGCGCATGTGCAGAAGCAAAAACCAAGATGGTGGCACCTATGGCGCTGCCGAGAGAACCGGCTCGGGGGCGTGGCAGGCCTGGGTCGCTGTCGGTTCCAGCGACCCAGGCCGCCAAGTTACTACCGGTTCTATAGAACCGGTCTGAACAGGTAGGAACCCACCTCTGCCCCTAGTCCTTCTTTTCACTAGACTAGACCTACCCAATTCCTGCAACCATTCTTCATATGTTTTAGCCTTCAGCCCCCTAATCATCTTTGTTGTTCTTCTCTGCACTCTTTCCACTGCTTCAACACTTTTTTATAATGTGGTGACCAAAACCGGATGTGGTATTCCAAGTGTGATCTTACTAGGAATTTGTAAAGTGGTACTAATACTACACGTGATCTTGATTCTGTCCCTTTGTTAATGCAACCTAGAATTGCAATGGCTTTTTTGACTGCTGCTGCACACTGCTGCAATACTGCCTAAATAATTTTGACCATTGGTTTCTAAAAGGCTCTTGGTGCACCATGAAAATCAAGTCATTTTTGTAGATGACTACTTGAGTTGTTGCATGGGCTGCCTTCTCCTCAGAATTCCTTTCCAGAGATATTTGGTGTCTCATATTTGCATTTGGTTATGCCCCTGAATAGATATTTAACTCCACATACCTACAGTAGATCATCTACTCTAGACATCAGGAAACTGCTGTATTGTATTACTACTGTAATGCAATAGACTGTAATAAAAAAATAAATATTTCAAACTGTTTTGAAGTTTTGTTACCTGAGACATCTTAGATCTATACAATGTCACACTGTTCCATAAATATACCAAACATGTTTGTACCAATAGAAGAGAATATTTGTAACTCAGAGTTGAACTGTGGGGTCCTTGGTGCTCTCTGAGCTTGGTTGTTTTCTTGCAGATGATTTATTACCTAAATAGGTAGCATCATCACTGTTAGATGATTCATTGATAATGTTACCTAGTTGGGAAATGAAATGTCTGCAACAAAACAACCAAGCTCAGAGAGCCCCAAGGACCCCCCACAAACAAGTTTGCCTACTATGGCTTTTCACTCCCCTGTTCTCTCTCAGGAATTTCTCACTTCTTTAAAGGTTTTTCACTTTGAGCCTCTCTTTGCTTCTTCCTTGGAGTTTCACTTCCTCTTCTGGGACTTCTCCACACTAGGAAACTCCCAGCCTACTATTTCTGCTTTCCAAGAAGGTGTTCTATTTTCCTCCTTTGCTGACTTAGGAATCCTTATATGGTAAGAAACTTCACTAGGGACAGGACTAGCATCTGAAGAAGATGGTCCACCCACACATACACTTTCACTTCCCCATTTTTACAGCCTGGACTAATTCTTGTAACAACTTTCTGCCATCTTTTCTCTTTCTGCTGACCCAGGAACATTATTCTGATTCATTCCTAACCTACTAATACTAGTGGGAGTACTAGTTTAGTATAGTACTAGTATATCCCATATAATCCATGTATTGATCTGAAAAGATATGCTGTAGACATTTACTTTCTCTCTCTTAGAGAAACATTTTTCTTCATATTACAGCAATACCTGTACTACTAAACCAATTAAAAGCATCTGAAATAATGTCCAAACTTTCCAGTTTTAAAGAACTGTCATAACAGGTTAGATAAATCAGAAAAACCAGCCTGTAGTTACAACACATAAACATTATTCTAGCAGTAGTTTGAAACCAAGACAGTAATTTGGAGCAGTTTGGGGAAGTCCCACCACTCGAATGCTGTAGCGTTTCTTGTAAATGCTGAATTCTGGGTGATGAAGAAAATGGAGAATGTGCTAGAAAAGCCTGAACTCAATTCATCTAAAACAACTGGCACCAGTGTTAAAGTCTTAGGAAGTGTTCTGCTTAGTGAGTCAAGTCCTTGCTTCTAAGTTCTAGTTGGGTTCTGCAAAGTGGTCAGTACTGATCACCAAAAGCCGTTGGGGTTATCCAAAGGCAGGAATGGTTGGGGATCAAAAAGGTGTTGATGAATGATGGAAGGTCAACTGGGCTCAATTATCCTTTTGAGATCTCTGTAGAATTCCATACCAGTCCCTAATCCTGAAGGTGAAATTTATCTATTTTCTATCAGTATTGTTTTCTTATTATTAATAATACTATTAGTTAAAGTAATATTAATTAAATTATTTTCATATAATCAGTGTTTGGGGGCTTATAAACAATCTGAAACTTCACAAAGGAAGTGTTGATACCCCTCTCCTAGGCAATTAATTTTCAAGCAAGTAATCTAATTTAGTGTTTTAAAGCAGAAATTATCAGATATTCTTAATTTACAATTTACCTTTAATAATAGATAACACATATGGAAGTCAGCTTTTTTATTATGTCCTCTAAGTATAATAGTTATAATTAACTGCAGCCTTATATTTGGATTATTATTTATAAAAAATAATAAAGGCAGGATATAAATAAATAAGCAATAAATTAACAAAATTATAAAATCCACTTGACATGCATCAGAAAGCAGAACTCTTTTTTTGGTTATTTGATTGTTACCCATCAATTAAGTTACTTTGATTTAAATAAATCCAACCTTTGTGTACCAGCAACTGAACAAAGTTTCTATCATAAAAATTTTAAAAATCATTTTTATTGCAGCTAAAATATGAAGTTCTTCTTAATGAAAGCCAATTTGGAAGGGATTTTCCCTTCAGTAAAAATGCACTTTATAAGTGTAAACTAGCCCAGACCATTTTATTTCAGTTGATTTTTAAACATAAAATGGCATTAAACATAAAATGGAAGAGCTAGTGTGAGGGATTTTGTGTTTGCCACTGTCTCTTATCCCAACCTACCTGACTGAGTGGCTGTAGGGAAAGATAGGAGTAGGGAGTGCTATGAATATTTCTGAGTGAAAGGCAGAATATAAATATGAAAATAATGTCAAATCTTCCAGAGTAGTATGCCTTAAACTTCAGGGGGACAATAGGAGAAAGAGGAATATTGTATACTGGTTTAGGCTTTCAGGGTTAGTTAGTATGTATTGGGCAGGGTTGAGTTTCAAGGTTTAGTGAATTTGGTCTAGAGCCTAGACACAGATTTTCTGATGTTTCACGGCCAACTCTGTTGTTTAGATTAGGGTCACTAAACCCTGAAACCCTTTACCCAATGATGGGAAGAGGGTTATTGCTTTCTGGAGCTTACCAAATGCATTTGGTTGGACATGGTGTGATCCAGCATGGTTCCTGTTATCTAAATTGCCCAGAGAAAGTCCATTGTGCTTGCTCTAAATCCTCCAGTCCCGAAGCTCACTGGGTAGCCTTCAATCAATAACTTATTTCTGCCGCCACACTATGGCTGCGGCTGTTATTCCGATAAGATTGGGAAGAGAAAGCAGGACCAGGGCAGCTAAGGAGAAAGTGGATTTCTATCCGTCTCACAAACTAGCGTTTTAACCTGAAGGATGGGGTGAATCGAGCCAATGTAGACAGTTTAAGGTACAAATGTCATGAAAAGTAAATAAACGGTAACGACATTAACGGTGAGCGCTATGAACACCACCCATAAGCGTTTCCAGCGGAAGTTTCAACAAATAAAAGTCGCGACCCTGAACTCTCGCCGTTTCTTTCTTTTCCTGTCCCCCTCCCTTGCTCGAAGGGCCACGAGGAGCAAATGGACGCTTGGTCTTTCAATTATTTTTTTTTACGGCTCAGACCAAAATTAAAAATTAAAACACTGAAATAAAATAAATCAGAGCAGAACAAGCAGAACAAGTAACGTGTAGTTAGTGCTGAGATAATAGAATAACAGAATAACAGTGGCCAGGTCTGCCTAATTTTACAGACAGTAAAGCATAATTTAGGTACATTCAAAGAAACTGTATCCTATTGATCTAATAGTAACCGCTGTACATAAAAGAGATCAGAATTTCCCGGATATTTTACCAGGTAACAATATAACAGAACATGGGCTGTGGTTTCAATGGCCTCTTGTCATTCTTAGTTCATATGGGACTTTTTTTTTTTGTTATCAGCCCTCCAGAACTGCTGTGGGGAGAGCGTTGTAAGTGGTAGAATTAGTGCCCTCCGGATTTGGTCTTTGGGAGCGTTTTAGTCCTCGAGAAACGGAAGGACTCAAAAGTTTGTCCTTGTCGCCAATGGCAGCCTTAGCGTGGCAGAGAGCGACTTGGCGCCTCAGGTGCATCATAAAATCCCCACAACACATTTGTATTCTTTTTTTCTTAAAAGTTTGCGCCCTATCTAACCTGGCATCCGAGGAGGCGGCCTAGGCCGCCTATATGGACGGGACCCCTATCAATCAACCTCTTCGGTAATGGAGAGGCTCGTTTGTAAGAAGGCCCCGCTGACACCCGACTCCGTTCAGGCCAGCCACACCAAGATCGGAGCCCGGAGGCGGAGAATAACGGCGCGGGAGGGGGGAGGGGGCGAGCAAAGGCAGAATCTCCTTACCTTTCGCAACACAGAGCGCAGTCGCTGCCCACAGGAGAGGCAACAGGAGACGTTTCCAGATGGTCATATTCGGAATTGAATACTGAATGTCGAAAGCGAAAATGGGTGAAGTGACGAAACAAGCTGGTCATCTCTTCCTCTTTGCCCGGTCGCCCAGGAAATTTTTCATATTAATCCTTTATACTTCTGTGACTGCGCCTCTTTCAGCCTTGCCAGTCCTCTGTACCAGAGTAGAGAGCGAAGACCAGCGGAGAGCAGCCCCAACCTGCTCGAAAAGCGATCTGTCCGGTCTGTCAGCTCTTCTCAATCTGCCGGATGGTATGACGTTTTCTAAATGCCGCAGCAATGAGCCGCGTACCAGCCGTTGCTCCCGTCCCCTCCCCTTGCTTACTCAGTCAAGTTGTAACGAATGATTAATTTAACAACATTAAGTGCATGCAAAGAAAACCTCAGTAGTAGCAATCCAACAAACCAGGAGAGACAAAACCTATCATTATAACACCTATAGCTCCAGGTACAATAATTCACAGAACCCACACTGACCCACACCAAGGGCTCATGCAAGGGAAGAGCCCAGGGTTCAGGGTCTTTTTAAAGCCCAGCAGGATCAAGACTATCCCAATTGCAGGGCAGACACAGTGACAGAGAAGGCACATTTCCTGGGTCCCACAAGATGGCGGTTTAATAGAAAGGACTCAGAACATACTGTTCCTATATGATCTTGTTGGGTGGGCAGAGACCATTGGAGACAGGGGCCTTCAAATATCTTGGCCCTATGCCATGAGGAGTAACTGACAACCAGTAAATATACAGTGAGTGGTGGTGATCACTAAATAAAAGGGGTAGTGATCACCACTACTGAGTTGAACTGAAAAGGAAGAAAGAATCAAGATAGCTTTCCTCCCCTACTTCTATTTCCCCAATTCTACATGACACGCCTTCCTATTTTCATGTTAGTTCCTAACAAAGAAGACAAAATGGGAAAATCCCAACAAGGAGAATGCAAACTGGTCAGCCAAGTGAGTATTATTTTGAATGTGACATATTCTGAGGAATAGCTTCCTTTCCCACAGAAGATGAAGCAGTTTTAGATACATTTGTCCTCCCCTGCAGTAGATGAAAAAGACCAGGGTGATAGAAGAGGTTTTCTCCCAAACTGCAGCAAGACAACCTTCACTCCTCTTGTTGTGAATACAGTAGGCCACAGGCCACTTGAAATAATTAGAGCACAGAATCAGAGGGCTCAAAGGGATCACAGAGGTCTTCAAGGCAGGAGACCTTATACCATCTTGGTCAAATGGTTGTCTGGTTTATTCTTGAAAACCTCTAGTGAATGGAGCACCCACAACCCCAGGAGCCAAACTAATCCACTGATGAATTGCTCTCAGAAAATGTCTCCTTACTTCTTTGAGCAATCGTTAATGAGCTTCCACCCATTGCTTCTTGTCCTGCTCTCAGGTGCTTTGGAGAATAACTCAACCCCCTTTTCTCTGTGACAGCCCCTCAAGTACTGGAAGACACCTATCATGTCCTCTCTAATCCTCTTTGGTAGGCAAGACACATCTAGTTCCACAATCGTTCATCATACAATTTAGCCTCTAGACCCCTTATCATCTTTGTTGCGCTTCTCTGCATACTTTCTAGGGGCTCAGCATCTTTTTTGCATTGTGGTGATCAAAAGCAGTATTCCAAGCCTGACCTCACTAGTGCAATATAAAGCAATATTATCACTTCTTGTGATCTTGATGCTATCCGTTTGTTTGTTTGTTTGTTTGTTTGTTTGTTTGTTTTAGATAATTTATAAAGCCACCTACTCGCTCACAGCTACTCTAAGCGGCTTACAGATAATAAATCTGTTGATGCAGCCTAGGATTGCGCTGGCCTTTTTGGCAGTTGCAGCACACTGCTGGTGTGCTTATGTGTGCATCATACTTATGTTGCGGTCTGTTAGAACACCTAGGTCCCTCTCACAGTTAATACTGTTGAGCCAGTCTGAACCACCTTGATATGACTTTGAAGGCACTGTTTTATTATTTTCATTTCAATTCTTAGGCGATCCTATGGATATAAAGGTGGGATATAAATCATAACAATCAATGAATGAACAAATAATGTCCTATTGAAATGGGTGATGAATGTACAGTAATTATCTGTATCAATTGTTAATTATACCCACCATTCAAAGCATCCAAGACCTACAAGGCTTAAGATATCTATCTTGTGTCTTAGCCTTCCCCCAAACTCCAAAAAACAAAGTCCCCTTCCCCATTGGTCTCTCCTACTCTAGCAGCTACAAAGGGAATGCAGTAGAACTGTGTACTCCAGACAACATTCTTTACACCGGCTGACCTAAATCCATAACCTTGGTTTCAGATCTCCAATTAGTTGCCAGTTATCCCTGTCCTTGAAGAGGAGATGGTAAATAGTACTTTGATACTTTGCCCAGATGGTTATGAGGCTTGGATTCATCAGTGTTTGTCCAGCAAACTAAACAGAGAGCTATTGAAAAGAAACTATTCTTGAAAACAAAACAGAAAACAGGGCTTGAAACTCCTCCTCCTCCTAGGATATTCCTGCAATTGAATACATTCTCTTTCCATAAATGTTATTGCAAGCAAAGAAAGAGAGATGAACATCCCAATTCTTCTCTCATCCCAAAGTCTCAGGGCATCTGAATAATTGACCAAGTTTTTAAAAAATAAACAAGAAGAAGGGCTGGAATTCACACACTGTTTTATCTACTTTGGATTTTATCTTCCACTGAAAAATCCTGCAGGAAGGATGAATATGAATCTCAGAAGATGGCCGGCCTTAGTGCTCATGGTACAACTGCTTTTCATCTTTGCAGGTAAGGAAATTATGGGTGATAGTTAAGTGAAGGGTCAACTTATTCAGATGGCAAGCATCAGTTTTTAAACAAAATTATAAAAAGCTCTGAGCAATTTCAAATTTAACATCTATTTGGGTAAATTGGTGAAAAGCTTAAATGAAAAGATTATCAACCATGTAAAAGCAAGTCTGGCTGAAAAAGAATAAACATTGCTTTGAGAAAAGTAACTACTGTACTACATTTCAAATAGTTTTTGGGAAGTTGCAGGTTATAGTCCTGAACAAATGTAATAACTATTAGATAATAGGGTTGTTATGGAGCCGTACCTGGAAAGAAGCAGAAATCAGTGGAAAGCTTTTGCAATGGAAGGATACAAGAAGATGGACTCCTGACAATGAATGTATCAAATCTCTTTTCTTAAAAGCTTGCCTTTGCCAGTGAGGTGGCCACTTTTATTGACGACAGGGTGTCAGAAACAAAAAGGGATTAGACAAGAAATTCCAAATTCTGTAATGTGGATGAAGTTTAGATAACACTCCATCACACATACAGTACAAGCTATGCACACACTTTTTGCAAAATTCTTCATAGAGGACCATGAAACATTTGGGAGAGCAAAACTCAGAATATTCTAATTTGCAGGACACACTGTGGCAGGGGGAAATGTATGCAAAAGGCACAATATTTAGGGACTATTAACTATATGGATTAGATTCTCTTTTTAATAAAGGAACAGAAACAAATGAAAATGAACATTATTTTCTCTCAATTTTAATTTTATGGTAACAATAGGCAACTTTTAAAACTTTTCTCTCAAATAATAAAACAGAAACAGATGCAAGTAATAGTGATAGGTTTCATATTCACGAGAACAAATTAGATGCACAGAATATTTGTGAACTTATGAAGGAGGGTATCTTTTAAACATTTAAACCAGTCTTACAAGGATTTGAATTAGTAGCTTTCTGCACTTACATTGAGGATACTAGTTGGTAAAAGATAAACGTGTCTACTTACTTTTGAGGATCATTCATTCATTCTACACACATGTATGCATACATACCATGCCCTCTGTTGTGGCTCAGTTCTTCAATATGTCCAGATGCTGATGAACAAAGGTAATTCTCCTGAGACTACTAAGGGCTGGTAGAATGCGGTTACCCACTTGGGAAAGAAGCATTAAATGTTTCAATTATAAGATTACTTTCAGTACTCTAAATGTGAATGTTAGTATTTAGACAGCCATCTGAGCTTAGAAATTATTCACTCAGTAAAAGCTGGATTCATGTGAGGATCTGAACAATTGTATTAAAAAAAATCGTGGATCTCAAGAAAGAAAGTTTTAGTTGTTAACTTAATTTCTAAGGTTACAGTTTTAGGAATTACCTTGATAAACTTCACCTTCTCATTATTCTTCAGTCTATCATGCTTGATTAAGTGGAATATAGCTTCTTTCTTTTTTTCTTTTTTGGCCTTTGTAGAACAAATAAACTAGAGATAAACTTTTATAAGATCAGAGAAGCGTAATAAGAATAATCAAGAATAGAAACTAAGTCCTGTGAGAAGAGAAAGAAGGAACTGGGAATGTTCAATAACACTGACAGAAGAATCAATTTGCCCAAAGATGTTGTGGGTGCCTCGTCACTAAATGTTTTCCTGTGGAGGTTAAATTGTTGGGGTTACTACTTTAATTTGAATTTCTTCACTGAGTAGGGACTAAGATTTGATATGCTAAATGGCCCATTCAACTCTATGATTCTAATCCTTCTTCTTGGCTGTCCTTTACATAATCAGCCAATGCATGCTTTTCTTCTTCCACAGTTTGTGTGACTTGAAGTAAACCTCTGTGCCTATTTCTGCCGGGCATGTATAATATATCAATATCACTATAGGGATATAATTCGTAGTGATAGTCATCATTTTCTTGTTTTTTTGCTCCAAACTATCCAGTTCAGCTTGTGTTCAGTTAATAATCCAGCAATATATTATATCACAGATATGGCCCAGCTTTGATTGCATATCCATTGTTCAACTTAGTCTTTAGCAGTTCTTTCACTCTTTGGATGTATTCTTTAGTAATCCCCCTTTTAACTTGTCCATGCTTGGATGTTATCCAACTGTAAAATGCCCAGATACCTGTAGGCTTCGTCCTGATGGTTTCTAATGTTTGGCCATTCGGTATTTCAATTCCATTTACCCCAATTTATTGCTACTGTAGTACATTTCTCTGGGCCAAATTCCATTGCTATATCTGTGCCAAAAATTCTTACAGTGTTTGACAATGGCTGGATTTCACTTCTGATTTTCCATAAAGCTTCTGATCATCCATATAAAGCACATGTGAGATTTTATTAGCATTTTTTTGCTGTTTGATAGTCAAGATTTGTTTTCTTCAAAATCACTGAAAGTGGGATCATAGCAGTGACAAATAATAAGGATTGAAATGAGTTTCCCTGCCTCTCCTAATGCCTCTCCTAATGTTGACATATTAACATTATTATTAATGTTTATTATTGTTATTGTTACATTTCAGAGTCTAAAAATATTATGAAAAATCAAGAATGTGCTGAGTTCCAATCTGCACATTTACTATGGGGTACAAATCTGCAAGTTCGATTTCTTCTGTTTCCCTTTTCCAATCCCAGCTGTGCACGGCTGCTTTCACAACAGGAGGACATCCAGGAGGTTGGATTCAATGCCAGCTTGGGAACTAAAATAATCATTCATGGTTTCAGGTACAAATATTCAAAAGTGAACATATGCCCTCTACATTATGTGTAACAGTATGTGGGGATATGTTGGAAGAGAGGAGGAAGAGCCGCAGCCTAGGCAACCGTCATGCAAAAGGTATCTCAGACCACAGAAGGAAAAAGGGGCATGAGAAGCATCTCAGAAGGATCCCTCCCTAGTTTTCTGGAAAGTAACTGTGAAGGAGGGGAGAAGTGCTTTCAGACTTGCTAGACACTGTTACTGTAAACTTACAATAAAGGTAGTGTTAATATTCATGGTTTGTGCTTCTTGTCTGGACTACCTCGAAGGGCTGACATTATGGGACTAAGTAATGGATTGATAATTGGGATTGCTTTAACAATGAAAAGTAACTTGTATAATCTATTGAAGTATATCTATTAATATACTGTACATACATAAGAGAATAGAGCCACTGAATTGATCATTAATGTCAGACTCTCCAAAGTCAGTGTGCTGCTAAATGCTTAAGAACTGGCTCTGCTGACTCCATTGTCCTTGCACTGCACTGCTAGCTAGAGTGGGCTAGGCACTGAGGTTTGCCTCTGCTGTTGACCAGCTCACAAAATTCCAGAAAACTTAACAATCAACATTCTTGAGCCAGTGTGAGCCAACTCCAGAACCCCACTGCTTCAATGGGAATGTCTCTGAGAATAGTCTGTATCAGTGTTTCTCAATCTTGGCAACTTTAAGCTGCGTGGATTTTAATTCCCAGAATTCCCCAGCCAGCATCACTTCCGAGTGCATTTTTAAAAAACTTTCTAAGTGTACAAATTGGCATATGCTTATGCTAAATGTCATTGTCAGGAAGAGAATTCCCCCCAACCTCATCTCTGTTGGAATTCACATCTTGTTTTCTTTCCAATTTCTCCCTTCTACATGCTTTTCTAAGAAACTATATGCCCAGCTAGTTGGACCATTCTTTGTAGCTACACCTGTCATTCTTGTGACTTTTTGCCTGCAGCTTCCCCTCACACTGAAAGCATATCTAGTTTTCCATTATTCTCTCTGGGTCCTGGAAGCTCCCCCCTCCCCTTATCTTTTGCACATCTCTTCCCTCAAACCTCCCACATCCTGTGAAGGGAAGAAGAATCTGAGTTGGAAGATATTTTGGACTCAGTGCAGGAGAGGCAAGCTGAAACATTTCATTTGCTGAAAAAGATACCCAGTTACTGGCCATTTTGGGGAGTTACCAGATGGTGTTCATGCAGCTCATCTTCTTCCTCTGCATTCATTTCATCTGCAGTTCCCATTCACCTATCAGCAGTTCTGACATGTTTATGGACAGGGAGGGAGAATTTTGTATGACTAATGAGAAGCAGAAATTGCTACATCTGAAGATGGTGGGAGAGTTCTGGAATGGAGAACAAAAAAGGAGAAGAGAGTAAAACATTTGCATTTCCTGTTGATAAGTGACAGAAGGAACGATGGATAGAGATGCGTGAAATAAATGGAAATTCTGACTGATGGGAAAAATAGAAATGGAGGGAGGAACATCTAACACTTCCAGACCCATAAGAGGAAGAGAAGAAGAATATAGAAAAGGATGTTCTGCAAGAGATGAATGAAATGTAGTCAGGAAGGAGCCAGTGGTTCCTAGGCTAGAGAGAATTTTTATGTCAACACAAAGCACACAGGTGCCTTCCAAGACCATCAAGAGAACAGCAAGGTATCCACTGAATAGTGAAAGAGGAAGGAAAAACGCTAGAATCTTAATCCTAAGCACAGATGTGGCCCTTGACCTCTGTATACTGCAGTAGACAAATCTCTGTATAGAGCAGTGATGGCGAACCTATGGCACGCGTGCCACAGGTGGCACACGGAGCCATATCTGCCGGCACGTGAGCCGTTGCCCTAGCTTAGCTCCAGCGCGCATGTGCACGCTGGCCAGCTGATTTTTGGCTCACGCAGAGGCTCTGGGAGGGCGTTTTTGGCCTCCGGAGAGCCTCCGGGGGGGCGGGGGAGGGCATTTTCACCCTCCCCAGGCTTTAGGAAAGCCTCTGGAGCCTGGGGAGGGCGAAAAACGGGCCTACCGGCCCCACCGTAAGTCAGGAAACGGGCCATTTCTGGCCTCCAGAGGGCCTCCGGGGGGACGGGGGAGACCGTTTTCGCCCTCCCCAGGCATTGAATTATGGGTGTGGGCACTCGTGCGCGCGCGATAGCATGCGCGCACGCGCTTTCGGCACCCGAGGAAAAAAAGGTTCGCCATCACTGGTATAGAGTATATGGCTTCATTATTATCTAGTAAAGAGACAAATCTTGATTATGAACATGCTGTTGAATAAGCCAAATTTTGAAAAAGAACTTACATTTCCAGGAAGCTGAGATATCTGAGATATGAACGGAGCTTGAGCCATTAGCTTTACTGTATATTGAGGGTTTCATGATTCGTTGGATATTAAACCTTGCAGATTAGGCTTCACCCTTTCTTTATAAATGGAGATGCCCTCACAAATTATCTTGCTTGTATTTCTCTTTAGGGCACTAGGCACCAAACCGTCATGGATAGATGCACTGATTCAAGCCTTCCTAGAGGTAGTCAAAGTCAATGTGATTGCTGTAGATTGGGTTCAGGGAGCCACAGCAGCCTATCCTACTGCAGTAGAAAATGTTATGAAATTGGGACTGGAAATTTCTAGTTTTATCCGCAAGTTACTGGTAAGTAGAACTTCCTGAAAAAGTACTGAATCCAATGTTGCTCAAGTACTTTCTCTCTAGGGAGAAAAGTATCAAACAGAATACTCATGTGGCAAATATAACTATGTGCAAAGAGAACTATGGTGTTTAGGACTCCAGACTTTTTCTAGATGGTTGCTGGTAGCATTAGCAAATGTGCCTTTTTCAGTGGTGTCTATTAATAATGTAAATGACTTCATAATGTTAATGTGCATGGGCTTTTTTTCCTATTTCCGCTTAACCACAGTGCAAACATGTCCTAGTGACATCCTTTTTCTGCTATGTCCCCATAATGTTGCCTTCATATCATTCCAAGCCCATGAACGAGACAAGATTAAAGTGGCACTAAAGTTTAAATAGTATCCCACCCCCACTTATTCTGATACCATCCAAAGATCACCTTTAAGGTATATAAATGCATTAGGCTTTATCATCCCATATATTGGAGTGGCTGGAGTGGGTCAGGGCCAGGGAGACAGTAAGTCTTGTACTGATCTAATTTTCCGATGATTTGAGGAGGGGCAGATAGCAGTTCAATTCAGCAATGAGGAGAGGCTCTAATTATGGACCTTTCAAAAATGTTAATCATTCAATCTTTGAATTCTCTAATATATTAAACATGTTTTAGTGCTGTTAAAACCACCCACTGTTTTGCTGGTACTTATTTATTTTATTTATTTATTTGTCAACAAGTGCAAGGAAACAGGACACATGAAAAAAATGGCACAAATAAATGGATATAAAGAAGCAAAACATAGCCATAAACACATAAAATGAGTACATACAAATGGGTACAGTAGGACAGGGATGGTAGGCACGCTCGTGCGCTTATGCATGTCCCCTTAGGGACCTGTTAAGAAACGTGTAAGGTCCACGGTAGACAGTTTAAGGTAAAAGGTATGGGGGTTAGAGAAACTAACAACAGGATCAGGTAAAGTATTCCAGACATTTACTACTCTATTGCAGAAGTCGTATTTTCTGCAATCAAGATTAGAGCGGATTACATTTAGTTTGAATCTATTGATAGCCCTAGTGTTATTGTGGTTGAAATTAAAGTAGTCGTTAACAGGTAGGACGTTAAGGTAGATGATCTTGTGTACTAAGCTTAGGTCGGAACGTAGACGGCGTAGTTCAA
>QLTV01000867.1:1295258-1330155 GCA_003457575.1 Thermophis baileyi
TTGATGTAAATTTAGACAAAAGTCAATCATTCTGTTGTCACTGTTGGAAAAAGGTTCTTTGATATGAAGATTATAAATTGTGTTTAAACTGTTGCAGAAGATTAGATTGAGGCAGTTGTTTAATCTAGTGTTGATAGTTACCAATTGATCAAGTCCTAAAGTAGTGCCAGCATTATACAGGGTCGTATGTATTGTTTCAGTTGAGCCCTCATTTAGGGTCCAATTAATAAGAGGTAAATTGAGGTCACCAAGAAAGATAATGGGATATGGGCATGAGGCTGCCCACATTAGTAATGTAGTTAGTTTGCTTGCATGATCAAGGTCATAATCAGGGGCTCTGTAACACAATAGGAAGCGAATTGTGGTATTTAGAGATAGATCACAGATAATGGTCTCAGGAAGAACAAGCTCTTGTGTTACTTGAATATTTTTCAAATCTAGAGACTTTTTGTTAATTACTTGGTTAATTAATTAGTTTATCTTATGATAAAAAAACTAACAGTCCGGAAAACACAGAGTAAAAAAGTTTTGCTCTTTTGCTATTCTAATGGTGGTGGGTTAATCCTATTATGTCCTAAAGGTCATGTCCTGTTCTTAGAATTTGGGTGGAGAAGGATATAAATTTTAATTCCATCACTGGAGGTGAGGGTGTTTTGTGAATAGGCTGGCCTGATCTTCCTTAATGGGCATCTGCTGTAGGCTATTAAGAAAGACTGGGGGCAGTTTTCTGCCTCTAAGAACATGTTTTTCCATTTCTCCTTTGGGGAAATATAATACTCTACCTCTTTTAATATTCTCCAAAATATTTCATTCTCTAGGAGGTGGGGTTTCCCACACATGGATAGAGGAAATGTTTTTCTTAGAACAGGAGTTCCCAAGCCCCGGGCTGTGGCGCACTACTGGGCCGTGGCCTATTTGGAACCAGGCTGTGCGATAAGCGGGCTGGTGCTTCACTTGTGTCCCAAAGGCTTCTCTTCTCTCTTGCATCAGTGGAGCTACACACGCATGTGTGTGCACCGGCCCACCACTCGTGCAGCCTAGTTCCCCTCTCCCTCCCAGCCAGGCCGCTAAACTGCCTGCTCCCGAAAACGGACCGGTGAGAGCAGAGGCTGAGTGGGACGAGGGCGCCCTGCTCAGCTTCACTGATTCACCAAGGCTGCCTGTGCAGGACACCACTTTTGGAGCATCAGGTACCCTCAGTGAGTCTGAAGGAGCACGAGACAGCACCCCCAAAGCAGGGGTGAAATTCAGCAGGTTCTGACAGGTTCTGGAGAACCGGTAGCGGAAATTTTGAGTAGTTCGGAGAACCGGCAAATAGCACCTCTGGCTGGCCCCAGAGTGGGGTGGGAATGAAGATTTTGCAATATCCTTCCCCCAGGAGTGGGTTGGGAATGAAGATTTTGCAATATCCTTCCCCCAGGAATTGGGTGGGAATGGAGATTTTGCAGTATCCTTCCCCCGGAGAGGGGTGGGAATGGAGATTTTGTAGTATCCTTCCCCTGGAGTGGGGAGGGAATGGGGATTTTGCAGTATCCTTCCCCTGCCATGCCCACCAAGCCATGCCCACAGAACTGGTAGGGAAAATTTTTGAATTGTGGGTGCTCCATCATTGGAAGTTTTCAAGAACAACCATTTGTCCAGGATGGAATGAGGACTCCTGCCTTGGGGAACGGGTTGGACTAGAAGATCTCCAAAGTCCCTTCCAGCCTTATGAGTCTATGATTCTATATCCTCTGGAGCACACAAGTACACAAAGGTAGCATCTGCATTACCTTGTGATTATATGATTGTGAAAAGACACATTTTGTTTAAAGAAATGCAGACAAGTATCACACATATATTTTTACCTTTAAATGATACATATTAAAAAAATAATATTTCTGCAATCACATTTCTGATTATTGCCTTGCAGAGTAACCCTGTCCAGATTCCCTTTGTCATACAACATAAATGAAGTACCCTTACTTCCTATGTATTTTGCCTGTACTCTTTTCATAATAAATTTTAAAAGTATTGTTGCGACTAATATAAAGTCGTATTGCAATAAGCTGTATATGAAACTCTAATTTTAGAGTTACCTTCATTTTGCTTTTTTCCCCTTCCATCTAAGCAAAGTTGTCCAGAGAAAAACAAGAACCAATTGATTAGATTGTTGGGGGATTTATCTGTGTGTTTTGAGGGCATTTAGAAGAAAAAGACCTAATTATTATTCTTCCCAACCTTCAGGCTATGGGGGTGCCAGAGTCATCCATCCATCTTATTGGGGTGAGCCTTGGAGCACACGTTGGGGGCCTGGTGGGCCAATTCTATGAAGGCCACCTTGGAAGAATTACTGGTAAGGAAAGCAGCAACGTGAAAATATTTAGTATGGTTTATGACATTTTTCTTAATATACTGATATTTGAAGAGTGCTTAATTTAGCTCTTAACTAATTATATTTTGAGGCACAATGGTTCAGTGATTAAAGGCACTGAGATTGCCGATAGCCTCGATTTGAGACCCAAGCTCCATGTGACAGGGTAAGCTCCTGTTACTTGTCCCAACTCCTGCCCACCTAGCAGTTCGAAAGCATGCAAACGCGAGTAGATAAATAGGTACCACAGAAAACCTGCATTAGGCTCCAAGCTGGTTCTGAACTAAGGTCCTGCAATAACTTTTTTTTCCCCAAATAAAGAGATTGTCGCATATTTATATATTACATAACTAATGTCATATAGATTTTGTTCCTTTTAGATTTTTCAATGAATTGTGCCATCTTGCTCTATAGCTTTGACCAACCTTCTGTTAGGCTATCATGCTGACAAAACAACTAGTTGGTTTTGCAAAAGATTTAAACAGTTCCCAATAATTATAGATGTAGAGGTTTAGCAATAGTATTGAATAAAGCTCCTATAAATAAGGGACTTTTTTTAAACATTTTATTCAAAGAAATGTTTTCATTGTGATTTGAGCTGATTCCTAATCCCAATCTCTCAAAGCTTTTTTCAAACAAAATAATAGTAATAGCAACATGGAAAGGATTATGATGATGATGATTGAAGAATTTAGTTTTGTTTTTGTTTCTTATGAAAAATGCCACAAGTTCAATTCTGTTTCAACAATTCAGGCCCCGCCTTCTGAATCACAAATGGTCCATTTCAGGTGACCTTGTACCACACAATCACTTGCTGTGCTCCAAATTCACCCAATGAAAAGTGTAATTGGTTGCCACTTATTGTTCATCATGTTTCAGCTCTGGATCCAGCGGGGCCAAAATACACAAGAGCCAGCCCTGAGGAGCGTCTGGATCCTGGGGATGCTCTCTTTGTAGAAGCCATTCACACAGATTCAGATAGTAAGCTAATGACCTGCTTTCCAATCATATTTCAGTTTTATTTCTTTTTAAAGACAATAACATTTCAGGTGTACTCATTTCTAAAATTGTTTTTGTATCCTTCTTGAAAATCATTGTTGACTATTAATTTCCACTTGTTAAGGTGTGGTAATAATCGTAAATAATAGGTGCTGTTTGTCTGTCATAGCTACACTATCTCATCTTACTTCTTCTGATGGGATGACTTTGGGTTTATGGACCAGCAATTCCAGGGTAGTACTGTACTACCTTGAGCTCTGAATGGGGTTGAACTCTCTCTCTCAGAAGTGGTATGCAATCTGGGCAGCCTCCTGCTCCTGCTCAAGCAGCAGCTGGTTTTGTGGCCCAAAGGGCTTTTTTGTGCAATTATATTTTGGGTGTTAATTGTGATCATTCCAGAATTGGGAATTCTTGCTCATAGTCACTCATGCCCTAGTCACCTCCAGCTTAGATTATTGTCAATGCTGTACAAATGGGATGCCTTGAAAAGCATTTGAAGCATTTGAAAGCATTTGAAATATAAAGCTGGTATAGGCTGTGATGGGGTATCTTGTTACCCATGGGTGACCCCACTGCTTTCGGACTGTACTTGTTGCCAATCAGCATCTGGTCCATTAAGGATCCAGATCTTCTCTTCTATGCATCTGTTCATCTAATCAAATCAAAGAGTGTCAAACATCTTCTAAGTCCTATCTGTCTAGGGATGCCATCTGATAGGACCTTGGAAACAAACATTCTCAATTGCTGCTTCTAACTTTAGAACACTCTCCCTATAGAAATCCACTCTATTCTTTGTCTCTTGGGTTTCAGGAGAAAAAGTTATGACCCTTCCAAAAGGAAGGAATTTTGCAATTGTTGGGGTGACCTGGCACACAAATGGTTTGGGGTCTGTCTGTCCCCCCCACATCACTGTGATACTATTGGGATTTTTTTTAACCTTTTTTTTAAACTGCAGTCTTTCAAAGTTCAAACTTCTTCATAATGCATTTTACAATTTGCAATTAAAGTTAATCAGTAACTATAATACTTTACACAGTTCAGTTGTATGCATATTTTGTGTGTTTCAACAGTTGGCTTTCTTTTATTTGCATGGCCAATAATTGGAACAGAATGAGATGAAATATTCTGGAAAAAAATTATCTTGTGAAAAGATCTGTTCCATGCCTATATGTATCTACATATGTGTGATCAGTGCTTCCAGTTACAGCTTTGCTATAGATATCTGCATCATTTTAAAAGCAATTCTAACATCGTTTTTTCCCCTAGATTTTGGTATCCGAATACCCGTGGGGCACATTGATTACTATCTTAATGGAGGGAAAGATCAGCCTGGATGTCCCCGTTTCATATTATCTGGTAATAATGGTTCTTGGGTGATTATTTGAAGCTGCTTTACTGTCAAAGCAGTGTACCTTGTACAGATACAGAAAATATAATCTCATTAGGGATATCTGTATCAATAAATGGGGATTAACAGGAGGTTGCCAGAAAGGTTCTGTAAGGGAATTTAAGGGGAATTCTCTGATAATTTTTCCCTTTGAGGGTCTTTTCCACTTTCTATCAAACCACAGCACCAACTGAGCAGGCAGCAGTCTCTTGTTTTCTGTGGAGTTCCCATGTCTATGAGATTCTATTAAGTAGTTCCCAATAGTTAAAACAGCTTTTTCTCCCTTCTTCTAATAGTGTTCAAGGACAGTCTCAAAGTATATACAATTTGTTAGATTTTGTCACTCATAAGGTTGACTCAGCCTTCCATCCTTCCGAGGTGGGTAAAATGAGGACCCAGATTGTTGGGGGCAATATGCTGACTCTGTAAACCGCTTAGAGAGGGCTGTAAAGCACTGTGAAGCGGTATATAAGTCTAAGTGCTATTGCTATTATTTTGGAACTTATACAGAAGGCTGCAATAACTGCAGAGGCAATACGGTAGAAGCAATCAGGGTAGCTATCAGCATTGGGGATATTAAAAGCCAAGCTGCTACAATATTCTATTGACTCAAGGATAAGTGGTAAGCAATTCAACAATGGGAAAAGGCCCTTAGTCAAGAATTTGTACCTACAGAGGTGGGATTGTAATGGTTCTAACAGGTTCTCTAGAACCGGTTGTTAACTTTCTAAGCAGTTCGGAGAACCGGTTGTTAGAAGAAATCTCCTTTTGGTTTTTTTCCACTTTACAGGGTTAATCCTGTAAGGAATTACAACATTCTGGTGTTGTTTCTATAGCCTAATCTTTATTGCCCTGCTTACAGAAACTGCCTCTCTGTTAACCCTTATTACATTCTTGGCAGTACGCCTAGACTTACTGTCTCCGGAGGTTTGTTTTTTTCTTTGCTGGTACTTTTTTTTTTCTTTGCTTGACTTTCTTAGAGGAAGGGTTGTTTTAAGCCTTTTACCCTGCTGTTGGGAGGAAATACTCCCCTGTTGGAGTTCTTCCAGCACAGAGCTGCCAGAAAGAAGCTTTTAATGACAAGGAACCAAGATGAGTGACATTCAGCAAGGCTTCTTGGCTAGCTAGAAAGATTGACATTCAATCGTGAGTTTACATTCCCTTTCTGACTTTTGGTCTAAAACTGGTTTTTGGTGAAGTTTAATTCTGTGCTTGGTGATGTTTAATCCTACATACCCTTTCTGACTTTTGGTCTTAAACTGGTTTTTGGTGACGTTTAATTCTGTGCTTGGTGATGTTTAATCCTGTGTTTATTGATGGGATAATTTTCCCTATTTAGCTTTGTTTGGAAGGAAAAATGTTAATCTCTGTTCCTGAAAAGCAGCTTCAGAAATCTGGCTAGTTCCTGTGTCTATTTGTTCTGGTAATTGCTTTAACAAGCAACAGCTACTGTGTTTGCTCCTTTGCTTCATTCTAGTTAGGCTTATCTCAAGTGCTTTTTCTATCTGGGGAGGGGGTCTTCCTTCACTGCTTTAGTGGTTCTTCGCACTGTCCTTTTGGGGTGTACTTCCAAGAGGCAGGATGCAAGCTTGGCACTGATTTTTTTACTGCCTTTCTGGGGGGCATATGTGATCTTTCCTTAAATCTGGATGATTTCCTTAGGATGTCTTATGAGATGAGTGAGACCAGTTGGTATCTTTAAGTGGTGCAAATGGATCTAAGGAATGCTTCTCCTGCGTGTGCTCTTTCTGGAGAGCTTAAATGCCCTCTCTGCTAAAGGGTTTCACTTTATGAGCAAGAGTTGGCTGCTGATAGTTATCATTGCATTTTAACTATTTTAATTCCTCAAGGAATTAAAAAAGTGACTTATGACCGTTATGTTTTGTGCCCCACCTTGTCACAGTGGTGAAGAGGAGCACCGCAGTTGTGAAATGAGTGACATGGTTGTTAAGAATGCTGCAACGGGCATAAATGTGAGGATGGTCATAAGTGCAAGGAGTGGGCGTAAGTGCAAGGACCGGTCATAAGTCACTTTTTCAGCCCTCTGAGTAGTCCCTATGCATGTAGCCACGCCCACCCAGTCACATGACCAGCTAGCCACGCCCACCTAGTCACATGACCACCAAGCCACGCCCCAAATAAGCCACGCCCACAGAACCGATTGTTAAAAAATTTGAATCCCACCACTGTGTACCTACATTTGGAAAACTGCTTGTGTCCTGGCCAGCCTCCTGATTTATTTGTAGAAAATACAAGAGCATTTGGACAGTGGACATTTGAGCTGGACATAGGGTCAAATGGAGGCTATACAGCAGGGGTGGGTTCTAACTTACCTCGCCGCTGGTTCGCTTCCTCCCATGCCGTGTGGCTGCGCACGCATTGCGCACCGCATGGCCACACCGCACGGGCACGTGCGTGCTGTGCGCACATGTGCATATACGCAGTGACGAAAAATCACAAAAAAATCCCCCCCCCAAAAAACCCAAAACAAGATGGCGGCGTATGCGCAGTGCCGGGGACTCAGCTTCTGCGCATGCGCAGAAGAAAAAAAAATAGCAACCCCCCCCCCCCAAAAAAAATAAAAAAAAATAATCCAAAAAAAAGATGGCGGCGTCCACGGACCGGCACCGACAGAACCGGCTCCGTGACATCACCAGCAGTTTGCTACCGGTTCTATAGAACTGGTGCGAACCGGGAGGAACCCACCTCTGCTATACAGCTATCTTTCTGGTATACATTAATTTAGATTCCTGTACTGAGTAGACTGGTGGACTCAATAATCTAATCAGTGTTTCTCACCTTCAGCAATTGTAATATGTATGGACTTCAACTGCCAGAATTCTTCAGCCAGCATGTTGGGAATTGAAGTCCACACATCTTTAAGTTGCAGAGGTTGAGAAACAGTAGCTTAATAATCAAAGTGGTTTGACAATTATCAAAGAAAATTTTGCGCATAGGATAATAGGATAAGATAGTTTCAATTTCTACTTGTGCTTTAAAATCCCAGCAAACTGAAAAATAAAAATGTATTTTATGTAAGCTGTAAATGACATGTTTCGACTTATTTGCTATTCTGTTAGATATAATGCAAATTTATAGTTAAAGCATAAGAACAAATCAGTTAAAGCTATATTTAATCCATTAATTGAAATGTTCTTCAGGACTGGTTTAAAAGCTTGGCATCTTCCTGAATTAAAAATCTCTTTCTCTTAAGTTTATAGTTTAGCTTTTCATTTCACTTTTTTTAAGCAAAAAGATTTAGATTTTAAAAAAAATGATTAGAAAACCACTGAGTTAATCTTTGGTTTTTGGTTTTTAAAGGCAAGGAAAGGGACATTCATCCAATTTGGACCATTTTGAGCCACAGTGGCGCAGTGGTTAGAATACAGTACTGCAGGCTACTTCTGCTGACTGCCAGCTGACTGCAATTTGGCAGTTCAAATCTCACCAGGCTCAAGGTTGACTCAGCCTTCCATCCTTCTGAGGTCGGTAAAATGAGGACCCAAATTGTTGGGGGCAATATGCTGACTCTGTGAACCGCTTAGAGAGGGCTGTAAAGTACTGTAAAGCAGTATATAAGTCTAAGTGCTATTGCTATTGCTATTTTTAAAGAAAAGATTACTATACATTTCCACAGAGAACTATTTGATGTACTGGTTAAGGCATCAGGCCAGAAACTCTGAGAACATAAGGCTCAGAACCAATGGATGACTTTGGGTCAGTCATTCTCTCTCAGCCCTAAAAAGCAGGCAACCCATTTTGGAAAAACCTTGCCATGAAAACTGTAGGGATTAGTCCAAGAAGTCGCTAGCAGTCAAGACAAGTCAGAATCACCAACAACCCCACTTCCCTATTGTCAGGCCATTTCTCCCTTTTTATTGCTTTTCAATTGTTATGCCAATTAAAACTTTTTTAAAAAAAATAGTGAAACTGTAATCAGATTTATATTTTGATGGCTAACAAAGAAATTAAAAATAATGAGAAATGGCATCAGCCACCAAAATGATGACTGATCTGTAGCTTCATACACTCTGTCTCTTTCCCCTTCCAGGCTACCAGTACCTGATCTGTGACCATCTGAGGGCTGTGCATTTCTACATCAGTGTCTTGAAAGATTCCTGCCCAGTGATGGCTTTCCCTTGTTCCAGTTATAAGAATTTCTTAGCTGGTCACTGTTTAGATTGCTTCAATCCTTTCTTGCTCTCCTGTCCCACAATTGGTATGTTACTTCTGCAGTGATCTCAGAATCTAAACTTTGAGAATTTGGGATGTGAGTGGAGTTAGGATATGGCAGGTCTTCCATCTTCTGTGACATATGTGCTTCCCATTAGATGACAAATAAAATCAACATCTCTGTTGAGGACATAATATTTTATTGAAAGTTCTGTCAAAGTTAAAACTTGCATACCCCAAATCTGAACAATTCTAAAATGTAAGTTGTTGAAATCAGGGGTGGGTTCTGGATCCTGTTGCTGCCGGTTCACTCAGCAAAATCTAAGATGGCGGCGCCCACGGAGACACTGACGGAACCGGCTCCGTGATGTCATCGCCGAGTTACTAACGATTCTAAAGAACCGGTTAGAACCGGTAGGAAACCACCTCTGGTTGAAATGTTTGATTCCAATTCCCTGTCAGACTTTGCTCTTTATTTTCCAAGTATGTAGATCAGAGTGCAGCAGTAATAAAGCAATTTTGTTCCCGTTCCCAAATTTATTTTTAAAAAAGGAACAGAAAAAGAAAGAATGAAATATCCATATTTACACCGGGAAGCGGGAGAGAAAGAGTAGGAACCAGTTGTTGTATTGAAGAACTCAGTCCAATCAGTCAAGATTCCTAGAGTTTTTCTACAGTAGCAAATTTTGGAACTGAATTTTTGCTGTGACAACAGGAAAAGCTGCTAAGACAGCAATGAATTGTTTTCACTCTCTTGCCTATCCCCTGCCTGAGTTTAATGGCATGACAGTTACACATTAAGCCTGCAGAAAACATGGTCTGGAATTGAGAAGAGGATAATGTAGATGGCAATTAAAATATAGTCAGGCTGCCTATGTTTAAAAAATGAGTGTATCTTCTAAGACCTTTCCTTACTTGCACTGAACTCCAGTACAAATATGCCAGAGCAGCATTTTTTATTTTTTATTTTTGCTATCTTCCCATGACATTGTCTTCATCTCAGAGTGTCTACTCTATATGCATGATCAAAAATTCAAGAGATCAGCCACAAGGGTGTGATTGAAGCTCTACCCGTTTTAATGTGCAATACATCTAAAAATCAGATGGAGCTATGATTACAAAATCATGGCCACTATCTTGACTTTTTAAATTATACTCTGTGGATATCCCTGCTTTATCTCATTCATAGTCCAAACAAAGACTGGTTTAAGTTGTCAAGTGCTATTCCAGTGTTAAAATAGTGTTCCCCTGCTATCTGACAGCTTCAAGGTGCTTCTAAATATTGAGACTTTGTCATTCATTATCTTGGAAGGAAGATAGGCGACTGACAGAGACTGAAAACAGAGGAAATAGGAGGAGGATAAAGATAAGCAATAAGGACAACATTTGATTTGAGAACAGCAAATTTCATGTCAATATCTGCCCAGTCAAGGATGAGTGACGAGCACTTAAGCTCAGCACCAAGGAAAGGGACACTTGTTTTATGATAGCAAACTTTAGGTTTCTAGTATAAATCAGAATAGATCTTACAAGCTGGGTCTTAGCTGAGATTCTAACTTTAAGCATAATTTAACAAAAACTTCTTCAGTGGTAATACCAACATTTTTTCCCCAAATTAAGAGTGGGCTTGTAAAAAGGAGACTTGTCAAAACGTACTGTTCCCCATTTTCAGCCTTAACATTCCCAGCTATCTATAGAATGGCCTGAAAACATCCTTTTTCAGGTGGTTTTTTTTTGGGGGGGGGCGGAGTTAAAAGGTAGAAATGGAAATGATGTGATTTCCAAAGGCCTCTGCTCCCATTGTCATAATTCTCTCATTTCTGAAATTGTCTCCCCAAGTTTGGTCCCTGCTGTTTTCTAGTGATTTCACCACATCCTCAAAAAGCTTCCTGCAACTCTCTGAAAGGCCTGGAGCCTGCATTTTGACCCACAGTGCCCAAGATATTGCTTGCCCTGATGGAAGAGAAATATCCTGTGTGTGGATTCTTCTAAGAGTCAGTGCTATAGCTGGCATAATGAATGGATAAGAGGGATTTCACCTGATTCACAAACATCTGGGTTTTTCCTCTTCATACCTAATTTTGCTATTTAAATGAAAAGTGAGACCTACAAAATCTCAAATTTGATACCCAATACTAACTGCATGTTCACTCTTTACTTATGCACCAGAGAATTCAGTTTTCTTCTGTATTATAATGTTGATTTAGGACTTTTGGACAACGGAGGACTCAACATGAAAACGTTACCTAGAGAGGTTAAAGTTTACTTGGCCACAGCTGCATCAGCACCATACTGTGGTGAGTAATTGAAAATTGAAAACTTTCTTCTTAATATCGGAGGACAATAATTTAGAATTCAGAACCAATGACACTGATAGCTTTCAAATGTAAAATGAATACACAGTATAGACAATCTTTTTCTTGATTTTGTAATTAAAGTTCTGCTTTAAAGCTCCTCACTGAGATTCAGTTGTTTACATCTGTCTCTATTGGAAAAGATCTAAGTACCTACAGTACTAACCTATATGTTCAAATGAGGAACATAGGCAAGACTAGATCTGGGAGAAAACTGACATTTCATGTAGGATGGTAAAAATGGTCTGGCTGAATTCATTATCTTTGAGATATAAGGAGAACAAGGAGTCCAATCTTATTCCTATCTTTAAAACAAAACAAAACAGGAGGATCTAGACCAATTGATACCTGAGAAGATTCTAGAATAAGCTTATAATGTTTTAATTAATTATTTGTGGTGTATCACTCAACAGCTCACAGACAATATATGCCTATGTTCTCCCATAATAAAAAGTACTATAGAGCAATTATTAATTTATTTTAAAGGATCTGACTGATGAGTGGGGAGATATTCTTGTATGAGTTTACAAAGAACCTAGCAACAATTTTCTTCTTAATAATGGAGGCTAATTATGTTTAATGCTTTCTGCTGAGAATGTGTTTTCTGTGTTACTTAGTACACCATACACTTGTAGAGTTCCACTTGCAACAGAGGAGAACTTCAGATACCAATATTGAGATAACCTTTCTCACTAGCAACTCCTCAGCTAGCACCAGCTTCATCATGTGAGTAATAATGGACAGTTCCAATGTCCTTTCAGTTTGCACAATCATCCAATAGGCAGCCTAATCTTAACTAGCCAAAATGGTCGTGAGCTGTCAGAGTTGCTGAATCTGTTGTGTGTCAGATCTAACTCCCTCCTGACTCCGAATATGTGGTGCATGTTTGCTTGTTTTAAGCTTCTCTTGGATTCAGTCTGCTGCAGGATAATATAAAACTAACCCAGCCTGTCTTCACTTTGCACCAGCATTATAAATATCTACCCAGACTGACTAAAATTTGGACGTGGTATAACACTTTTCTTCTTCTAGCCCACTCTCATCCCATATTTTATTTTTCACAGCATATATTGGCAGATCTTTTTTTCAGAAAAAAAAATCATCTTAGTTGGCAGAAATGATTTCTGGAACATACCCTAACACCACCCACTAACACTTATTTAATTAGGATTGTGCCATGGGTGTTTCCACATAATATTATAATAGCAACAGAGCCAGATACATTTGTATTTGAAGCATGTAGATTTGCGGTGTTAGTCTATGAAGACATGAGCAATTGTGCAGTTGCAGAATTTTCTGTAGTGTTTAACTAAATGTTCAAAATCAGGGTTTACTGAAGTCTCAGAAAATTATTATTTTGATCATTTGTGTAAGTAGTGGAGCCACATCAACTTTCTTTACTATCAGCTTCTTAATTGTGCAGCTAAATGAATAACCAAGAAAAAATGCTAAGTGCAATCTTACATATACATTATGTGCACACAGACAATGTTGAATTTACAGTGCAGAGAGAGTTGGCCAGATGCTGCCAGATGTTGAAGCAAAGCTAAGCAAACAACTGCAGTTATTTAGGAATGCTGATTTTGCTTTTCCTGCAGTGGTTGATTCTTCCCAATGTGTTTTTCTCTCCTCTTGCACTTCAGCTAATATGTACAAAATAAAGGGGTTGCAGAGAGCATAGAATTTTGGATCCTCATGGAAAATGGCCTGGCTCTCATTAAGAGTGATTCAGAGCTCACTCTGCAGCTTGACTGTAGCTCTTCCCTACACTGTATTTATATTTCTACAAAAAGTCAATAAAACTTTGGTTCCTCTTCTCACACTTTATATCCTATTGACCTTCGCAGACTCAAGCAACAAATGCTGGGCAAAGGCTTGCTGATTCATTCCGCTCCACTATGCCAGATAGAAAGTGTGATGTTGCAGCCCCTTCACAAGTTTTGGAAGAGGAACAAAGCTGAGCCACCTATTGTTGGGCACTTTTGTACTGCACCTCTACCTGTGGATAAAAAGTAAGCAAGGAATACTTTTTTTTCTAGCAAGAAAAGTATTGAGAGATTCTGTGTTTGAATTTTAATTTATTTGGGGATAAGTTAATTAAGATGCACTTGAAGCATTTTCCTTTTTCACTAGTCTATATGGTATATTTATTTTAAAATATATGAGATTGGAACTCTGTTTGCTTTTAGCTTAAACAGTCTCAAAGGCACTGGGCAGCTCCAAGCAGCACCATTTCCATTCCTTAATTCATCTTTTTTGAAAGCAGTGGTAAAATCATTTTTGCTTGTGCCAACTGTAAACTGGCATAATATTTGCTTGACATGACCTCAGTCCTTATCCCATCACCGTAACTATTGCCAAGCGGTAGCATTTGTATTTGTTGCATGCAGGAGAAGTTAAGAAGAGGGATTAGGGATTTCCTTGGTTTCCTTTCCACCCATGAAATGTCACCAGCCAGCATTAAAATATCCACCACTTGCTCTCCTTAACATGAGTTGGTGGTGGGGCTGGGGGTAAAGGCAAGAACAAGCAAAACTGCCATAATTTGTTCCTTGCCTAAATTAAGGCCCAATAAGGACAATTTAAGGTTCTTCAAGTACGAATAGTGAATCAGATGAAATCAGTTTCAATAGAAGAGGAACCAAACTTAAAATTAAGGACTAACACAAATTGATCCATCTCCATTTCTTCATGTTACCACTGGTAAAGTTGGTTGAAACTGTCATCCTTTCTTTTGAGAAATTGCAAAAGGCAATTTAGAAAATGAAAATTGATAAAGCCATTAAGGAGCAATACAGTATATTCCAGGAGCCATTGGTTGTTGTTGTTTTTCCAGTGTATCCTTATCTTCTTACCTTTTACTTTTCTTGATGTGCCTTTTCCCATGCCAGCTGAAATAATTTAAGTTTTGAGAAGCTGCTGTTTAAAGGGGCAATATAGCCTAACGTCATATTAGATCAACATGTCCTTTTACATGAGAAACATAAAGAGTGGCATTTGGGAGAGAAATAGATTAGAAGAACTAAGTACATAAGAACTAAGTCCAGGTGCTTAATGCATCTATTTTGCATGTAGCCAAAAACTCCAAACTTATCCTAATCACATGCTCCTGAGGCGCTTTAGTGAGGAAGGGCTGTTGTTTGCAAGAAGGTTGCTAACCTCTGTTATAGAAGATAACACATCTTAGCAAAGATAGCCCAGGACTGAAAACCTACCTCTACCACCAGCACACAAAAAAGTGTTCTGACAAAAGAAATTATTAAAAATAATGTCATAGGGCAGAAAAGTATCTGCTATTAATTCAGAAAGGCAGGCTGAAGAACTGGAATTACAGTTCTTATTGTAAATTATTATTGTTGCATAGCAATTTACCAAAAATGCATTAAAAGCTTAGTAGTATCCTTTAACTTTATTCTGTTCTTTCTTCAGTGAGAAGATGATGTGCTTGCCACAAGTACTGACTATTACAAGCTATAACCCCCTTCTTCAAAACCTCAACATTCAGTGTGATTAGCACAGTTTTCCCTTAGGACACAGATATTATAACAGGGCTGTAACTTTGAAGGTAGATATTTTAAAATCAAATGTGTGGTGTTGATTTTTTTTTTAATGTGTTTTCTGTCACAGAATACTTGCTTCACTTCAACTGCTAATAATTTAAGCCTGTTTTTAGTAAAAAAAATTAAATAGTTTTATAACTATGATGAAAATAATTACAATGTACATAAAATGGAACAGCACCTAATTGAACATGACTTATTACTAATAAATCTGGAGTGAAAATAAGTAGATTCTGCCAGAAACTGACTGTACATGGTACTAATTGTTTGAAGTGCTCCCTATATATTACTGTCCCTTGTAAATGCAGTTCTCCATTTAGAAGGAAACAAATGGCATGTTTGCTTGATGTACTTTCAGGAGTGGAAGGCCATTATCAAGGAAGGGGGCATTTCATGAATTTCTCTTCTACTGCTTATCTCCATTAGCATATTCAACTCAGTTTTCTGACCCACTAGATGAAGACTTTACACAGTACAAGAGAAACATTTTCCATTTGTATCCCAAGTAGTATTTTGCAGTAACGTAAGCAAAATTCTACCCCTTAGTATAAAATCTTTGCTCAAGACAACTGGCATGTTAAAAATATAAAGAATTTCTGGGTCATATTACCTAATTCAAAACAGGAAAAGCATAGAAGATGGACATATACATGTTTTGTCTGATCTTCACTTCTATGGGAGAGTATCCATAACATCTTCCTTCGGCCTCAGCAGAATCGTCCGGTGTTAAAACAAAGACAGTAACAGTATCAGGATTGGTTACCAAACTTGGCATCGCTATTTTAATTTTATTTTGTAAATACGTTTTTGTGGGTTTTAAAAGCAACATCTCCAAACTGTTAACAGTAGAACCTTTGCCTCTCATTAATAATGTATAAAATAAAGTTTTGATTTAACTTTCCATTCACTTGGGCTTCCTAGAGTCACACCAGTGCTTTTCGAAGAGAACTTGATGTCACTGGGGACAATGGTATTGAAAAGCAACTTCATTTCTGTCATGCAAGTTGGGTGAATTATTGAAACTAATAGTGGCATATACTGTATGCTTCATCCTCTCAATTCATTGCATCCCTACAGTTGGTATATTATCCTATGCAGGAAGAAGGAAGACAGTGTTGCTATATTAATTTATATCCTGATTTTCTCTCCATAAGTTACTCAAAGCAGCTAAAGTAACAATTAAAAGCCAAAACTTAAAATATTATAAATCACTATATAGATCACTATAAACTAGCCCAAATTGGAAAGGGATGTATTGACCCTTTCTGAAGACCAGTTGGGAGCAAAAGGAAAGCCTTTAAATAGAGGCCTTTAAATGTGCCTAAAAAATAGAGCTTGGAAAGCAGATGCATCTTCAAGAGAATTTCTCCAGTTGCCGTTACTTTCTCAATTGATTCATCCTGTGGTCCCTAGGTAGTTAAGTTGTGAACTGTTTAAAGTTTAAAGGCAAATCCTTAAACTTTACCCTGAAAGTTATAGTCACAGTTATAATATGTATGTAGTGTTATACACCAGATGGCAGCCTATTTGTTGCATGTTATACCAACTGAATCTTCCAGGTAGCTACTCTCAATCTGGGGGTGGAAAGTTAAATATTTAAGTTCTGTGTTATTGTGGGATGCCTTTGTGAAGAATGTAGCTTTAGTGAGAAGAATGACTCCTCACATTGGCAAGCACACTAATGATAGCCAAAATGGAAGGAACAAATGAAAGATTGTTTTCTTCCTTCTTTGATTTGTGAAAGAAGAGAATTAATAGAACCTCCATCATGTTCCATCAATTAATTATACCATTATAATTCCAAGACATGTACTATATTTAACATATATCAAGTGTTCAAGAATACAAACATCCAGGTGCCACAGCAGATTGATAAACTCTGGAAAATATCCCATCACAGCCTCTCTGTTCTATGCATATCTTTCATGGTGCATCATATGGACAGAAATTTTATATATGTTTTGACACACAAATAATGAAGGCTATCCTGATTGGTGATCAGTGATCTGATTGCTTCATGCAGGTCTTGGATTCCCAATAGCTGTTCTCTAGAGTTCTGGGGTCTGAGTTGGAGCCAGAGGGGCTTGTCCTTTTGCAAGGGCAGGATGATTAGTCCTCAGGTGGTTTCCCAAAGCTGTGTGAAAGAGAATCCATAATTATTATAAGAACTAGCTTATACCTATATGTCCAGTTTTAAAGGAAACAACTCCATTGCCCAAGCTAATATCCTAATGTTTCACAAAGTCTTTATCAATGTAGGTGATGACCAGGCTGAGCCTGAGGGAGGGATCAAGCACATTATCAGCCTTGGATCCCTTCATACCCACAAGAGAACTAAGTCCAGCCCACCTTGAATACACAGGGGGGGGGGAGGTAAATCTGGCATCTCAAGGAGAAAAGCTTTAGAATTGTAATCTTGTTGAATCAAATCCTAACATTGTGATGTAACTCAACAGATCTGAGGTTACACTGGTTGCATTGCAGGAAATCCGACCAAACAAACCAAACCTTACTTTTTTTCTTTTCATCACTCTTCCATACAATAGATTTCCTGTTAGAACTGACAGGAAATATATTTTAAAATCTCCCAAAGGTGCTTTTCAAAAGGCAACTGGATTTCCTTAGCCTTTTCCTTGAAAATGTTTCACTTCTCATCCAAGAAACGTCTTTAGTTCTGGGAGCTTCAGTTCAGTTCAGCCAGAACTGAAGAAGCTTCTTGGATGAGAAGTGAAACGTTTTCAAGGGGGGGTGGGAATAAGAAAGTCTAGTTGCCTTTTGAAAAGCACCTTTAAAACAACCATGACCTAGATGATTGAGAATCTCCACAGACATATTTAAAAATGGATTTTCTCAATGACTTTTTAAAGTTAGTGCTAGCCTTTTAATATCAGAAATGAAGAGTATAACCAATAAAGCAGTCAGCCTCCACCAAAAAGCTGTTTTCAGAATAATAAGAATTTGTGAAAAAATATTCTTAAGGTGAGTTTGAACCTATTTTATCAGGACACCAAGATCTTCTCTTTCAGATCCTTTGATAAAGTGAATTTTGTCTGCTTCTCAAGATAACTTGCAATGAGCTAATTTAGATCAATAAATATTACTGGAGCTTTATAGCAATAACAATAGCACTTAGACTTATATACCACTTTACAGTGCTTTACACCCTCTCTAAGTAGTTTACAGAGTCAGCATATTGCCCCCAACAATCTGGGTCCTCATTTTACCAACCCCAGAAGGCTGGAAGGCTGAGTCAACCTTGAGCCTCTGAGGATTGAACCACTGACAGTCAGCAGAATTAGCCTGCAATACAGCATTCTAACCATTGTGCCACCACAGCTCTTATGTTCTTCCTATGTTCACAAACTCCTTTCCAAAAATTGATATTTGATTGTACTATGTTTCAAGAGACTGTCTTACTAAAACCTTTCACAGGTTCTAAGCCAGGGATGTCAAACTCAATGCCTGTGGTCCGGATCCGGCCCACAGGGTGCTTAGATCTGGCCCACAGGGCCGTCCTGGAAATAGCAAAGGACCGGCCCGCAGTGCCTCTGCTAGCGGCCCCCCACAGCCCGCTTTTTGGCCTTGACAGCCTCCTGTAGCACTCTACCAGCCAAAACGGGCTGTGGGGGTCTCCAGAGGCCTCCCCCAGCCCGTTGCTGGCCGAAATGGAGCCTCTGTGGGCTGCATCCGGGCCTCCGAGGCTCCGTTCAGGCCTCTAGAGGCCTCCCCAGGCCTCTTACAGGCCGAAATGGAGCCTCCGGAGGTCTCCAAAGCTCCGTTCGGGCCTCTGGAGGTCTCCCTAGGCCTGCTGCAGACCAAAATTGAGCCTCCGTGGGCCTCCTTGGGCCTGTTATAGGCCGAAATGGAGCCTCTGTGGACCGCATCCAGCCCTCCTCACCCCATTTATTTATTTATTTTTCAAAATTTGTATGCCGCCCAACTCCCGAAGGACTCTGGGCGGCTCACAGTATATATATAAAAAAGACAACAGTAGAAAAAAAAACAATTTAAAAATACATAAATATTAAAATAAAACATTCACACAAACATACATGGGCCAATCAATCAATTATTGGCCCCAGGCCTGCCGGAAAAGCCAGGTCTTAACGGCTTTACGGAAAGCCAGTAAGGTGGGGGTAGTACAGATCTCGGGGGGAAGTTGGTTCCAACATGCGGTCACGCAGATAAACTGGTCCTAAGCCATGTAGGGCTTTAAAGGTAACAACCAACACCTTAAATTGTGACCGGAGCGCAATCGGCAACCAGTGCAGCTCGCGAAAGATGGAACTCGTGTGGGTGTATCTTGGCACACCCACAACTGCTCGCGCAGCTGCATTCTGGACTAATTGTAGTCTCCGGACACTCTTCAAGGGTAGCCCCATGTAGAGCGCATTGCAATCGTCAAGCCATTTCCCATGGCTTTACTGTACTTACTTTTCGAAGAGCTCCAGAAGAGGCTGACCCATGTGGCAGAGAAGCCAAAGTCTTTTATTCAGAAGCCCGTGAAGCTGTAAGAAAGTGAGATGTAAGAAAAACAGCTTTCCCCAGCTGAATAAAAGACCAGCTTCTCTGCCATGAGGGCCTACAGCAGTGATGGCGAACCTATGGCACGCGTGCCATAACAGAGGGCACGTGAGGCGTTGTCCTATGTCAGCTCCAGCGCGCATGCACACATTGGCCAGCTGATTTTCGGCCTTGGGGAAGGCCGTTTTCGCCCTCCTGGGTGTGGGCACGTGCGCACGTGACCCCCCACACGCACACACCCTTTTGGCCCGCAAACCAAAAAAGGTTCGCCATCACTGGCCTACAGGCTTAGTTTGGGCCCAGTCTGGCCAGTGACAAGCAACCTCCTGCTTGCTGCTGACTGACTAGTTTGAATGAGCAGCTTCAGGGATTGGGGCATGGCAGCCAATCAAAGACTTCAGGGAAGCCTCCTGAAGCCTCCAGAGTGTGAAAAACAGCCCAAAGGGCAAACCGGAAGTTTGGAAAAACGGACTTCCGGTTTGCCCGTTTCAGCTGGCCAGTGCGCACATGCGCACTGGAGCTGACATAGGGTAACGCCTCGCGTGCCCTCAGATATGGCGCCCCGACATGGCCCCAGCCGAAATCTTTTACTCAGAAGCTGGTGGAAATGTTTTCCTTAGATTTCACATTCTTACAGCTTTGCCATCATCTGAATAAAACACTTTGGCTTCTCTGCCAGTGGGTCAGACTCTTCTGGAGCTCTGGAGATCTTCAAAAAGTAAGTAATCCATAGGAAATGGGGTGGGGAGGAGTAAGTGGAATCTGAGATACTAGCAAAGCAGGCCCAGTCTGTGGGGACCCCATGGGGCAAAATGGGGGGGGAACAATTGTGGGGACCCCAGGGGAGCATGAGGTATCTCAGTGGATTGGGGGAGGCCTTGGATGTCCTGTCCAGCACTAGGCCCCGCATACTCTTCCCCACTCTGAGATACCTCATGTGCATTTAATGACCTATGCATTCGATTAACAAATGCATTGAGGAAAGCAGGGAGTGATCACGTTCATTTAACGTGATTCAATCAAACGAATCCTCGGGTTACGAATGTAATAGGCAGGCTCTATTACATTCATAAGTTACAAATTCTATTACATTCGTAACTCGAGGATTACCTGTATAATGAGAGTGAGGGAGGGTCTCAGGGAAGTCCTGCCTTAGCACTTGGCCACCACAGGTGCCCCCCGCCCCACATGAGTCTCATGTCACGCCCACCATGGCCATGCCCACCATGGCCACATCTCCTGGGCGTGCCCCACCCCCGGCCCTCTGAGGTCAAACACAACCCTGATGCGGCCCTCAATGAAATTGAGTTTGACACCCCTGTTCTAAGCTGAATCATAGTATTATGTATTCATGGGATTTTTAGCAAGATTTTTCTTAAATTATAAAGTTATTATTGTTAAAAAGCATAGCTATGGCAAAATGTTGTTTTAAAATGCAGCCTATAAAAGATTTTAAAATAAAGCATTTTGCTGTCCAAAGTTGCCTAATAGGGGAAATGGACACATAAAAATTTAATAAATAAATACATTCTGAATTCTTGATCTTTGGTCAAGTAACTCCAAATTGGTGGATGAAGGAGAGCAGTTAAAATATTGTTGAAGATTTCCATTTTGCCTGAACTTCCTAAAAATAACATCACCAAATAATGGCACTTTTGTCATCAAATTGCATGTATATGAACGGAAAATCACAAAAAAATGGGGTGATGGGGAATACAACCTGGTTAGCCTAGCCCTGATCTGCAGAATGGTTTCAAACACAAATTTGAAAATAAACAGTAACAAATAATAAACAAACAAGTATATTAATAACATTCAGCTTCAAACCAAAGCCTCATGAAAACATCAATTAATAGAACATACAGTAGTATGCAGCACATAATTCTAACCATTTTTAAAACAGATATTAAAGTTGACAGAGATAAATATGACAAAAGTATCATAGAAAAAATCCATAGTCTTGCTGCCACCAATGAAAAATGAGATGGTGTAATTCAATCTTCTTGATGACAAGCACATAGACAGAAGGGTGAATCTGTTATATTATTCACCCAAAAATCCATTCCTTCCCCTTCTGAGGATGGGCACTGTGTGAGGGGATACTGCAAGATTTCATGGCAACTGGGCATGATTCCAAATGATCCCTGCACTGATTATCAATGTGTTCTTCAGCAGCTTCAACTGGATTTATGTGTTTAAAGCTGAGAAGGACAAAGATGCAAGAAAATTGGAGACTGTCTGCTTTTATGCCACAAATCCATATTTTAGGATCTAACAGAGAGGACTTTTTAATATCTCAACTGATGCAGGCTCAGTTCACATGGAAAAGAGAAAGAGAGAAGTTAGTGCTGAACTTAAATTGTGGAATATTCTACATGAAAAAGCAAGGTTTGTTTATCTGTATCATAGAATTCTTGCTTTTTCCTCAGGATTCAAGTCCATATTCACTGAGCCCATGAGATACCAGCTGGTCCAAATCATCCAAGTGAATTCTCTGTCAGTGAGCCATAAAGGAGATGCCACTTGTCTCCTCCATAGTTCTTTCAAGGAAAGATACTCCAGGCTCTGTCGTTCTGGCATGCACTGTGGGCAATCTCTCAGCATATACTACAAGTGATCAGCCTAGAGCCGTGATGGCGACCCTATGGCACGTGTGCCACAGGTGGCACACGGAGCCATATCTGAGGGCACGCGAGGTGTTGCCCTATGTCAGCTGATTTTTGGCCTTCCGGAGGGTGGGGGGAGGCCATTTTCACCTTCCCCAAGCTTCAGGAAATCCTCCGGAGGCTGTGGATGGCGAAAATGGACCCAACAGGCCTACCGGAAGTTCATTTCCGAACTTCCGGTTGGGCCGTTGGGTCCATTTTTCGCCATCCACAGGCTCCGGAGGCTTTCCTGAAGCCTGGGAAAGGTGAAAACGACCTCCCTCCGCCCTCTGGAAGGCTGAAAATCAGCTGGAATCCATTTTTCGCCATCCACAGGCTCCAGAGGCTTCAGTGAGCCCTGCGTGAATGCGCCGGGGGGGCAGCGCAGGGGGTTGTGTGCACATGCGCAGGGGGAGGGCATTGCATTATGGGTGTGGGCACGCACGTGCGTGCTATCGCGCATGCGTGCGCCCTTTTGGCACCCAAGCAAAAAAAGGTTCGCCATCACTGGCCTAGAGCCTTCTTGGTGTACATTGAAGGTTTTCTAGGCTGACCAGCTTCAGCACATGCTATAGGCAATCCTAAAGCCTCTGGGCTTTGGAGCACTTCGACCAGCACCAGAAGAGAAGGCTGAGATCAGTACTGGTCTAAAGAATTTGAACAGTTTTATTGCGGTGAATCAAGTAAGGTCTTTGCTTTGACAACGTGAATACTGTTGCTTCATAGCATGAATAATGTCAATGTAGTAAATCTAAATTGCTTCATACAAGCCTAATATCATTTTATGTCATCTGTAAATGTAATAAGTATTCCTTCCACCTTATCCAAATCGCTAATAAACATATTGAAGAGTAACATGCCCGGGATTGAACCCCATGGCACTCTAAGTAGTATCTTCTTTCTAATTCAATGAAGAATCATTAATGAGCATTATCTGAGTTCAGTTTTTGAGCTAGCAATGTATTGAACTAATTCTCAAACTATTTAGCCTACATTTAGTTAATTAGCTAAGCAGAATGCCATGGGTATGTTGTTAAATACATTACTGAAATCAAGATATATTATTTCAACAGCATTCTTATAGTCATTAAGGAAGCTAGTAGTTCTTCCTAAAAAAAAATGAGATGAAGTTTGACAAAGCCATGACCCAAAGCACTTTTCTGCAACAAATGAACTAAGACTTGATATACCGCAGGTTCTAAGGGGCAATCAGTATGCTGGATACATCAGTTACCCTTTCCTTGCATATCTAGATAAGTTTCTTTCTAAAGGCACAAAGAATACTTACTTATCCAGGGTGATGTGTGCCCATGTTTACTCACTTCAAATACTCCCCTTCACTCATATAGTCCATAAAAGACCCTGTCAACTCAGCAAAATCTTCCAATACAAGACTGGTAGAGTCCTCACCAGACAGGTCACTGTCAGGCCGAGATTTCCTAGGATGAGTAGAATGAGACACAGTGCAAGGAACCACAGGAGCTGTTTGGCCAACTGCAGGTGAACCACCTACAGGCATTACTGGCTCTTCATACTCTGCCTTTTCCACCTCTGTGTCTGAAGCAGGTCCTAAGACATGATAGAGGCTGGGTAAGCGGATGTCAAACTGAAGGCCAAACTTAGCAAAAAGCTTTTCATTCAAGGCATAGAGCTTTTCTGAGATGTCATAGCCAAGAAGGACAGAGAAGAGACGGGCAATATAGCGCTCCTTAGCCAGAAGCAAATAGAGCTTTTTCCTTTGCCAAGTGATAAAAGAGGAGTCAATCTCTGCTGTCAAAGTTACCTGCCAAAGAAAAAAGAGAAAAAAGTTCATTTGTTTGTTTTTAAGGATAACGAAGTCACTGTGTTACCTCACATTTTGTTAGATTTAATATACAAATATACAAGAAATCCACATTTTAAATAAATTCATACTGTTTATTTGTGTGCATTATCATCTTTGAAAATGAGTTTTTACAATACATTGCTCAAGTATTTCTTGAATAGCTTGGAACACAATGTATAAGGTTTGTTGCAAATGTATTTTTACATTTGTACTTTTAAAAAGCTCAGTTACATTGGGAAAGTTGATTGATCTTTGAGATTGACAAAAGCAAGGGAAGCATAGAGAGCATCTCTTTATTTTGAATGAGGATAAATAAGAACATAAGCAGTGCCCAGCTGGGGCAGTTTCCCTTGGCCCATCTAGTCTGTTCTCACAGTGCTATACCAAGTGCAGGAGGAAGCCCACCAGTCTCACAGCAGATGGTCCTTAGAGGTAGTCACATCATCATAAAGGCTAGTAGTTTTGACTTCCATGTATTGGTCCAACCCTTTTTTGAAGCCACAAAGCAGGAGACCCTATACCATTTTAGACAAATGGCTGTCCAGTTTCTTCTTATAAGCCTCCAGTGATAGAGCACCCGCAACTTCTGAAGGCAAGCCATTCCACTGGTTGATTTTTCTCAGAGTCAGGAAATTTCATCTTAGTTCTAGGTTGTTTCTCTCTTTGACTAGTTTCCATCCATTCTTTCTTGTTTTGCCTTCTGGTGCTTTGGAAATTAGTTTGACACCCTCATCTGTGTGGCAACATCCCAAATATTGGAACACTGCTTTCATGTCTCCCCTAGTCCTTCTTTTCATTAGACTAGACATACCCAATTTCTGTAACCATTCTTCATATGTTATAGCCTCCAGCCGAAATTATAAAGAAATCCGAACACTATGAAGAACATTACCTGAAATGTTCCCTCTTCAGAAGGCCGTAATGATTCCCACTCTGGGGAATCCAAGAACTGATATGGGAAAACATAATGTAAAAACTGTCCATCCTGACTTACTTTAACCCTGCAGAAAGAGAGAAAGGAGGGCAGGGAAATTATTAAAATTAAAAAAGCTGTTGTGCAATTGCTGAACAATTAAAAGACATATGATAAAGTCCATGCAGGTGGTCATTTAGATACAAACAACACCTTCATATAGGATAGAGTTGTTTTAGACATTAATATCTGTGGCAGTTAAAAAAAATACTGTTCAACAATATCAGATTGTTCTGCACATAATATAAGTAACATGAAGACAAGGCAAGCAGGTGCAAAGAACAGTAGCAGTCAGGAAGAAGGAAGTAATAGTGAGGCTTCAATCTCTGTGTGCAAACTGCTATTCATTAATATGCCCCTAAAAGAAGCAAGCATTTCACAGGAAGCAAGCTTCATAGCTCTAAGCAGGGCTAGTAAACAATGACTCATTGCAAGCGGAAGGTTTGATGCGACAGCTCCCTTCCCTTTCTGGCTTCGTCCTTGTTCCGAAGCATATGTTCACAACAGAAGAAGGGAAATATTTTTTGTCAAAGCAATGACACCCCATGAGTCAACTATTCTGTCTTAGACAGTTAGAGCCTTTTCAGAGTTCCCCTCTCTCATTGGGTGTAGCCATTTTGTGTATTGGACAGGCATTTCATTCAGCCCTGTTTGCATCTACCCATTTTGTCTGTGATGAAAAAAAAAGCAAAGGGTCTGTGACAACCTATAATCTTGTCCCATCAATCAAGAGACTTTTCCCATCTGAGAAGAGATCTTAGAAAAGATGTGGCAAGGCCCTAATCGTTGCCTAGAGAGCATTCCCACCTTCCAGATTGGATCATGACCTTGACATCTTTCTGTTGCAGAGCTTCTTTTCTACATTGTTGCTGATGCTTGTATATGAACCATATAATGCTGCCAAGATACTATTCTTTCTCAAAACAGAGGAGAAATTTACCCTAGGGCAGGGGTGTCAAACCCGATCACATCGCGGGCCGTATCGCGACATATCAGGATGTTTTTTGCCTTTGCGGAGCTGGGGTGGGCGTGGCCTGCACGGGCCCGGACGTGGCCTGTGTGGGCCGTATCCAGCCCGCGGCCGCCAGTTTAACAGGCCTGCCCTAGGGTTTTAATAAGCATTGTATTATTGAATGCTTCCAGGAAAAAACACATCAATTTTCAAGGATATATTTGGCTCTTGCATTGTTCTAGGAATTTTAAGAGGAATTTTAAATATTTTGCATTCAGGCTGACTAGTCTCCTTGGTTTCCTTCAACAGAATAAATTCTGAACAGTATTATTAAAGATACATATCTGGTAAAAGTTTTCTGCATTTCATCACAATGACAAACCCATTCCAGAACACCATCCAGTATCGCTATATTAAAACATTATTGTCAAGAGTAAAGGTTAATCTTGTGACTTCATTTGGCTTTGCTATTGCTCCAGACTGCCTCTGTTTCACTTGGCTGTACTGCTAATTTGCACACACTCCTAAAAAGGGACTGAGATATGGCAGATAAAGAATAATACTAGAGGCCAAGTTTTAACTTTTAGATATATTATGTACAGTGTTTCAACACTCTAAAGTCGGGTGTGCACAAATTCAATCTATCTCCAATAATGCTAATAATCATATTATTAAAGCTGTACTCAGTTTCTTTTATTCTAAAGGAAGCAAGAATATGTTTACTGCCATAAGGGTCTATAGCAAATTTTTTCACCCAGATGTTATATGGCATATGTGGGAAGTTTTATATTAAAATATACCATGTTTCTCCGAAAATAAGACCCGGTCTTATTTTCTTTTGGACCCCAAAATAAGCACCAGGTCTTATTTTTGTGGGATGTCTTACCCGCTTACCTTAGGACCACTGCAGCCACGCATCCCATGCCCCAACACCTGTCACGCTGCTGCCTGTCTTCTTCTGCAGCCGCTCGCACCGCTTGCAGCCAGATGCTATGTGGCTCGTCGCGCCGGTGAAGCCACTCGTGGCAGGACGCTGCATGGCGTGTTGTGCCATTGCATGCGCAACTGGCGGCATGGTGCAACGTGTCATGTGGCATCCTGCCACAAGCAGCAGCACCGGCGCAATGCACCATGCAGCTTCCTGCCACGAGCGGGGGAACCAGCCTGATGCGCCATGTGGCGTATCACGAGTGGCCGCAGAAGTTGGGCAACGACACAACAGGTGTCAGGATATGGGAGGCCTGGGTGCGGCAGTCCTAAGGTAAGCAGGTGCAGGGCGCATGGGGCAGCTCCACCCTCCCACCCCTACCCTAGCTTGATTTTTACGCATGCGCCTTGCCCCACCTCATACAACGAGATGGTGGGTGGGGCTTAACTAGGGCTTATTTTAGGGTAGGGCTTATATCAGGCGCAGGCGTGAAAATTGGGCTAGGGCTTGTTTTTGGGGTAGGTTGTATTCTCGGGGAAACACTGTATTTTATTCCTTATACTATCTCCATCTTCCTTAAACATGTACAGAATCCACAATGGACTGAGAATCAGCTTCTCCTCTAGATAATTGACAGTCAAGCTGAAGCTAAGTTAATCAATTAAAAATAGCAATCAGGGAAAAATATTTTACTCAAATCTCCTCAAACTCCCAAATAAGTCATCCAGACCTAATCCGCATATCAAAGGAGAAGGTCTGTAAGCAGAAAATAGAGTAAATTAAAATGGAACTGCATATTCACAAGAATAAACATCATAGGGACTTCCGGTTGATGTCGCAGCGGGATCGGACACGCGGAGCAGATCTCCATGCTCCCGTGCCGAGTTCTCCCCATCGGTGGACTCCGAAAGGAGCCAAAGCCACCCTGTAGGGGCGGTGAAGCAAAGAGGGGTGCCCTGTGAGGTTGCGGAGAGTCGCAGCTCTCCTGTCTGACCCGGGGCTCTTTTTCCCTCTCAGCCACGGTGAGGGGAAGAGACAGCCTACAGATGGCTGCCACGAAGCTGGGACAACCGAGGAACAACTAAGACTGGTGCTGGAGCAAAGTAGGTGAACAGTGACTGGAACTGGGGGAAAGGATTCCTTTTTGCTTAAAACCAAACCCCAAGGAATAATTTAGAACTATTTGCTCAGAATTATTTGTTAAAGTGGCGACTAAGCATTCTGAGGAAAATACCAGACTGGAAGGAAGAGACGCAAAGAGAGAAAAATAATAAACTTTTAAATATACAGAAAATTGGACTCTTAAACTGGGAAGACGTGGTAATGGGAAGGCATTTTAAAATGCTGGAATCATTTACTTAAAAAAACTTATCCTGCTTTTATAATTGAATTACAACTAAAATAACGATTGACTAGTGGCAACACTAAAATTTAAGTTGAGAGCGCCATTTGCTGATGAAAGGAAAATATACAAGTCTGGGAATACTTATATGAAGGACTGTGAAAATATTTACTGGATTATACCTAACTACCCCATGACTACTGGAGACTGAAATACAAAAACAAGGAAGTTATTTAATTACAGGGACCCCTGAATGTTATGCTAGAAGATTGAATCTGTAAAAGGGACGTAAAGAGGCTTTTGATAACTTCTGGGACTATTTAAACGGAACTGATTGTTTACCTATGGGATATAAAGAACTGTGATTAGTGTACTCCTTGAAGGGCAATTTTAGGACTGAATAAATGGTTCTTGGACTACTGGACAAAAGTTGGACTTTTTAAAACAAAATAAGATGCTTTATAAGGAAGAAATGAGTGGAACCTTGAAGGAGATGGTGTTGCTTTTTCAAAATACAAAGGACATCGTGGAGAAAGGATTTAAGGAGATTATGGGAAAAATGGAAAATACTATACGAGGGATGATGAGTAAAGACCAAGACTCTCAGGAAAAGGAGAAGCCAACAGAAGAAATGGAGGAAAAGACTGAACCGAAGAACCAGCGAACAAAAGAAGAAGACAAGGAGGAGATAATAATGAAAATAACAGTGATTGATGAATTAAACCAGGGGAAAAATATTTTAAGAGAGTTGAAAAGAGAATTGGAGATACAGGAAGATACTTTTGAAAGGGAGATAGGGGCTTGGGCAGAAATTTTGGAAATTTTGGAAGAGGGTAGAGATGGGAGAAATACTTAGATTGAATAGCTAAGAAGTAGATGCAGACAGAGATAAAGATCCAAGAGGATCCATATGAGAGGCAAGTCAAAAAAAGCATAGCAACTAAAGTACTGAAGCGGACAAGAGACGATGGATAGATGATTTCTCTTTTTTGTTGTTCTGATTTGCTTTTCTATTTCTCTTTCTTTCCTTTTTTAGGTAGGTGACATGATTAGAAGCTAGGTAGGATAGAAAGAAAATGTCTTTTAATAAAAGGGTGACATGATTAAAAGAATAAGAGATAGAAATAAGAGAAAGGGGGAATATTAGTGTATACCCAGTGAAGTATACACTAATGTATAGTGAGGACATTAGTGAGGACCCAGATTGTTGGGGGCAATATGCTGACTCTGTAAACCGCTTAGAGAGGGCTGTAAAAGCACTATGAAGTGGTATATAAGTCTAAGTGCTATTGCTGCTAGTGCTATTGCTATACACTTTTACATAATAAAATAAAAGCAATAACGAGAAAACATGGAATAATTAAATAATGATAGACTATAACTTAATAATAAATGTGCATTATTATTAGAAATATATGAGTTGGTTGAATGTAATAACTATGATTAATTCTACTAGTTTTATTTGTATTAGAATGTATGACACCCAGGTGCCACACTGTTCACACATTGATACATACTGTATATGTAAAACAAAATAAAAAAACTTGAAACAAAAGAATAAACATCCTAGATGACATGTACCTATACATACCCATGCCCCTCAAATGTCACCCTAGAACCAGCACGTATGCACTTCTATACTCAGGACAAGCTCCCTTATAAAACAATTTCGCTGCATCCCATTTTTCTGCAGTTGCCCCCAAGGCAAACCTCTTTGCTTTTGGAAATAAACACTTCTTCTTTCCTCACAGCTATCTGGATTTCATTTTTATTTACTCTTGTGCGACCCCGGCTTAAGTTGAAACCCCAAATTATTCTTTTGACACCTTCAACAACCTACAGTATAATCCATAGAAACAGCACCGTCCAGATTCTTAAAAGTGATATTTGGAGGACTGTTCTGCATTTCAAATGTAGCATTTAACTCAGAAACTGGGTTAATTCCCTTGGATTTCAGGGCCCGTTTACCCCAGCTGTATTTCTGGCATAAAATTTATTTTTCTAGTAATTGGCTACCATGATCCTTCCTGATGACTGTCTCTTCTGGGAAAGTCAGGATCCATCATGACTTATATCAGTCTGGTTTCTCACGTTCTGCCCTTCTGACCTTGGGGATTCCCAGTGCAGCAGTGGGAGCTTGATAGAGATCTTCATTTGGAGCAGGGTATATTAGATCCTGACATTGTGTTGTGGCTTGCCCGAGTCCAGCGCAGCCGTCCATGGATCCAGAGGACCAAGAGCCGACTGTGGCATGGCAATATCGTCCTGTGCACCTGGCACCTGGGTCAGATACCGAGGGGGACTCAGTGCCAGAGGATGACAGCCAACCAGGGACTTCTGCACCTCCTCAGTTGGAGCTGAGTGACTCAGGAGAAGAGGAGGAGCCTCTGCTTGATGCTAGGGCACGCAGGGAAGCTAGCAGGCAGGAGTGGGTCTGTAGAAGGAGGGCTCCTCGCGAGTAAAGCTGCAGGCTGAGAAACAACTTGTTGCATTTTCTCTGACCACGTCTTGCTGCTCTTGGGATTTCTACGGCTTTGATTTCTGGACTTTCAGTTGCTGAGCTAATTCATTCCAGGCTTTTTGCCAACTTCTGTGAGTTACTGATAACGGAGGAACTAATTGCCTGTTTACTTTGGGGGTTTGAATTCTGGCCAACTTTATACTGGACTTTTGGCACAACGGACTTTCTTGTTATTTAAGGACTTTAAAATCTAGCTACTAAGAATCCTTTATTAGTAGTAAAAGGGTATTATTTTGCAAACAGTGTGTGTGCGTCATTTCATAGGGCTTGCCATGCTAGGACACAACACATTGTCAGTCCATTTCAGTGTCTTGCCCTTTGCAATACTGGGGAGAAGACACAACCCTTTTTGTAGAACAAACTTGTCCCTGTCTACTGGAGACCTGTTGACTGGCTGCAGACCTGTTGGCAGTAATTCAAACTCCATCCTCAGATCTCTACCTGCCAACATAAGTCTCTTTTGCCCTGAAGACAATCTCATCTGCTCTTTATTCTCAGATTAGAACCCAAACATCCCCAGGAGAGTCACAAAGTTGCCTTCAGTTGCCAGTTCTCTATGCAGGATATGGCTTTCCTTGGTTGTATACAATTCGGACAGCATGCCAGTTTAATAAATTACTGAATCATTATCATACTTCCAATATACATTTTCACTGATACATATTTATTCTGGAAAAAAACATATATTTATACATTTATTTCATAGCCAAAGAGGTAGAACTTCAATATTCCATGTTTAAAGTATTTTTATTAATTTGTTTCTCTTACTTAGGATTTATTTTTAGCATCTTGTCACTTGTACTCACTATGTTGTAGTAAATTGTATTATGCACTCATACTGATGTTTTAAAAATGCTTTAAATTGTAGGGATTTTTACTGCTTTCTTTAAGCAAGGTTCTGTTGAATTTACTGGTTAATAACTGTAATAAGGGCAACCAAGGGCTCATAAAACAAGCTTGGGGACCATATGAGTTGTGTACGCCAAATATAGAGAGATCAAGAGGATTAGTGAAGCAGATCTTATTACAGAAAGAAGATGGGGTGGTGATTTCTCTTTCATCATTTGCGTTCTGATTATTTTCATTTTCAACTGCATTTCTTGTTGTATTCAAGTACTGTTCATCAGAAAGCAACAAAATACAAACAGAGAAACTTTGGAACAAAGCCACAGATGCCCCCCAGACATACATGCTGCAACCACAAGACAAGTCATCCGGTCACCTAACCATGCCTCCACACCGCCACAGTCGAAGGACAGACCAGGCAACCATAGTTCTCACAAGCTAACCAAATGTGCTTCTGGAAACTACTGCCACAGGACAAGAAAGACATTGTGGAAAGAATAGCGGGAAACAGAAGAAACATTCAACCAATTTTAATCATGATGAGATTTACTTAATGCCACATCATTATTACCTAAATGCATTCCTTAGGGCAGTGATGGCGAACCTTTTTTTTGCTCGGGTGCCAAAAGGGTGCGCGCACACGATAGCGCGCGGGCGGGTGCCCACACCCATAATGCAATGCCCTCCTTCCATGCATGCACGCACAACCTGCCCACGCTGCTCCCCCCGGCACATGCGAGCAGGCCTCACTGAAGCCTCTGGACTTCTGGTAGGCCCGTTGGGCCGTTTTTCGCCCTCCCCAGGCTCTGGAGGCTTTCCTGAAGCCTGGGGAGGACAAAAAACAGCCCAACGGGCCTACTGGAAGTTTGTTTCCGAACTTCCAGTTGGCCCGTTGGGCCGTTTTTCGCCATCCACAGGCTCCGGAGGCTTTCCTGAAGCCTGGGGAGGGCTAAAAATGGCCCAATGGGCCTACCAGAAGTCCAAAAATCAGCTGGCCAGTGCGCACATGCACGCTGGAGCTGACATAGGGCAAAGCCTTGCGTGCCCTCAGATATGGCTCCGCATGCCACCTGTGGCACGTGTGCCATAGGTTCGCCATCACGGCCTTAGTGCTTATTTAAAAAGCTATATCCTGTCATATCTGCTACAGTCCTTATATTTTCCTCATTTCAAAATACTACATTCTGGCTATTCTCAACCGTTTAGAGGTTGTATTTATTTATGTTCTAAAATCTAGGTGGATTCCTGAATAATGATTTTGATTAGATTTAGAATCCGAGAGCTGGAAGGGACCTTGGAGGTGGTCAATGGCACGAGACCTTAGATCATCCTGACAAATGATTGTTCAGTATTTTCCTTAAAACCTCTATCTCTTCCATTGTTTAATTGTTCTCATTGTCAGAAATTTCCTCCTTAGTTCCAGGTTGGATCTGTCTTTAATGAGCTTCCATTCATTGCTTCTTGTTCTACCCTCAGGAGCTTTGAAGAATAAGTCAACCCATCCCCTTTCTATGGCAGCCCCTCATGTACTGGAAGACAGCTATCATGTCACTCTCTAATCTTTGTCTTCACTGAGGGAGATATACCTAGTTCCCTTTAACCGTTCATCATACCATTTAGCGTCCAGACTCCTTATCATCTTTGTTGCTCTGCTCTGCACTATTTCTAAGATCTCAGCACCTTTTTTGTATCGTGGTGACCGGAACTGTATTCCAAATGTGGCCTCACTAGTGCATTACAGTGCAGTATAGAGTGGTTTTATCACTTCTCGTGATCTTAATAGCAATGGCAATAGCACTTAGACTTATATACCGCTTTACAGTGCTTTACAGCCCTCTCTAAGCGGTTTACAGAGTCAGCATATTGCCCCAACAACAATCTGGCTCCTCATTTTACTAACCTCGGAAGGATGGAAGGGTGAGTCAACCGTGAGCCGGTGAGAATCAAACTGCTGAACTGTGGGCAGCAGGCAATCAGCAGAAGTAGCCTGCAGTACCGCATTCTAACCACTGCACCACCAAGGCTCATCTGTTGATGCATTGGCTTTTTTGGCAGCTGCAGCAAACTACTGGCTCATATGTAAGTGGTGGTCCACTAGGATAATCAAGGCGCAACGTATTTTGTGAGACTTGTACTGAGAATGTCTGACAGTATGGTCTTTAAGAGGAGCCTCCTGATTTGGAACAACAAATAATTCTGCTCTTTTTTTCTATGCTTCCCTGTTCAAAGGAAGCAAAGATCCATTACTGGAACCAGTATATATACTGCACCCTTTAAAATTAACTAAGTTCAGCTAATAATGCAGATGCTGGATATGCTGCTCTTCTTCTTCTTCTTCTTCTTCTTCTTCTTCTTCTTCTTCTTCTTCTTCTTCTTCTCCTCTTTTCTTTTCTTTTTTGATAATCTATGAAAGTTTCAAATTTTGTTAGCACATTAGCTGGTTTTGTGCATGTTATTATACTTTTATGAAGTTATTTCAATCTGACTTTCACCTTGCAGGTCTGCACCTGCTGTATGTGGAAATTGTAAGTTCCATTTTTAAGATAATATTGCTACAGCATATGAAAACTACACCAACATGGCTCTATTATAGATAACGAGCTTTTCTTCATAGCGGATCTGGGCCTGGGGCAGAACTGTCATGTAATCTAGGAATACCTTTCTTCTCCACAGAGTGCTTGTTCTGAAGAATCATTCCATTACTATTTTTGTAAGGGAGACCTGTTTGTTTTTACCAAGCTGCCATCACCTCCTCCATCACTCTTGATAAATCTGTCAAGGGCTACAATAATGTCTTGAAGAGGGAGGAAGGGAATGTCACAGCATCTGTTCAGATATTACTTCAATATCTTCCTAGATAAATTCCACTTGTAGTATTATTGCTTTAACCCTGTTAACAATATTTAAGAATTTCATTTTGGTATTCTATAAAGCCTCTCCCATTTAAATAGCTAACATCCTAGAAGATAGGCTCAAGATCCAGATGGATCTTGACAGACTTGAACACTGGGCCCTATCTAACAAAATGAAATCCAATGTAGCGAAAAGTAAAGTCCTACACTTAGGTAAGAAAAACCAAAAGTACACATATAAACTGGGTGAAATCAGGCTTAATAGCAGTGACTGTGAGAGGGATCTTGCACAACCAACTAAATATGAGCCAGCAGTGTGCAGCGGCAGCCAAAAAAGCCAATACAATCCTAAGTTGCATTAACCGAGGGATACAATCTAGATCAGCGGTTCTTAACCTGTGGGTCGCGACCCCTTTGGGGGTCAAACGACCTTTTCACAGGGGTCGCCGCGCGCGCTAGCCCGCCATCTTGGAAATGCTCCCAGTTTGGCCGTGCCTGCGGGTCGCCGGACAACCGGTAGCCACGGAAGCGGGAGACTTCGCCCACCCACCCGGACGCCACCATTTGGGTTCTTTTACCCTCTGCGCATGCGCAGAACGCTTTGCACATGCGCAGAGGGTAAAAGAACTCAAATGGCGGCGTCCGGGCGGGTGGGCGAAGTCT
>QLTV01000867.1:1334340-1371091 GCA_003457575.1 Thermophis baileyi
ATTATTATTATCAATTCCGAGTAAGGTGCTTGTTATTATTGTTGTTGTTGTTGTTGTTAATCTTTGATTTGATTCAAGGACCTAACAGCTGTTAAGGTAGCATCTGAGTATATAGGCAGTTCCGAGTAGGGTGGTTGCAGTAGTGGGATTAAAATAATTTAACAACCGGTTCTCTGCCCTAATGACCCGCTGGGTAGGCGTGGCTGGGTGGTCATGTGACTGGGTGGGCATGGCCAACTCAATGTCGCTCACGTTGAAGGGTGCCTCGCCTTGCCCGGCCTCTCCTCGCCACACCCGGCCCTGCCTCACCCCTCCCCTCCCAGCCACTGCTTGTCATGCCTGGCCTCGCCTCTCCTTGACTTACGACCACAATTGAGCCCAAAATGTATGTTGCTAAGTGAGAAATTTATTAAGTGAATTTTGCCCCATTTCATGACTTTTCACTGCAGTTGTTAAGTTAATAAGGTTAATTAGGCCTCCCCATTGACTTTGCTTGTCAGAAGGTTGCAAAAGGGGATCACATGACCCTGGGAGACTACAACCATCATAAATGTGAGACAGTTGTCAACCATCTGAATTTTTATCACGTGACCGTGGGGATGCTGCAACAGTCGTAAGTGTGAAAAACTGTCATAAGTCACTTTTTCCAGTGCCATTGTAACTTTGAATGGTCACTAAATGAACTGTTGTAAGTCAAGGATTACCTGTACAAAAATGCAAATAGCTTCTTTGCTTGCAAAAAGCTGCCTTAAATACCAATCATTAGATTAGAAATGGGGGAATACACACTGAAGATCAATGATAGCCACAGCCATCATGGAAACCTAAACCATTCTGTCTGAATACCTTCCTTTTCATCAGCAATACCTGCAACCTGGAGTTACAAATCAGGCAGGGTGCCAGAGCACCTTGAGGAATTAAATAAAGCTTCTTTGCTTGCAAAAAGCTGCCCTAAATACCAATCATTAGATTAGAAATGGGGGAATACACACTGAAGATCAATGACAGTCACAGCCATCATGGAAACCTAAACCATTCTGTAGGGATACCTTCCTTTTCATCAGCAATACCTGCAACTCGGAGTTACAAATCAGGCAGGGTGCCAGAGCACTTTGAGGAATTAAAATAGTTAAAATGCAATGATAACTATCAGCAGCCAACTCTTGCTCATAAAGTGAAACCCTTTAGCAGAGAGGTCATTTAAGCTCTCCAGAAAGTGAGTGGGCATACTTGGGCTACAAAATGCCGAGCTAAAGAGACAGATTAACAAAGTGTATAGGGGACCCAGGTTCAAGTCTCTGCTCTCCCAAGCTTATCAGGATCACAATAAAATTAGTATATGCCACAGATATCTAAATAAACTTCAAGCCAGGTGCCATGTTACTAAGCCTTATTATCATGAGAGAAAACTAAAATGAATTGGAGGGAGGATCCACACCCCTACCTCTTATTTTTTTTATCTTACTATCAGTGAGCAATCATGTGCCTTGGCCACTCCGAAGTAATGCAAGAGACTCCTATCCCAAAGGTGCTTTTTCAAGAGGAAACTGGACTTTCTGGAAAACAAGAAAGTCCAGTTGCTTCTTGAAAAAAGCACCTTTGGGACAACCATGACCTGGATGACTGGAGAATCCCCCTAGACAAGAGACTCCTGTGCTCAGTGAACTGACAAAACACCCTTTTCCACCCAGGAGAAGCAATCCTTAGATCCATTTGCACCACTTAAGGATATCAGCTGGTCTCACTCAACTCACAAGATATCCTAAGGCAGTGATGACGAACCTTTTTTTCCTCGGGTGCCGAAAGCGTGCATGCGCATGCGATAGCGCATGTGCGCATGCCCACACCCATAATTCAATGCCCCTCATGCATCCCACCCCCTCGTGCATGCACGCACGACCCCCCCCACGCATGCGTGCACGCCCCCCCCGGGCCTAGCAGACCTCCCTGAAGCCTCCGGAGGCTGGAAATGGCCCGTTTACCGACTTCCGGTAGGCCCGGTAGGCCCGTTTTCTTGGAGCCTGGGGATGGCGAAAACGGCCTCCCCCGCCCCCCGGAGGCCCTCCGGAGGCCAAAAACGCCCTCCCAGAGCCTCTGCGCGAGCCCTGTACCTACCTGGCATCCAAAATGGGCCACGTGGAGACTCCTGGGAGGGGAGGGGTGGCGTGGGTGGAACCAGCCAAAAATCAGCTGGCCGGTGCACGCATGCGCGCTGGAGCTGAGCTAGGGCAACGGCTCGCGTGCCCACTTATATGGCTCCACGTGCCACCTGTGGCACGCGTGCCATAGGTTCACCATCATGGTCCTAAGGAAATCATCCAGATTTAAGGAAAGATTGTGTTGGAGGGAAGAGGGAAAGATGCAGCTTGAAAAAGATTTTTTTTCTAGGCAGCATTGCTTAACTCGATCAGGCAGGCAGTGGCAGTCCAAAAAAATTACCCCATCGCTTTTCCATCAAGGGGGGGGGGAACCTCCCAAAGCCCTTTTTTTTTGTAACAAACAAACAAACAAAGAAGCCAAAGACTAGCCAGATCACTCCATTTAGAGAAGATTACAGATCCAGGGAAGAAAGAGGCCTGCGATCACCCCCTCTCACCATTAATTGGGGACAGAGGAGGCAAGGAGTGGCTGGGAGGGGATTCAGCCATGTTGGAAGTACACCCCAAAAGGACAGTGCCAGGAACCACTAAAGCAGTGTTTCGGGCAGGCCTGGGGCCAATAATTGACTGATTGGCCCATGTATGTTTGTGTGAATGTTTTATTTTAATATTGATGTATTTTTAAATTGTTTTTTTTTAGATATATGTTTCTATTGTTGTCTATAAAATAATAATAAATAATAAATAAAAAGCTTAAAACAACCCTTCCCCTTTAAAAAAGTCAAGCCCTGGAATAAAAGTACCAGCAAAGGGGGAAAAAATTCCAGAGAAGCCACTCAGGCTATAGAAAGTCTGGGCATACTGCCAAGAACCATTAACAGCTGTTACAATGTAAGAAGGCTTAACCAAAGAGGCAGTTTCTGACAACATTTAAGCAGGGCAATAGAGATAAGCAGGATTAGGCTACAAACAACACACAGAGGCATACTAGAATGTCTCCTTCCTGCCTTCCTGACAGGATTAACCCCTTAAGGTGGGAAAAACAAAAGGCTGTTGGAAGGAGATTTCTTCCAACAGCCGGTTCGCCGAACTGCTCAGAAAGTTAACAACCGGTTCTCCTGAACCGGTGCGAACTGGCTGAATCACACCACTGGGTGGTTGTTATTATTATTGGTGTTGTGTTGTTATTGTTAATCTTCAATTAGATTCACAGTCTGGGACTGGTAAAAACTTAACAGTTCAAGTCCTAACCAAGGACCTAACAGCTGTTAAGTTGTTGTTGTTGTTTTTGTTGTTATCATCATCATCATCATCATCTTCAACAGATTTCAGTTATATCCATGATCACTCCTAATTAGTATGATTGGAGCTATCCTGCCTCCTTCTCAAGTACTTTGTTCTACAACAACAGTGAAGAAGAAAAAAGTTATAATAGAATAAGTTATTAAAAATAAAGTTATAAATAAACAAACAAATATAATAATTTTAGCTTTACTTGGTCAATAATAAAGGATTAAGACAATGAAACTTTATTTAAAGAGTATGAAACCTGATGTTGAGACTCTAGAAAGAGTGCAGAGAAGAGCAACAAAGATGATAAAAGTTTGGAGGCTAAACTGTCCAATGAATGAATGCTTGAGCAGGGCGTTGGATTAGAAGACCTCCAAGATCCCTTCCAACTCTGTTATTCTATGATATTATCATCTTAGAGAAGTACATAAAGTTAATGAAAAGCTGCCAGCTTTTACAACATATAGTAAATGGCTTGGAAAAAATATAAAGAATATATCAAGTATAGGTTTTCCAATTTCACATTTGCATTTCAACCATTTAACAAGCTAAAAAAGAGATATATATTTTTTATAGAAAAATTTGTAGAAAAGAACTAATCACTAAAGGAAATATATGCAAATACAAATTGCATTTTTTCCTCCAGAAAACATTTTGAAAAACATAGTAGGTTTTCCACAGGATCTATGATAGTGGGAGGGAATATGAACTGGAATTCAAGAATAACATAACCCTCACCCAGTTTCCATTATCTTATCTACCTCAATTAAGAAAACTAATTTACACTAGTGGAAATTAAATCCTATATTATTTTTTTTTAACCAGTGGTGTCACACATTCTTAAATGAGTTATTAAACAACTATTTAATGGAGTATGAGTGCATATCACTAGATATACACCGAGGCTTTTAAAACTGGGATGCAAGGTGCATGGATAAAACTTCTTAGAAATCTTAGTAAAAAAAAAATTTAGATAAACTACAAAGGAAGGTTAGTAAACTATTTATTATTTAAAAAGCTTTTTGAAAAATATAACATAATTAATGCTAAAAAAGGACTAGAACTATGAGATTTAATATTTACAGTGATAAAATTATTACATAACAAAAGTATTATGAATATAGTGATAACGTTAGATTTGTATCTCACTGTCAATGCAAGGCAGCAAATGTACCTATTTCTCCTGCCTCCTTTTTTTCTCACAATAGCCCTGTGAGGTGGGTTGGGCAGAGAGAAACAGTGTCTGCCCAAAGTTACCCAGTCAGCTTATGTGCCAAAGGGAGCCTAGAACTCCCTGTTCCCTGGTTTCTGGACCAGCACTTTCACCACTACACCAAACTGGCTCTCAGTAGGTTACTGTATGTATGTATGTATGTATGTATATATGTATGTATGAGCGGTGGGTTGCTCCTGGTTCGGCCCGGTTCTGTGAACCGGTAGCAGCGGCGGCGGCAGGAGGCTCCGCCCACCCACCGGGACGCTTCTGCGCATGAGCGCACGCGCGAACTGGTAGCAACAGGTTTTAGAACCTACTACTGGTATGTATGTATGTATTTATGTGTGTGTGTGTGTGTGTGTGTGTGTGTGTGTATGCTAATACACTGATATAAAACTCAGTCAATAAACAGTAAAAGACAGTGCAATAAGACAATAAAAGATTTGAGGCAATACTGTATGACGGAAAGTTTTAAATAGGTCAAAGTTCACTGCAGAATAACTTCAGAATTTTATTTTAATTTATACATATTCAAACCAGCAGATAAAACCAAAAGTAGGCTTTAGTTAATATAACATCTATACAATCAAAAGAGGAAAGGAATAGGCCAAATACCCAGAGTAATAAAAGAATGCTAATGAAATATACCATTAAAATGTAACTAAATCACTAGACCAGAGGTGGGTTCTGACTTACCTCGCTGCCGGTTCGCTTCCTCACGCTCTGCGTGGGCGCGCGCACCTTGCGCACCACGCAGGCGCACGCGCATGCGCAGGCGCAGGCGCATTGCTAACAACCAAGCTTCTGTGCATGCACAGAAGCAAAAAAACAGCTTCTGCGCGTGCACAGAAGCAAAAAACAAGATGGCCTATGGCGCCGCCAAGAGAGCCGGTTCAGGGGCGTGTCCAGCCGGCCATCGCTGCCGGTTCGGCGAGCGGGGGGAAACTCCCGCTACCGGTTCTATAGAGCCGGTCCAAACCGGCAGGAACCCACCTCTGCACTAGACCAAATGAATTTACATAATTTTTTTATATTTAGTACTATTATTGACAGTTCTAGGGAAAGGTGGCCTAAATTGGATGTAATTCAAATACTTCCAAAGACAAAACAAAGCTACCTCCTTTCCTGATAGCTTTTTACTTTTGATTTAGAGCCATTATTAATAAAGGCAGAAAATAAGGAATTAAAATTTCAGAAAAAGATCGTCTTCTAAATGCCTACATGACTGATACTGCACTTTGCTTATCAAGCCCCTCTGCTACTACAAGTTGAATAGGAAACTCTTTAGTCTGCTGGTATTTGCGGCCAGAAATGTTCTTGCAGTGGGGAGCCACTGTATGTGCCCACAGCCAGAAATCCTCTGGAGCAGAGGTCTCCAACCATGTGCTGGCTGAGGAATTCTGGGAGTTGAAGTCCACAAGTTGTAAAGTTGCCAAGGTTGGAGACCCCTGCTCTGGAGCACCAGCCCTGCCTCCTCTGGAGTAGCAGGGGCAACAAGTGCCAGCCTTGTGTCAAGGCATCAGCTCTGTTGGCCTCATTCCAGAGGTTCAGAAAGTGACCTGATGTTTTGAGTCTGATGTACGGTATTTTCCTCTTGTCTTGAGGGAAGTGGGAAACTCCTTTTGGCTATGTGGATGAGCCTGAAGTCTTCAGCCCAGGATAATAATATCCGAGGTTTGAAGGTGTTATGGATGTCATTTCAGAGTCCTTTTCTGAGAAATCTTGTAGTTTAGTGTAGTGTAGGGGACTGGAGAAAGGCCAGCATTCCTGTCTTCAAAAATGGAAAGAAAAACACTGGGGTAATTATAGATGGGTCAATTTGATGTTTATACTGGACAGAAGTCATAGAACTGGACAGATTATTAAGCATTTTGTTCCCAAGCATTTACAAAACAACACATTGCTTAATAGGAGCTAGCATGGAGATTTCAAGAACAAGGTATTTGACTGTGGGAATACAACAGAAGAGTAGACCTTGATACTAGCAAAGCATTCAATATTTTATGTTAATAAAGAAACCAAAAATGTACCCAACTAAGCTACTCTCAGATATCTGAATAATCAAAACCAAGGATTGAATATCAATAGCCTTGTATTAAGCTGAAGGGAAGTGTTGCATTCTAGGCCCTACACCATTCAAAATATTTATAAATGACTTTGATGAGGTGTTAGAAAAGGAGATAAATACTTTGCCGTCTTGGATGTTTTAAGGTTGCTCCTCTGCACTTTTGGTTATGTCCACATGGTGATGCTTCAGCAGAAGCTCTCTAAACCGTATGTCACTGATAATTTGCTAATTTGGGCTAACAGTTAAGGAAATAGGCTAGAAAGTGGGAGGTGGAGAGTTCTAGTCCTGCTCACTCACTCTCAGCCCAATCCACCTCACAAGGTTGTGGGGTATATAGGAGGAAAATGTGTTGAATATGTTCACCATCTTGAGTTGTTTGTAAATAAAATAAAATAATAAAATAAAATAAATATTCCCTATATAAGAACACTAGACAGACCTTTATATATCCTGTCTTGAAGAAATTTCCAGGTAGAGAATGTGATATAAATATTTAATGATATTTATAGTGATATTTAATACTACTTTTTTGGGACAAGGACTTGAAAATAACCTGTGAGGTCACCCAATTTTCTGCTACTATTTGTACATTACCATGTAAACTATTACTTAGATTTGGAACTTCTTATAGTAGCATTTTATTTAGATTTATTTTAGCATCTTTGTTCTTAATTTTTTTAGATTCTATTGCATTTATTGTTTTTCTGTTATGCATAGAACCTTTATAGATATTGGCTTGTATTTGGCCTTAAGACTGTAATAGATTTGATTTGATTTGAAAAGGAGATTATGAAATCCATGGACCACACAAATACTTTAGGGGACTGTGTCAACATTCACTTTTCAAGAAGATCTTTACCAAGTGAAGCACCAGGCAGAAATTGACAAGATGAATTTCAACAGAGAGAATGAATGCTTTATCTGTTGGTGCTCTATGAAATCTTGCACATGTTTTGTCCTCTTGAATAAAAATAAAGTGGTTTTTAAAAAAAAATAAGTTCCTGGCTTTGCTTTGCTTTATTCTTTGCCAGAGACTCTTGATGACTCTAGCAGTAAATTTTTTAGCAAGCATTAAACAGATCCCCAAATCCCTGCATTTCTATTGCAGGCATTTGCCTTTCTTTCACTATCTACTAAATACATTATTTCTGGGTCACAGTAAGACTACATGCTGGTAGATTCGGATGCCTTTTTCTGCAAGCAAATTTCAGAATATATTCTTACTATTCAGATTCCTTATTAGGTTTTATTTTTGTTTTAAAGGAAAGGCATCTGATTATTTCTAATCATTTTTCTGCCTGATTCTTTAATATCAACCTTCACTTGATTAAATCCTTCTGACTTGGTTGGTTTTATTTATAAAATAGCTAACTACTACAATTAGACAATGTTACAAATATGACAAGATCTAAAATAAGAACTTCTTCAGAAGCTAGGAAAGAGTAATTAATAAGTACACAAGTAGTAATGATATAAGTGATATAAGAATAGAATAACAGAGTTGGGACCTTGTAGGTCATCTAGCCCAACCCCTGCCCAAGCAGGAGATCCTACACCATTTCTGACAGATTGCAGTCCAGTCTTGAAAGCTTCCTATGATGAAGCTCCCACAACTTCTGAAGGCAAGCTATTCTGTTGGTTGATTGTTTTCACTGTCAGAAAATTTATCCTTATTTCTAGGTTGAATCTCTCCTTGATCAGTTTCCATCCATTATTCCTTGTCTGGCCTTCAGGTGCTTTGGAAAATAGCTTGATCCCCTCCTCTCTGTGGCAGCAGCCCTTCAAGTATTGGAACACTGCTATCATGTCTCTCCTGGTCCTTTTCTTCACTAGACTAGCCATGCCCAGTTCCTGTAACCGTTCTTCATATGTTTTAACCTCCAGTCCCCTAATCATCTTGGTTGCTCTTCTGTGCACTCTTTCTAGAGTCTCAACATCTTTTTTATAGTGTGGTGACCAAAACTGGATGCAGTATTCTAGGTGTGGTCTTAGTAAGGCTTTTTAGAGTGGTATTAGTATCTCACATGATCTTGATTGAATCCCTCTGTTAATGCAACTTAGGATTGCATTGGCTTTTTTGGCTGCCGCTGCACACTGTTGGCTTATATTTAATAGGTTGTCCACTAAGACTCCAAGACCCCTCTCACAGTTACTACTATTAAGCCTGGTTTCTCACAATATGTGTACTGTTGGTTTTTCTTGCCTAAGTGTAAGACTTTACTTTTCTGTACGTTGAATTTCATTTTGTTAGTTATGGCCCAGTGTTCAAGTCTGTCAAGATCCATTTGGATCTTCAGCCTATCATCTAGGGTGTTCGCTATTCCTGCCAGCTTAGTGTCATCTGCAAATTTGATAAGTTCCCCTTCTATTCCCTCATCTAAGTGATTTATGAAGATATTGAAGAGTATTGGGCCTAAGACAGAACCTTGTGGTACCCCACTGCTTACTTCCCTCCATGTAGACGTAGTACCGTTAAGGACTACTCGTTGAGTATGGTTTGTCAGCCAGTTACAAATCCATCTGATGGTGATGCTATCTATCCCACTTTTTTTTTTACCTTACCAAGAAGTAGGTTGTGGTCTACCTTGTCGAATGCCTTGCTGAAGTCTAAATATACTATGTCCTCAGCATTTCGCTGGTCTACTAATTTAGTCACTATGTCAAAGAATGAAATAAGATTGGTTTGGCATGATTGTTCTTAACAAACCCGTGCTGACTTCTATTTATTACTTTACTCGTTTCTAGATGTTTGCAGATCTTTTGATTATCTTTTTCAGTAACTTCCCTGGTATTGATGTTAGGCTGATTGGTCTGTAAGTTTCCTAGGTCTGGGGTTTTTGTTCTCCCTTTTTTTAAGATGGAAACCACATCAGCTCTTTTCCGGTCCTCTGGTAGTTCCCTGGTGCTCCAGGATTTTTGAAAGATATGGTACAATGGTTCTGAGATGACATCTGCCAACTCCTTTAGAACTCTGGGATATAATCCATCAGGTCCCGGTGATTTGTATTCATCAAGATCAGACAGGTGTTCTCTTACTATTATTATTATTTTTTTGCTTATTTTAACTTTTATTTCTAGTCTGTCTTTTACAGTTATGTTTTTGATAGGTTGGGCTATAGTTTCTTTTTGCTTGAAAACCAATGCAAAGAATGAGTTAAGCAGCTCTGCTTTCTCTCTGTTGCCTGTTACTTCCTTGCCATTTTCTCTCTTTAGTGGACCGACTGTTTCCTTGATTTTTTTCTTGTTATTTATATGTTGGAAGAAACTTTTTTAATTATCTTTGACTATTGTCACAAGTCTTTCTTTATTCTGAGCCTTTGCTTTCCTGACTTCATCTTTGCAGATTCTGGCTATCTGCTGATATTCTGCCTTAGTTATGTGTCCCTCTTTCCATTTTTTGTACTTGTCTTTTTTGTCATTTAGTTTATCAGAGATATCTTTGTGCAGCCATGCTGGTTTCTTCTTGGATTTCTTATTTTTATTTTTCACTGGCATTGTGCTGGACTGGGCTTTATGATCATATTTTTCAGTTTCCCAAGCTTCTTGAGTTGTTTTCCCCTTTAGGATTTTCATCCAAGGAATCTTTCCCAAGTTCTCTCTGAGTTTGTTAAAATCAGCTCTTTTAAAATCTAAGACTCTGGTATGTTTGTGTTCTATTGCTTGTGTTTGTGTTATGTTGAATTCCAGTATGACATGGTCACTCTCACCCAAGGTTCCTGCAGTTTCAACTCCTTCTATCGCTTCTTCTCTGTTTGTGAGAATTAGGTCCAATATAGCTGTCCCTCTAGTTCCCTCCTCTACCTTTTGGACAACAAAGTTGTCAGCTAGGTTGGTCAGGAACCTATTCAATTTCTCACTTGGTGCAGAATTAGTCTTCCAGTTGATGTCAGGGTAATTGAAGTCCCCCATTAGTGTGTTTCCTATATATATTTGTTATTTCCTACATATACATTTGTTAATTGGTTAGCAAAAAGTATATCTATTTTTTCTGCTTGGTTGGGTGGCCTGTAGTGTACACCTATGGCAATGTCATTCTTTTTTTTTCTTTTATATTGACCCCATATGCATTCTAGGAGGTTTTCGTCTTTGGTTTCATGCATTGCTATAGCAATATAGTGGTCTTTTACATGTAGTGCAACTCCACTTCCTCTTTTAAGGGGTCTTTTATATTTTATATAAAATATTTTAGAAGCTGTATCTTTTCTAATATACAATACTCTGTGGCAGTAGGGATTAGAGGTGCAGACATGCATTTAATATGGGCCAATCTCTCTCGTTATTTACTTCAGAAATGTCTCATTAAATAATATGATTCTATAAAACCTATTACTTTTACAGCTTTTTTTAAAAAATCTGCCATTTGTGTACATATATATTCATATGTAACATACAGTATATTCAGTTTCAAAGATTATACATAGGAGTGAACCGTCTTCAGGAAGGAGGGTCTACCTTGTTTTTTATTAAAAACCTGGAAACCCCCCCCCCCCCCAAATCTGGAGAGAGGTACAGGAAATAGAATTAAAGAATTCTGAGCTCAGCAATTGTTCAAACTCTTAACTTGAAATAAAGCTAATCGTCTTTCTAACTAACAAGCAAATCCTTTTGAATATGCCAAATATTTTCCATTCAACAATTTAGGGTGAAGATGAAGTTCTTGCTATTGTTGTTAAATAACTGAGAATGTATTTCAAATCACCCCAGTATCTACCAGTAGATGGAAACCCATGTTCTGCCTCCCATATCCACAATATATTAACCTTCCTAAATTTGGAAGAGTCGGTTTGCAGCAGAGAAGCAATGTGGCCTTAGCCCATTAGTTTTCATTTCCCCACTGATCACCCTCCTTTTATATTTTATATTCATATTTTAAAGTTAAGAGGGCTAAAGGCCTACACTTAAACTTTGTTTCTGGGCTGTACAAATACATACTGAAAATGATGGCTCACATTATCAAATGCTTCCTCATATGCACCCCCTCTCCATTTTATCCAGGTAAAAAAGCCAATCTCAGAAATAATGACCATGCACACTCTTTTGCAACTCCTCGGATGCAGATTGGGGTGAAAAAAATGGGGGTTTTCTTCCATAACGTGAGAAAGAGCAAAGCATGCAGTTCCTATGCCTCTCTACCCTTTGAAACCACTTAGTAGTGTTCAAAAGCACCACTATCACAAGGGATATTTTCAGGAGAAAGAGAGACCTACCTGCCAGACAGCAAGAAGGACAAACGATCTATGGATGTCTTGCCCTCCACAGCATAGGTTTGATCTTTGGCCAAAGGCAAGACCTGTTCTTCACAGCACTTGATTATTTCTTTATAAGTTTGGAGAGGCACTTGCAAAGGCTGGCAAATTTGTTTGTACAGGAGATCAAATTCTTCAGAAAAAGTGTTTTTACGGAGTTGGTAAATTAAATGTGCTATCTGAAACAAGCAGATCAGAAATAAAAGCATGTTCCAAATGACGATGTCTAATCCACAAGCGTTGAGCCATCCCCATACGACAGAGCAAACAAAGCCAATGGACAACAACCCAAAAATATAGATGGCACCAAAGGTTCCACTACCTCCCATATAGCCAAAGAGGAGGAACAAACTAGCGAGGTGATAGGCTGCTCCTTCCATAATGTATTTCCAGTTCTCACAGAAAACCGGATTAAAAATTATCCGATCCAAAAGTGTGTTTTCTTCATTCATTTTCCTGTAACTTCTACACCTAACTCACTTTGAAATTAATGGAATACACAGAAACCAATTCCTATACCTATACCTCTATGGAGATTTTAGAGGAACATTTCTGAAATTATGTATTGGCATCCAACAACTCCTGAAGTTCTTTTCCACAAATTGCAATACCCAGCGTTCTTGATGGGATTTGAGACCTTCCTGATGAACTTGTAGAAGCATGAGAAATTCTATCCCGGAAGCGCCTTTTGAGAACTGGAGTGGAAAAATCAAGAGTAGCTAAGAGAGTTTGCAGCTTGTTTTCTCCCCTGCCTTGAGATAAATTAAAATAGACACAGTGAAAGAGCAGCAGGGAGGGCTAAAGGGGTGGGGAAGACAAGCAGCGGGCACTAGTGTTTAATTTGGAATGTATAGCACTAAGGCATGGAAAGAAGAGAGAGGCGCTACATAGATAACCATGTTTGGAATTGAAATCCAAGAAGCAAAGGCTAGAACGGGAAGAGAGAGCAGCCAGACATTTGCCACTTAACATAACTCTGAGAACTAGATTACAGAGTATTGTTTGTGAATACTGCACAGAGTTTTCAGTTTATTCTCAGATACACTTTATCACCAAAGAGTATTTTTACATAGAGGAGGAGGAGGAGGAGGAGGAGGAGGAGGAGGAGGAGGAGGAGTTCATTATTGAATACTGCACAGAGTTTTCAGTTTATTCTCAGATACACTTTATCACCAAAGAGTATTTTTACATAGAGGAGGAGGAGGAGGAGGAGGAGGAGGAGGAGGAGGAGGAGTTCATTATTACAACTAAAAGCAATAAATTAAGAGACCAAAAAGGATTTGAATAAGTATCTTTATAATATGATATACAATCATACAGAAAGAGTGGTATGGTGGCCTAGTGGTGAAGACGCTCACCTCCCACTCAGAAGGTTGAGGGTTCAATTCTAAGTAGTGGCAAATATTTCTCTCCTAGGGCACAAAGAAAAAATATCTCCTGCGAATTCTGTGTGGCGTCAGGAAGGGCACCCAACCAGTAAACTCTCAGCTTCATCCAGTCGCTCCGACTTTAGCCCAAATTAAGGGATTATAGGATCGTAAAAAGGGAGTTTTATATAATAATACAGAAGATGCAGACAGCTGGGATACTTAAGAGAATATCAGCAGAAAATCAGAATAGGCAAGGACAATTACTTTTCTGAAATTGGTTTCTCCCACCCCAAGTAATTTATGATTAAAATGAGAAGATGGTTTCAATTAATTGAGAATACATTAAATGAAGCAGGTAAGAAGTTTGGTGTCCAATTTTCCATTTGAATTGGTGTACCTTATATTCAGAGTTGTCTTCCATTTGGGTAAATATCAGCTATAGAAACAAAATATAGTCTTTATAGTACTTTCTAGGTTTGCTGGCTCCCTTGTTTTGTGGAATACTTTGAATCTATTCCTGGCAACATGAGTCCAGAAATAGGGACAAAGTTTGTGAATGTGCTGCATCTTGCATTGTGCATACCATATTCTTTCTTTCTTTACCCTCCAGTATGCATTCTTCTCTCTCTAATTCTAAATCTAATTTTGGATTAAATCTAATCAAACAAGCATATTAGTAACCGTGGTTGGCACAGTACAAAAGGAACAATTCTCCCTACTCCTAAACTGGATAATTTTTGTCAAATCTGTTCTGTACTCAGTGGAAAATTTGTTTTGTCGTTGTTTAATTATCAGAACTTTGTGATAATTGCTTCGGGATGGCACCAGTGTATTCTTTTTCCAATGCAGTGAGATGAAGTGACTTTTATATGCCATGCTAATCTTTTTCAGCTATTCCACTTATGCAAACTTTTATTTACCAATTTATTTAAACTGTGATTTAAAGGAAATTACAAACTATGCTGGGGGGAAAACTAAAAACAGTAGTGTTGTACCCACTGCATTTATTGGGTGAATTTTGATAAAACCAAAATTCATCAGCACTTGGGAGGATTTTAAACCCATTGAAATTTCCGTGTTTGTCCTACCCTTAGTAGTACATCCTCCTTATCAATCCCACTGAAAGGTCATAAGCACGTGTTTCATCAAATATATCCAAATACATATTACTGTATCTTAATATTTTGAAACTGCTTGGCAGCATGAGCCAAAATAACAAGAATAAAAACATAAATATTTCCTTTTTGAATGGCTTTATGAATCACATGCTCTCTTCAGAACATGAGCAACCGGAATGAGTTTACTTTAGGCTTACAATTGGGGAGAGGAGAACAAGAAAGTTAAACAACGAAAATAAAATAGCTCAAGGTATTTTTATATGATTTTTATTAAAATGTTTTTAAAAGATTAAAAACTAATGCAAAGTATTATAAAGAAGAAAAAGAGAAAGCAAGAAAGCAAAAAGTTGAATTAGGAAAGAAAAGATACAAAGAAGTAGCTTCAAATGTTCTTCACATATTTAACCTCTGTCTAAAACAGCGGTTCTCAACCTGTGGGTAGCGACCCCTTTGGGGGTCGAACGACCATTTCACAGGGGTCGCCGCACGCGTTAGCCCGCCATCTTGGTGCCACCGTCACTTGCAGGGGTGAAATGCTCCTGGTTCGACCGTGTGGTAAAGGAGACTTCGCCCACCCACCCGGGAGAAGCGGGAGACTTCGCCCACCCGCCCGGACGCCGCCATTTGGGTTCTGCTTCCGTTGCTATCAGCTGTTCGGCGACCCGCAGGCAAGCCCGAACCGGGAGCATTTCACCCCTGGTGCCACGCCCCCTTTGTCACCTCACCCCGTGCGGGGAGGGGGCGGGGAGGGGGTCACAGTGGCAGGGGGGTCACAGCCGCGGGGGGGGGTTGTGGCATTAGAAAGGTTGAGAACCACTGGTCTAAAAGTTACATCATAATACTTTTTGTCTATAATCTATCCTGTCTAATCATGAAAACTATAAATCACAAGTCCCCCCCCCTTTTTATGCAAAAAGTTTGTAAGAGGTTTCCAGGGTGCCAAAATGTAGTGTGTCTTTTCTGTAATCAAAGAAGTTCATTTTATCAAGGTAGTCCTCAGGAAATAACGGCATTTGGGACTAGAATTTCCATCATCTGCCTATCTTCTGCCCATCTGGTTGCCTTATACTCCATTACCTCTGTAGGGTGAGGAGAGCACAGGGGCACAGGGCAGCAGCGCCAGTTGGATGGCACGGCAAATGGAGCACTGAGCAGCAGGGAGGCTAGACAGCCATGGCAAACGGAGTGCAGGGTGCAAGGCTGGCAGGGTGAGCAGAGCGCAAGAGAGCAGGGCTGGCAAGATGAACCAAGTACAGGGTGGCAGACACAGCTGGGGCTTTGCACTGTGGTGCTACAGTGGCAGGTTGTGGCATGGGGCTTGAGGTGGCACTCCTTGGTAGTGGCGCTAGGCTGAAGTAGAAGCCTGGAAGCAGGGGCAGCTGGCTGAGATTGCTGAGAACCCTGGCCACTTGGTCAGCACCAGTGCTGCTGCCACGATCAAGGAGTGCCGGTTGCATGATGGTCAAAAGGGCAGAGATGATGGAGGAGTTAAAGAGCCCCTGCCAGCATGTGTTCAAAATTCCTAAGTGTGGGCAGGCTGACAAGCGCCTGAATGTCGATCAGATGACCATGGGATGGTATAACAGCTGTAGTGTACAAATCAGTATATGAACCTGAAGGAAGCAGAATGATTTCCATATATAGAAAGATACTGAGATGAATAGGGGAATATTTTAATGCAAACTAGTTTTAGTCAAGAGTACTAAATTTTGTTGTGGGATTTAAAAGATACTGGATTAGAAATGAGGAGACCACCACTTCTGTTTTAGGCACAAAAAGCAGCTGGGGGATTTTGGACTAACTGTAATCACTCTCAGTTAAGAAAGTACTGTCCAGAAAGGGTAAAGGGTAGTATTGTCATAGTGCAATTTTTCATGCATGCAAAAAATATATATGCTGGCCATTCTATTTCCCCTCTCACACTGGTGAAGGCCTCCAGAACAATGCTACCAGGAGCTATCTCAATGAGCATGACCAGGCAGCTGATAACATTAAGTTCCAGGCAAAAATTAGAGGTTTATAAATGAGGTTAACTTGACTTGAACATACAGTACAGGGCAGGGGTGGGTTTCTCTTACCTTCCCTACTGGTTCGGAAGTGCGCGCGCCATATCTGGGTACTGACCCTCTGCGCATGCGCAGAAGCCTTTGCGCATGCGCAGAGGGTTATTTGCCAGCCGTTTTCAAGCAGCGGCGGCCAGGGAACCGGTTCGGGGGCGTGGCAAGCCGGCTTTAACTACCAGTTCAGCGACTGTGGCCAAATTTCCACCACCGATTCGTGCGAACCGGTCCAAACCGGTAGCAACCCACCACTGGTACAGGATCAGGATACTCAATTAGGGTACATTAGTATTATAATCTCTTAACTGCTTGCCTTAAAGAAGTATGAAGGAAAAGAAGTCCTTTTAGAGAGCTGTTGCAACCTGGATGTCTGTGAGAATGTGTTTGAATTACTCGATGCACTGTACATGGGGCTGCCCTTGAAGATCATCTAGAACAACTGATCCAGAATGCAGCAGCACACAGAGTAAGTTAGCCCATGTAACACCCGTTGTGCAAGCTGCACTGGCTTTCAGTTTTGTTCTGGGTGCTATCCAAAGTGCTGCTTATCAGCTTTAAAGGTCTATTTCAGCGCTCCCAAACCTTTCCAGGCCCCGGGGGGGGGCATGTGAGTGGCAGGCGCAGGCCCACTCTCACAACTCCATTTGCGCGCGAGCGGAAGGCACTTGTGTTTGCATTCAAAGCTCCACTCACGCGGAGAGTGCTTGTGTGAATGGAGCTTTGCACGAGCACAAGTTCCCTCTGCTCGAGTGTCCTCCACTCACGCAAGTGGAGCTTTGCGTCCAAGTGCACGGGCCCACTGCTCACGCAAGTGGAGCTTCATGCGAGTGCTTGTCCGCTGCTCGCACGGGCTGGTTTCGAGCAGGCTGTGATCCGGTGGTGGGCTGCGGCCTGGGGTTGCAGACCCCTGGTCTATAAGACACCTATAATTTTCCCTAAGAACTTCTACTGGACCTACTAGGTCAGAGAGAGTGGGTCCTAAATATTGCTATCTGATGGAAGCTAGGTAGCGTGCCTTTTTTATGGCAGTCTCTTCCCTATATAACACTTTGGCCTGAAATTCAGCAGACCTCTACCAAAGTCCATTTTATATTACTCCAGGTTGGCGGCTAGGGATAACTGTCTTAACTTAAGGAGATTCCAGTAAAATGTTAGGCAATTCTTAATGGTGGGAGGTGGTGGTCAAATCTTCTTTGCTTGTTCTACTAGAAACTGGACAGAATGTTTTAATTTGTATTATTGCACTAAACCGGGGGCTGGACTTGATGACTTAAATGGCTTTTTCCAAACCCTTCATGTTTTTAAATTAAGATGTGAGCAATTCTTCTGCCACTTTAATAGTCTTCAGGAAACTGAACAAAACTCAATCCATGCAGACAAATTTATTAATTCAACAAAATTACCTGTATTCAGACCAAATTGCTTTATTGCTTGCATTCATAATATTTTATGTACAGGAAAGAAACAATCCTCTATTTAAATTAGAACTTTAAATACTAAGAATAATTTATTATCACAATTTTCCAAATCCAAAGAATAGATTAAGGCAATATATTGTTGTGATTTTAAAACTTATTTTAAATATTTTTCCCCATCTTCTCATACAAAAAAACATCAAAAAGCAATTCAACCAGTTGTGGAAGTAAAGTTTCCAATTATCCACAGTAAATCACCTAAAGGAAAAAGGAAAAAATATATAAGAAACCATTTGACTAACTATATATTACTAAAACTCTCATTCCCATAAGTTTTAATTGGAGGAAACAGTGCATCATAGGGCAACAATTTCTGAACCATTTGAGATACATCAAATGGGTTAACTTACAGAATGCATCCCAAATCCAGGATCCATGACTCCCATAGAATTAAATCTGGCAAATTTTATAAAACATTTTATAACATAAAATTTATTATAAAAGTTTATGACATGATATAAAATTTATACACAGAATTTTTTGCTAATTGCCGAAAGAAATCATCAAAAATTCAGATTCTTATGTATATTTGTATATATTCAAACTCAAATCATATTCAGGATGAATCTTTAGTTATTGTTCACAGCAAAAATGATGATGCATTTAAATGGCGCACCTCCCTTTCCAAAAAAAACCCTCCACATTTTAAAGGAACATAAAAATTCTTGTAGTATTTTTGCCAAATATTTAACATGTTTTATTACCATTCTTACAAATCTTGCAAAGTTTATTCCATTTTGCTGGCAGAGAGTATTACTCTTTGTATCTGCCCTATCCTAGGGCTTGGGTTAAAGCAGGGTATATACTATGTTACCTGAGGGTCCATGCAGTATGTGGTATATCATGAACTTGTTACTTTAGTTGATGGTTGACGTGTATATGATAATGGTTTGGACTATGCATGTGAACATTTTTCCAATTAATCCTATTGTGTGAGCCTTAGATCTTAGAAGCAGCATGCAAATGTTTTTAGCAGACAAAAAAAATATAAGTTGAACATATTTTCTATAGTATTTCAGATTTCTTAGCAAAAAGATGGCAACAACTAGGATAACACAGGAGATTGGTCCTGCAGTTCCTTCAATGGAGAAAGGGAAGCAGCAGGCCTCTGACAAGCCAAAAATCAGAGTTAATTTATAAATATATATCAATTAGTTAGAATTAAAATAGAACAAAGACCACAGAATACTGGGGACCTGCTTCACATATAGTAATCCTACACATTGATTATTTTTTTCCCTTTAGGGTTAATATATTTTCAGATTTTTCTAAATTCACAAATCAGCAGCAGGATGTGAATCCTATGGTGGGGTTATCATATGTCACTAGATATATGTAGGACGATCTCTTTACATTTTGTTGTTGATAGAAATCAAAATGAGAATACTCTGTTATTGGGAAATAGCTTTTAAGGCTTTGGAAAATAGCATTTTTGGAACATATTCCTGCAGACAAAAAGTGACAAAATTCATTGATGACATATTCTTAATCCCTTTTTATATTCCTAAAGTGTATATTAAAAGTGACCCAATCTGTGAGGATGCAGTCAATGTACCATTGATAATCTGGAATTTATGTGTTATTAAGTAAAATATGTGTATAACTAAAGTATAAAATTATACTCTCCCCACAAAAATAACAGATCTTAGTAAGAATACTTGGCTCATTCCATTTAATTGTGCCAAGTCCTATTTCCAACTAGTAGAAATAGAGCAGATAAAATGTAAGGAGCTATTTCATCCATAAATTAGGATATCTATATCTCTGGAGAAATTAAAGAGTTTTAGGCTTAAAAAGGAAAATAAGAAAGATTGCTAGAAAATATGATTACGAGAAGAAGAAAAACTATTTAGTTTCACTGCAGCAAAACAGGGCTATTTTAGATTTTCAAACTAAAATTAAAATTTTCAAAACAAATTTGAACGACAAATTGGAAACAGGAAGAAAATACATTACACATATTACAGATTATGCATGTTTCGCACCCACAAAAGTTTCTATACTCACAAATGCAGTGGTAATTGCTAGGAAATTATATTTTTCCCGTATTTTTTGATTAAGTCATGTTTTGGTAAATAGCAATTTAGTAACCTACCTATGAAAGATTCCAATATATGACTCATCTTGTTCATATCTTAAAACCCAAAGCTCTCATGCACTCCTTGTGAGCTTCAATAAGATGGCCACAGTTTTCTTCTCCTTTTTCGATGATGCTGCAACACAAGATTTCCCCTTTAAGTGATTTCACAAATCAAGGCCTCAACTAAGTTGATAAGCACTGGATTTCAGCTCTGACTAGCTGTAATACTCCTATGTTACCAAGTTGTTCTCCTTCCCTTATCCAGGTCATTTAATATAGTCAGATCTTATTTTAATTGCTTTACTGGCAAATAAAAACACTGGTGACAAGGTTGCATTCTCTCCCCTTTCTTATTCCACCTTTATGCTTAAATAATCATGAGGAAGCTAGATCCTGAAGAATCAAAAATCAGAGTAAAAATTGGAGGAAGAAATATCAACGATCTTCAATATGCTGATGATACAAAAGGAAACCAGGCTAAAGAACAAGGTTTCTGGGCACCATCGAAGCTGACACTAACCAGAGCATAGAACTCAAAAAAGTAGTGCAAGATTGGAAGATGTGGTGAGACCTGGCCCATAGAATTGCCAAGAGTAGGACACGACCGAATGGATAACATCATCATCACTGGCAAACAAAAAAAAAGCAGAACCATGTTAAGATTTGAAGAGAAAGATTGGTACAGGAGAAGAGGGGCTCCTTGTTCCTTTTCTTTTTGGCTCTTTTTCCACCTGAAAAAAGGTCTTTCAGCTGCTTTTAACTGCACTTTGTGAAACAGTATTTAAATTTTTCACCCAATTATATGTGACATTGAATAAAACACAATTCAACCCTAGTGAAATTAAATTACTATGAGTTGAAGAACTCATCAACACAGATGTTAGTATGAATTACAATGTTTATTTTTATACTTTCCCTGAACAATGTATGCAAGATGGGCTTACCTGTTGTGTAGGTCTACATACTCTTGAGCAAAAGTACATTATGTTATCTTAAATTAGTATGCCAACAGCAAATCTGTCTTACCAGACAGATTTGATTTTGGATACTGATGCATTAAGTTGCTTCCAAGATTCATCAACTTAATGTATTTATATAGGCTTGTCTTTGAAGATGGTTCAGAATTTTCCATTGGATAAAAATTTTGTTACTTCAATATTGATGCAAGCCACTAGACCAAAATATATAGAAGTGATAGTTGCAATTGCTATGGGGACCTTCTTAAACCCAGTTTATGGGTTACTTATAGGACCATCTGTCCCCAATCGTCTCTACCCCATTCAGCAGAAGAGGCATGCTGTGGGTACCACCACTCATGGAGGACTGGCTGGCAGAGCCCAGCAACAGAGCCTTTTCTGCCACGAGACCTGCCTTTTGTAACAATATCCCCTTAGATTAGCCCCATCTCTACTGACCTTCTGTAAGGCCCTGAAAACTGGATGCCCAAGCATGGGGCCCTGGGCATGTGATAGAGTCCATTTCCTGGCTATCTTGATATTGTTTTATGATGCTCAGCTTCTATGTTTTATTTTTTATACTGTGTATTTTATCTTATTGTGAGATATCTAGTCACATATGTAAGATAAATGGCTTTATAAATTGAATAAAGAAACAAACAAACTTGAAAAACTCAATCTGTTTGAGGTATTTTCTTGGGAGGTACCAATGACCACCTCAAAATAATTGCCACAGAGCTATACTGATTTATAGAATTGCTGACATTTAGGCATGGTTGCTCACAAAGGCCTCATTTTAAATAGAACACTTCACATTCAATTGATTTTCCCCATTATAGAGAATTCTTGTTATATGCAGTAGTTGCATTCTATAAAGTTGCTGCGAATGCTGAATTAGTGAATACCAACTGGGAACATGTTGGGTGACTCAAATTTTTGTTCCTTGGCATATTTTCAAAAGCATCATAAGTATTGATTTTGCAAATACATTTTAGTGAGTAGATAAATTTGCAATATGGAACCTACAAATAACAAGAATCAACTGTAAAATAATTTTCAATATTAACCTGGGCCACCCTAATAATATATGGATTTTTATTTTTAAAAACATACACATATACACAGAAACAATACCCAGAATCATTATACAATTCTACATTTCTGAAATGAATAAAATTAATTTAACATGAAGAAATTTAAGACCCGGAAGCAAGTTGTATTAAACAGCAGAAGAGAGAGCGGGACCTGAGCTCTGAAGAAGGAAAATGAAGCAAACAATGCCAAAGAGGTTTAGCAAATTGTTATCCAAAGTGACCTTATTGTTTATGAAGCAGCACAGTGAGTGCACTACAATCCCAAAAGCAAAACAATGCTAACATTAGTGATGCTGAGGGATAAGGGGAAATATATCTAATTTTACCACCGCCTCCTAAAACTTTAGGGTTTAAAGATTTAAAATGGGAAGTTTCTTCCTAGAACAGTGGCCCCCAACCTTTTGGGCACCAGGGACCGGTTCCACAGAGAAAGATTTTTCCACAGACCGGAGGGGGTTGGTTTTACATGCTTCCTGCATCCTGCGGATGAGGCTTTGCTTGTTTGTGTGGACTGGTTGCTGGCATGCTGCGGACTGGGGCTGGTCCACGGACCGGAGGTTAAGAACCCCTGTCCTAGAACACCACTAAAACTGGAAAAAATAAAAGGATGGATGGACGGATGGACCGACAGAGATGTAGATGCAGATGTAGATATACAGATACAGATGTTTCTCAACCACCTTTGAAAATAATGGGTGGTAGCGGCCTTCCTTTTTCTAGAGGAGATTAAAAAGAGATAATTCTGCATCTACCAAGCTTCTTTCTCCAGAGAGTGAGAGGTGTTGGACAGTGAGAAGTCAGATGATTTAATTCCATTAATTTTTAAGCTGGCAATTGTTGGAATTAAGCAGTTTCTGTCCAGGAACATAGAGACCTTATTCTGGCTAAAGGGAAATAAAACCACTAGTACAACTGCTTCAGGAAGGTTTGGGAGACTTCCGCAGTTTTGCAGGAAGAGGTTAAAATCTGGGTTCATATAGAAAAGAGAGACTGAACAGCCAGCCTCCTGTCTCAGCTTCTCCCCGTGATTAGTCCTCTGGTTTGGTTGGGAGCAAAACATGGCATAGTCACATACGGGTAGATTCAACAAACTTCCAGAAGCAGGATATCCCCTTGCTGTCTTTCTGCTCTTCATGCTGGAGACTGCGGTATTGTGCAAGACACTTGCAAAACATTTGCAAAGGAGAAACTTAGCCTTCAACTGCTGCTATCAAAAACTTGAGGGGGTTCAAGACATATTACCAAGTGCAGGGACACCCTCATCTACCCAGGGCTAGGTTTGTTTGAGTTTAAATCTGAGGCAAGTTATGCTATAGTATGCTTTGCTTTTAAACTGCTGTTGCTTTTTTTAATTCCAAAAAACAGTTGTCTTAGTAAATCTTTTTTTTAACTAGGTATGAGAAATTGTGAGACTCTACCCACATATATTTTAAATATATGGTAAAATGAATTGAAACAAAGTTAAGCTAGATAGTTTCAAAACTGTAATCAACAAGTTCCCCTGAGACTTGTAAATTTTAGGATTAACTTCAGTATATTTGAATAAGACTAACCTAGTCTCTGCTTCTGCAGAGTTTTCGGGAAATGAGGTTGTTATATTCGAGTTAAAGCACATTATTCAGCAAGTTTTTAATAGTAATCAGGTGGTAAATTGCTCCATATTAAAACTAATTTGGCAGTTCAATAATAAGCCACTTCATAGTCTATGACTGAAGTCACAGTATATAACTAAATATAAAGTGCCATAATAAATTTCAATAATAATGTGATTTTATTCTTTCCCAGGCAGTCTCTTCCAATAAATCGTTTGTACTAGCACTGGCAGGGCTTCATTTTTAAATTTTTGAAAACCGAGTTTAAAATATTTAACAACTGTCTTTCAAGTTTAGAAATGAGCTCTTCTATTTTCTGACTATCACCACTTTTACCCAGGAAGAAATAACGCGTTCATTTTAGAACAAGACGCGGGACTATTTTACGACTTAATCGAGAAACAGCACACCTCTGTTACTCCAGCAACGAGGAAGCGCTTTCTCCTATCAGGGAACAACTGGGACAAACTTTCTACTAGCCATTTGCCGACGATGGTCCAGTCTGGAAGAAGCGCTTAAAAACACCCAGGGGGAATTTGCTTCTGCGGTTTGGCTAGTTCGATACCGTTTGCCGACGCGCAAAACTGTCCATCGCTCCCCACGCTTCCGCATGTCACGGCGAGCTCCCTAGTTTACCCACGTGCCCTTTCTCCCGTAACCCCCCGTTACCCACCAAGCGTCGCGCGCCTGCTTTGTCTCGGGGCAGGCACAACACGGCTTCAGCGAAGGCGGCGGCTTTTGCTCCGCCTGAGCTGGGGCTTGGAGACCCGCCGGATCGCAGGAGGCCAGGTTCGACATCCCTTCTACTTGCGCATGCGCACAAGCCGCCAGGACTCAGGCCTACGGGGAAGGACAGTCTCGGATTTCCGCCGTCGCCACTAGGTTACGATACTCTCAGCCGTCGTTTGTGACGTAACATCTCCAATGTTCTATATATGTAAACCGTGAACTGCAGAATAATCCAAGATCGAGCAGAGGATGAAGAAGTTTCTTAACGCGGCGATGCCTCTTTTGATGGAGGACGAGGCATTGAAAACTACTGATCAACTTTTTTACGGCAGACTATGTCTAACGATCCCCGAAATAGCCGAGCCGCAAATAACTCCTTTTAGTTTTTTAGTTTTAAGATCATTTTTTTTAGTTTTAAGATTGTTATTCCTTTTGATCTATGATTTCCCCCCGTTTTTCCCTACTTTTTTCTTTCATTCTCTAAGGAGCTGTCAACTAGGTCAGGTGGACTTTCGAACTACTGTATAGTTTCAAATACTAGTTTCGTTGTTTATTTTGCATTCTTGAAATACATGCTTTTGTTGAGGTAATAATGCCCGTAAAGCTCTGCTAGGTGGCAGCAGAATGTTATAAGCAACGTCGAATCTGAACAGAACAGAGAAGACAATCCCAGGACATAGGGCGTAAACAAAAAACAAAACAAAACACGGAAGACGATTTAAGTGCCGTCCGTGAAGTCACAAAAGTGGACCAGAAGCAAATTCGTCCATCATCCATGCACATAGATGTTTTATACAAATGACTCATTAGACTGGAATTTATAATACCCGGTGGCTTCTCTTCAGTTTTCCGGGTGACTAGTTTGAGTTTTCGACAGAAATTCCCCCAGAAATATATTCTTAATGGAAATGCTCCTTTCTTAACTCGCCCAAATGTGAAAGAGGAGCCTTGTTGATACCGACGCATTGCTCCTTTTTTCTGGGCAAAGCGTCAAGAAAAGACTCCAAGTTACTTAGCGGCGGATTGATTTGCACTCCAACTCCAGATCTATGGTATCGCTCCAGGAAGTGACATGGCGCCCTTTTAGTTCGGCTCTGTTGCTGTGGAAACGGTTGCTGTGTGGACGGCGCCGACAACCTTCCGAAGCGGCGGCAGAGACCAAGGTGGCCGCAAGATGAATCAATCGGAGACCGTTGTTCGGCCGCTGGACCTCACTGGGATCCGGTATCGCAGAAAGATGGCTCCCAACCGGGCTTTTGATTTCCTTTATGGTAACCAAGGGGACGCTGATGGGGCTTGCTTTTGTATAGCGGCCGGGGAAGTCAATTTTTCGGGAACCGACAGGCTTGATTTGCAAGGGCCCGCTGAGCCACAAACCAGCCAGCCGATTTTAGTCCAGTTTGTGAAGTAATTCTGTGGTTCGGTGTATTCTGGACTAAGAAAATTGGATTGGTTATCCTAATTAAACTAAGTATAGGTAAAAACGTCCTGAAATCAGAGTCACTGATAATTGGTAGTTGTAAAATCCAGCTCAAGAGCATATAGTCCCAATGGGAACCTGTACAGTAGAGGAGAAAGGACAGTTGTGTTTTTGTATGGAAACAGGATCAGAATTACTGTAGTATGGACTTTTCAGCCCATCATAGGTATATTATAGCCTACATTTTTCTATTACAGGTAATCCTCGACTTGCAACCATTTGCTTAGTGACTGTTCACAGTTACAATAGCACTGAAAAAAGTGTCTTATGACCAGTTTACACACTTATGACCGCTGCCGTGTCCTCATAGTCATGTGATCAAAATTTGGGTACTTGGCAAGTGGCATGTATTTATGACAGTTGGATTGTCCTAGGGTCATGTTACCATTATTTGTAATCTTCCCAGCTGGCTTCCAACAAGCAAAGTCAGTGGGGGGAGCCAGATTCACTTAGTGATTGCATGATTCACTTAACTGTGGCACAAAAAGTGGTAAAATGGGGCAAAATTCACTTAATTGTCTTGCTTAGCAATGAAAATTTGGGGCTCAGTTTGTGGTCGTAAGTTGAGGACTACCTGTACTGTAATTGTTATAAACCATTCACACTCAAAATTAATCTATGTGATAGGCACTGATCATTAATTTGCATTTTATATGATCGTTCTGGATATCATAATTATAATTGACTTGATTGTGAGTTGTACTTCTTAAAACATGTTTCCATGACAAACTAAATCACAAATTTTTCATCCTAACATTCTGATTTTTCTGCTTTTGGCTTTATAATAATGTTCTGTTTGTTAAAGTTTGAGTTCATTTGCAAATACTTACCTATAGAGTAATTTTAACTTGCATTTTGTATGCATTGTTTACTGTTTCATTGAGTGACTTGATTGCTTTTGCATTTCTCTACTCCACCTCATTTATAAAAAGACAAATAAATATAAATAAAAGCTACTGAGAATTCCCGAAGTATCATCAAAATTAATTTTCCATACTTACTTCTTACATCAGAATTTATACCAGAGTATGCAAGGTAGTTTCATCTTGAAATTAAACTTGAAGCCATATTAGAAAGGATATAAGTTATGAATAAATACATGTTTAACAGGATTGTCTAGTATAATATATTTTGTTAAATTTATTAAAGTATTTCCATTTCTGTATATGTATTTTAGATCCATTGTTTGAGCTATCAAGTGAAAAAGATCATGCACAGGCAAATGTCCAAGCTCATCTTATTCATGATGAAATGGTAGGTGATTATAGTCTAAATATTTCTCAGAGTACTTGTGTTTCTGTGAAAAATAACTTGCTGTTGCTAGGTATTTTGAAATTTATTTCATAGGAAATATAACTTTAAAAAGAAAGCATAGTTTCTACCTATATCTACACATATCATGTAGATATAGGTAGAAACTATGCTTTCTTTATAGATTGTTGCATGATTTCTTTGAATAATAGTTTGAGATGCTTATGTAAACAGAAATTTCCAACCTTTTTAGTACAGAGCAATGTAGGTAGTCCTCAACTTACAACAGTTCATTTAGTGACCATTCGAACTTACAGTGGCACTGAAAAAAGTGACTTATGACCATTTTTCACACTTACAACCATTGCAGCATCCCCATGGTCACGTGATCAAAATTTAGACACTTGGCAACTGAATCATATTTATGATGATTGCAGTGCCCTGGGGCAGTGGTGAAATCCATTTTTTTTTACTACCGGTTCTGTGGCCGTGGCTTGGTGGGCATGGCATGGCTTGGTGGGCGTGGCTTGGTGGGCGTGGCAGGGGAAGGATACTGCAAAATCCCTATTCTCTCCCCACTCCTGGGGGAAGGATACTGCAAAATCCCCATTCCCTCCCTACTCTGGGGCCAGCCAGAGGTGGTATTTGCCGGTTCTCTGAACTACTCAAAATTTCCGCTACCGGTTCTCCGAACTACTCAAAATTTCCACTACCGGTTCTCCAGAACCTGTCAGAACCTGCTAGATTTCACCCCTGCCCTGGGGTCATGTGATCATCTTTTGCAAACTTCTAACAAGCAAAGTCAATGGGAAAACCATATTCACTCAATAACTGTATTACTAACTTAACAACTGCAATCATTCACTTAACAATTGTCTTGCTAAGCAACATAAATTTTGGGCTCAGTTGTGAACGTAAGCCGAGGTACCTGAATAGTGAAATATATGTATGTATATATGTGTAAAGCTAAGTTAAATATAAAACTATTAACTATCCATGACTAATACAATTCTTCAATAATTTTTAAACATTATGTATACAGTAGAGCAGAAAATTAAATTTGACAATTTTAAAGGTACTAATTGGTATAGTTTTAGTTTACTTGTAATGTTTTACTAGAGAGAAAATTCTGTTTTCACAAGCAGTTATTTCTGTCTGGAAGGTGTGGTAAATCCTGTAACTTGTCAGGGTTGCAAGTAACACCCTCAACGAAAGAAAACTCCGAGGCTTGAGTTTCCTCAAGGTTCCATTTTATTAGAGATGTCATATTGGCACATCTGGGAAAACCCGAATCTGAAAGCTTCCGAGTTTTCCCCACCCAAAAGAAAATCCAAGTCCCTGGCTCAGCACCCACATGTCCATTACATTGTCCAATCAAAGCACCATCCCAACTGGAGATGCTTCCCAGTCACACCCTTCCAGGTGCAGGGAAGAGTGGCCTTGACTCTCAAAGAAAGGAATGTTATTTTGACTACATATCTCCCCAGCTCCATGCAATCCCCCCTCCCAGTTTCCCACAGGCCTGAATATCCAAGGCCCAGAAATGGTTTCCAGGCCTGACAGGACTGGCAGTTGAATATTTTAGTTATTTGAACAGGCTAAGAATAAACAAGTTCAAAAACAAAACAACCCACAAAAAAGAGAGTCCAAGTCTTAACATTTTCTTCATATAAATGACTTAAAACAAGTAGATTGTTAAAAAGCTTGACAATTATCATATGTAGAATTATATTTGTATGTGTATATCCTAATTATATTTGTGTGAAAAAATAATTATATACAAATACAAATATAATTCTACTTACGATAATTGGCAAACTTTTTAAGACACTACTTGTTTTAAGTCATTTATATGAAGAAAATATTAAGACTTGGGCTCTCATTTTTGAAGATGCCGAAGACATCGCCACGGATAGGATTCATTGGAAGAAACTTGCTGCCCTATGCACTTCATGCAAAAGGAACTGATGATGATGATGAATTATATTTGTATTTAAGCCTTAGATATAACATAATAATATATAATGTTGCATTTCTGTCTTTTTCATATAAAAAGAGGAAAGTACCAGAATTTAAAGCCATGTTTAGTAATTTGATTCACTATCCATCGTACTTTGTGCAATTAGAAGAAAAAAATCCTGTTCCTCCATTCATTGATCGAAGATGGAGAGGAAAGGCACAGCAACGCTTTGAGACTTTTCAGCAGCTTGTGGTGTAAGTGTCCTTATATTTTATATTAGTTAAATTGTGATTCATTTGCAGTTGTTGCAAGTTGCACTGTACAGGGACTCAGGATACTGTTACCGGATGTTACAACCATGAAGTCTGCAGTTCAAATTTGATTTGCGAAATGCTATCTCTGGAATGAGCAACTGTTAAAGCATGAAAAACAGATCCGTTGAGGAAAGCTATGTAAATGTGGCCCAGCTACAAAAGTTCCTAGTATATAAGAAATATAGTTTGAAAAAGCTTCACCCTTGTCACTTCAAGGTGTTGTTGGTAGTTACCTATTGAAGCCCCACTAACTTTTAAAAAACAAGATTCATAAGAAATTAGAATGTTACATTTCTCTGAAATATCAGATTCACTAATAATTTGTATATATTATTTTTCTTTATAGAGCCCCACCTTCACTTCAGGTGCCCAGAATTGAGTATGAAGATCCTGAAGTTAGTGGAAGGAATCGCTGGAAATATTTTGAACGGTGGGGAGCATACAAAATTAAATCTCATTGACCAAATTAATAGCTATTGCGAAAATACTTCCCAAAATACTTTAGAAATGAAGATTCTTTCCTAATTTCAATTACCCTCCCCACCCAAGTACTTAAGCTTCAGGGGCGTCTTGATCAGATGCCTTGATTAAAGGTAAATCTGTATAGGTTACAAGAGGTCCATGTGTGTTGTAAGGAACAATACTAATTGTTTTTATCGTTTTAATTAATAGTTTTTCAACTCTTGAAAATATTTTACTCTCTGAAACTTGTCAAGAATAAGTCAGAAATTTTGCAGAATTTTGACATACATACACACACAGAGAGAGTAACATACGTTTGAAATGAAATTTGAGAATGAAAAAATATATTTTTGTAATAGCTGAGAGAGACTATAGTTATTTTATATGTATTTATTTTTTTAAGCAAACTTTTATCCAACCACAATCAAGCAACTTGTAGCAGTTTTCAGTATATATAAAAAAATTAAAATATCCATAGACAGGTTAAAACCAGTTAGTTATTGAAAAGTAGTCAGTTAAGTAATATGTAGTTGCTGGTGAAATAAGAGTCCTGGGAGTTATAACTGAAGAAATATCCTTTTTGTTTCATTGATTTATTCTTAATTTTGTTTTTATTTTTAGACCTTTCATTCCATTTGATAAGCCAATTCCACTGAATGTTGTTTATGCAATGTCAAAGTAAGTAATAAACTAGTATTAGCTCTAATGTTTAATCACTGAAATAAGGTTTTTTTTCATATCTCAAGAGATTAGTTTTTCTAATAATTAAATTAAAAAGCATGAAAACAGTCTAAGACAAAATATTGTTAAGCATAAGGAGGCACACACAGATTCCCCCCAATCACTGGGATACTGATATGAACTACACAAGTCTTTATGTCTTAGGTGGAAGATTGGGAAAATGAACCAAGTGTGTGAGTAGTGTATTAGATTAATAACAGAATCCAGGGGCAGCAAAATAATGAAAGTAATTTATAAAAGGAAAGAACGAGATTAAAAAGGTTTAGGAATGATGGAATTAATATTTTTGAACTCCTTAGTAACATTGTGGAATAACAATAATAAAAACATAATGTGACATAACTAAAATCTTATTTTAATCATGTAGGAACTTTTGAAAGATGTTGCTTGGTTCCTTGCATTTTTAGGCCAGAGCTACAAACTCATCCAGCAAAATCCAAACCAGCCTATCTCATTTCACGAACCGTGGAAACACAAACAGATTATCGGGATGGTGAAGCTCAAACAGACCCCTATAGCCCTGAATACATAGTTCCTTCAGGTTCAATACCTGAATTGTTAACTCTTGCCACGCTGACTTGGGGTGAGTTTAAGACCTGATGAACACAGGGTACAATGTTTTTCTGTAATATAGTTAAGCTCCCATGACGTGACCTTTCAAACCTTTGGCTTTCAAAGAAGAAACAACCTCAGATATCTATTATGAGGGCACTTAAGCCTTCTAGCAATTCCAATAGCCAGGGTGCTTACAAAGTTCATTGACTTAATTTGTGTTAGAAGCTCTATTCCTATTTGCCTGTCTTCCATCCTGCCAATCATTCTCCTTTCATTGACCATTTAATAGCTGAGTAGTAAAGTTACAGAAATGTGATGGAAGCAGGTAGAGTTTTAAGAATGGTGACATCCTACTCCATTTCTGGAGTATGTATTATGAGAGTCTTGGCTGTCTATTCTAGAACTTGGCCACTGGAGCACAAATAAAACTAGTTTCTGCTGCTGATCCATCTGTCGGAATGGAATAGACTTGTAATGGCGAACCGATGGCATGCATGCCAGAGGTGGCACACAGAGCCCTCTCTGTGGGCACGCGGGCCATCGCCAGCTGCCCTTATGGATTCCGGCATGCACGTGCGCGCCGGCCAGCTGGTCTTCACGGACGCCGGAGCGCTGGAAAACGGTCAAAAAAGGGCCCAAAAACAGTCTGAAAACAGCCCGAAAAACACCCTGAAAATGGCCCGAAAATGGCCAAAAACGGCCTGAAAATGGCCTGGAAAACGGCCAAAAAACAGGCATGCGCACGCTGGAAAGCAGAACACCAGCTGGCCGGCGCGCACATGCGCACCGGCCAGCTGGACTTCGGGTTTCCGGTGCTCTGGTGTGCGCATATGCGCACACATGCGCGCACGTTCTGGTTTGGGCACTCGGTGCCGAAAAGGTTCACCATCACTGGAATAGACATTTGGCTAAGAGAGAAGCAAAGCATAGCTCCCAAATGTTTGTATAGCTGATTTGTTGTGGAGTTTCACAAACCTATGCTCACATGACCTGTCGGTTTTTATTTCGTCTTTGTGTACATGTACACACACAAGATTTTTTTTAGCTACCAAAATTGTTCATACTATTACCTGATATATAAAACTGTTTTACAGTTAAGTATCTTCATCAGTGCATACATCTTGCCATCTGAAGGGAAGAAACTATCTGGTTTCATTTATATATTGGCCATCTTACTATCCAAAGTGAGAAAAATGTAATGTTTTGCTGTGTTCTAATTTACAAACAGGAAATAGAAGAAAATTAAACTGCAATAACATCTACATCTGATTCAGCTCTAATAATAGAAGATTGTTGTAGATTTTGGCTATCCTGGATAGTCTCTGATAGTAAATTTCACATTAATTATAAAATAAAGGGGTTTCATACCTAAATCGCATAGGAGAGAGCAAGCTCCCAAAAGAAGACAAGGATAGAACAAAGAAATTAAGATGTTATTTCACTTAATCATATTATTAAAACATTACTGTGAACAATATAATTTTTGTACACAACTCCTCTTTAAAAATTCGGCATAGAGCAAAGTGAGACAATGATGTAATTCCCATTCTGCAGTCTCAGGGGTGGGTTCCAACTTACCTCGCTGCCGGTTCGCTCCCTCCTGCGCCTCGTGGGCGCGCACACGCTTTGCGCGCGCGCATGCGCAGTAACAAAAAAATCCAAAAAACAAAGCCGGAAAAAAGATGGCAACCGCATGCACAGTGCTGGAAGTCGGCTTCTGCGCATGCTCAGAAGGAAAAAAATAAAAATAAAAATTTGGAAAAAAAAAGCCCCCACGGACTGGCACCGACCGATCCGGTTCGGTGACATCATCGTGACGTCACCAGCGGGCCGCTACCGGTTCGGGAAAACCGGTCCGAACCGGGAGGAACCCACCCCTGTGCAGTCTGTACAATTCATATCTAGAGTTGAATGGTCAATGGGGGGGGGGATTCCTTTTCTCCTTCAGTATACTTAATTTCCAGGATATCTGGCTTTGCTAGAAAATTCTATATAGCGATTGAGATCTTGAAAAGGATTGAGTACCATCACAAAATCAGAACCTGATCCAACATTTCAAAATCATAAAATAATCTCAAATACTATTAAAGAGTTTGCTGCAACTCTTCACAGCAACTGTGATTATTGGAACCCAATTGGTGAACGTAGTGTCAATCTTCCTTTTTTTTTTCCCAGTCTAGCCAATTGCAGAGCTCTGTTACAAAATTGCTTACATTTTTTAAAAGCAGTTTGGATGAAAGATGGTGAAAATCTTACCAAATTTGCAAGTGACACTAAAATAGATGGTATACTTTTTATGTTAGAAGAGAAACAAAATTCAAAATGTATTTGGTTAGTGAAGTAGGCAAAGTTTACCACATGGAATAAATAAATGCAGAGGCATAGATTGCTTGCTAATGATATGTATGAAAATGTTCTTAGAATTATAGTTGATCTACAGCTAAACATTAAGTCAACAATATGATGTGATTTCAAGCAAACATCCAATTAATGTTTCCAGCCCTGGGCATTACACTCTAAGAACAATAATTACAACAGGGCAATAATTACAATCAAAAGCTGGAAAATTAAGTTCAGTGAAAGAAGATTGAAGGAGCTGGGAGGGTTTATGAGCCGTGGTGGCGCAGTGGTTAGAGTGCAGTACTGCAGGCTACTTCTGCTGATCACCAGCTGCCAGCAGTTTGGCAGATCGAATCTCACCAGGCTCAAGGTTGACTCAGCCTTCTATCCTTCCGAGGTCGGTAAAAATAAGGACCCAGATTGTTGGGGGCAATATGCTCTGTAAACCGCTTAGAGAGGACTGTAAAGCACTATGAAGCGGTATATAAGTCTAAGTGCTATTGCTATTGCTATAGTGTTGAGAAAATATGACTGAGTGGGATATGGTTATACTCTTCAAATACACCCCCAAAATGCATTAGAAGCAAGTTAAGATATATAGATTTAGATAAAGAAGTCTAACAAAAGGGATCAGCAGAATATAAAAATTACCTAGTGAATCTAAGGAAGTTGATTTGTTTAAATTTTAAGATAAACCACTGGAGAAGGGATATGCCACTTTTCAAATGTGTAAAGAATAAAACAATGGTTTTGTATTATAAGAAGGTTGATTCCAGTTTTCATATTATGAAAAGCTTAGTAACAGTAAGAAGGGTTTGACAGGAATGGGTGGATGCTTTACTTTGGATTCCAGCATTGAGGAAGAGATTGGATATGATGGCTTAAAATGACCTCTTCTAATCATTTATTTTTCAATACTTCAAGGGGTAATTTTAGCTTTAGAATTTTGCATTACACTAGAATTTAAAATAATATTTTGGCTCATATGCTTCACAATACTGTACTTTGAGCTTTCTGTCTGTTTATTGTTTCCTGTTCTTTCAAGGTCATGGTCTTCCAGCAACTCAGGCAGAAGTGGAAGTAATTGAACGAGCCCGGGAGAAACGAGCCTGGGAGGCCACTCTTCCACCACTGAATGATGCTGCACACATTGCAAAACGGAGGAAAATGATGGAGGAAATGGAGAGAAAAGAGTGGGCCTTTCGGGAGGAAGAAATAGAAGAGTAGGTAGTTTTTATCTTCCTGTGTTCTTACCCTCATCCTTGGCAGACTTGGTAATGGGAACTGTGTGTTATCTGAATACTTCTTGGCCCCAAAATGACACTTGGTTCAAATTATGTACATGGTCAGCATGCTGTATATTTGGTTTCTTGGATTTAGGATGGCCAGCTGTATTCTGCTAAACTGAAGCACTAATATATAATTACAATAAAACATCGAAAAGGCAATACTTACAATATGTGTAAGCTTCTGGATTTCTTAAAATTCTTCAAGCTAAACACTTAAAAGGAAGACAGGAATTTTTGGCTGGTTATGAGCTGTCCATATACAATTGCATTCTGAAATGCAGCATGCATTTAAATGCAGTTTAACTGTTATCCAAGGCCTCATGGTAGAATATGGTGCTAACTTACAACAAAAGCATTCTTTAAGGATTTGGGGAGGTACACAAGCCTTTGCTTTTTTTAAGCTCCCATTGTTAAATATAACTTTCAGCAACTAAAAACCACAAAGTAATTATTTCTGTTGGCTGTGTGCATGTGCCTTCAAATAATTTTTTGTCAGTTTTCCAGTCGGGGCTTTTCAGAAATGGTTTGCCATTGCCTCCTCCCTAGTGGCTGAGAGCACGTGACTGGCCCAAGGTTATCCAGCTGGCTCTGTACCTAAAGTGGGACTAAAACTCATAATCCTCTGATTTCTAGCCCCATATCTTAACCAATACACTGGTTAATTCTCTTGGTTACTGGAAACAGAAATAAGCTTGATAGTATTTATATTTGTAGGCCTGAAAATGAATTTGTTAGCTAATGTGAGTCAATCAAAATCAAACCCAATAATGATTTTGGAAAGTCCTCTTTTTATGTACAATATTCACTGTTAAGATTGTATGCTATATTGTAATATAAAAATTTATACACTTAGCATAAGAGAGTTTCATGTTAAGCTATATGCAGTCTACTAATGGTGCATTATCCTGTCAGATGTTTAGGGATCTGCCTTTGGGTTCAGCAGTCTCAGTAAACATTTTTGGCAATGCATGATTGGTGCTGCACAGTATTCTAGCCATTTGTTGTAGACATCTAAATTATGTTATTATTAATTTTTATACACTACAGTGGGGCAAAAAAGTATTTAGTCAGCCATCAATTGTGCAAGTTCTCCCACTTAAAAAGATGAGAGAGGCCTGTAATTGACATCATAGGTAGACCTCAACTATGAGAGACAACATGAGAAAACAAATCCAGACAATCACATTGCCTGATTTGGAAAGAATTTATTTGCAAATTATGGTGGAAAATAAGTATTTGGTCAATATCAAAAGTTCATCTCAATACTTTGTTATATATCCTTTGTTGGCAATGACAGAGGTCAAACGTTTTCCGTAAGTCTTCACAAGGTTGGCACACACTGTTGCTGGTATGTTGGCCCATTCCTCCATGCAGATCTCCTCTAGAGCAGTGATGTTTTGGGGCTGTCGCTGGGCAACACGGACTTTCAACTCCCTCCAAAGGTTTTCTATGGGGTTGAGATCTGGAGACTGGCTAGGCCACTCCAGGACCTTGAAATGCTTCTTACGAAGCCACTCCTTCGTTGCCCGGGCGGTGTGTTTGGGATCATTGTCATGCTGAAAGACCCAGCCACGTTTCATCTACAATGCCCTTGCTGATGGAAGGAGGTTTGCACTCAAAATCTCACGATAAATGGCCCCATTCATTCTTTCCTGTACATGGATCAGTCGTCCTGGTCCCTTTGCAGAGAAACAGCCCCAAAGCATGATGTTGCCACCCCCATGCTTCACAGTAGGTATGGTGTTCTTTGGCTGCAACTCAGCATTCTCCCTCCTCCAAACACGACGAGTTGTGTTTCTACCAAACAGTTCTACTTTGGTTTCATCTGACAATATGACATTCTCCCAATCCTCTTCTGGATCCTCCAAATGCTCTCTAGCAAACTTCAGACGGCCCGGACATGTTCTGGCTTAAGCAGGGGGACAGGTCTGGCACTGCAGGATCTGAGTCCCTGGCGGCAGAGTGT